>QEPC01013498.1:10032863-10047233 GCA_003113815.1 Sphenodon punctatus | reverse complement strand
CCACCCCTGGTGCCTGGAAGTCTGCTCCTAGCTGAGTCAAATGACTTCCCCCTCCCTGCTACATTTGGCCTTCCAGTGACCTGACAGAAGACCATGTTTTAGCCACCCGAACACAACCGAACATGATTCGAATTGAATGAACTGTTTGGCCATTTCGTCGTTCGGTGTTCGGTTCCATTCGGTGTGTTCGCCATTTTCGTCATTCGGTGTTCGGTTCCGTTCGGTGTGTTCACCATTTCATTGTTCGGTGTTCGGTCCATTCGGTGTGTTCATGTTCGTGTTCGTGTTCGGTTGTCCGAACAGGCCGAGTTCGGGCCGAACACCGAACTACCAAACCGCGTTCGCCCATCCCTAAAAAACACACTGCTGCAAGACCACGGCATGGAGTTCCTTGGGTCAACAATGGAATACGGGGAGAGTGCCCCCAACCATGTACAGCCTTGGGGCACCCACCCACCCAACCATGACCTGACAACAAACACAGCACCAAAGGAAAGGACACCTCTGCAAGACAGTGGGGTGGAGTTCCCCAGATTAACAGTGCAATACTGGGAGAGGGGCCTCCCAACCATCTACAACCCTCTCCCCTCCCCGCCATGATCTGACAACAAACACAGCACCAAAGGAAAGGACACTGCTGCAAGACAGTGGGGTGGAGTTCCCTGGATTAACAGTACAATATGGGAAAGGGGTCCCCCAACCATCTACAGCCTTGGAGCACCCCCACTCAGCCATGTCCTGACAACAACACTACAATGCTTCAGTCTTCCAACCGTCCAACCCGCACCCCCCCCGGTGACTCAATACCCAAAGTCGGGACAAAATTCTCCTTCCCCCCCCAATTCCCCACCCCCACACATTGCATAACCTAACCAAACCCAAACTCATGGCACAGGCAGGCACAGACCTCACACTACAGCAAGCATTATAAGGAAACTCATGGCTGAAATCTTACACACCAGATATAGCACTCCCCACCCAGCCATATACCTTCCATGATTGCCAAATGTACCAGTACACAACAATAAAATCATTGACACACGCACACACCCCAAAGAAACCAAGCAAACAGGCCACACCAGAACCACAGCTTTGGGGAACACCCCACACCCAAATAGGAGATGCCTCACACCCAACCATGGAGGAGCCATCCACATTTCCCCCTCCCCCATTGGAAGAGCCTCAAAACCTCCTGCATGCTCCATGGCCTGCCCTGCACGCGCGCACGCACGCACCCACCATGGGATCCCAAGACATTAGGACCCATTCCATTAGTTTAGTTTCCCTTGCTAAGGGGCACCAAGGGTTCCCTTGGTAATCAAGACAGAAATTAAAACCCCAAGGAACCCATCACTTACCAGCAGTTGCACGCAAGCATGTTTCCAACAGTCTAGGCACTCCTTCCAGGATACGAAACTGCTGTAGAATTGCTTCCAAGACCAAGGTCCCAGAAGGTCCCAGAAGGAAAAAGAAATGCTACATGGCAATTGGCCAGCACAACCAAATGCCCACCCCCTGTCGACATCCCTACCCCCCTTCAAAAGTCTTAGGGAAGCTTCAGGATTGGATGCCTTTTTAAAAAATTTTTAAAAAGCAACCAATCCAAGGCAGGGTAAAAAAGGCACCAAATATAGTCATAACAAGGTTGTCACAGGAGGAGGCAGGGACTCCAAGAGAACTCAAAGGAGGACACACAAAAGCTGTGCCACCAGAGGCATTTTAAAGAACTGAGAACCAAGACCATAAAAGGATCCGGTATGACTGGCCCTTGGATTAAAAACTTGTATATGCCATTGTCAGCATTACCGGATATTGGGGAAACCGGTATTCCCACCCCTACTCAACACTAGCTTTACAATTGATTAGTCTGCATAAATTTTGTATTCAGAGAAAATCCCACTGCCCCACAGGACTGAACTTCTATGCCTTATTTTCATTAACAAATACAATGAACAACTCAAATTCCTTTGTACACACACACACACACACACACACACATATATATATATATATATATATATGAGAGAGAGAGAGAGAGAGAGATATGCATACTCTCTTGCATTTGCTCGGTAGTTCTGACTTCATACATGCCTCAAGAAGGGCCCTGTGTGCCCTGAAATTTTCTTTCATGACTTGCATCCTCTCAGTGACAGAAGTTAGTCCAATAAAAGTTAAGTTCTGAATTACTTTGGCTCAATCTCTAGTAATAATTAGCAGAATATTGAATTTATCAAAGTATGGCATAGCATGAAAAAGCTATACTTTGAATATAGTAATATTCTTGCCCTGATTATAAGATACTCTGCTCCCCTCCAAACCCCTCTGGTAGGTATCTGTTTATTCCCGAACAAGACACAAGAAAAAATACACACCTTCTGATCTAAAAGAAAACCTAACATAAAAACTCAAGGCAATGCAAACACCTCCATGATATTTGTGTGCTTTAACTGCAGTCTCACATCTCACTCTCAGTGGTCTAGAAAATTAAAACCACCTGTCAAGTCTTAATTTACCAAATCAATTATACAGCTGGAAGCCAGGAACGAGGAGTAGTAACAGAAGCTATAATATACATGACTGTTCATGAGGAAATTAACTACCATACATATTGGAAGGACCGTTGTCATACCTATTAAATATATTATATTATCCTAGATATACTCGGAGTATTATCCTAGATATGATTGCTGTTTTGTATGCTTTCAAATTGTTTCAAAAAGGGAAGGCCCCAGATAGCCACCCCATACAGTAATTATGGGATGACTTTAGCCTTGAACAGGGATAGGGCTGGGAGAGCCAGTTTCCCTCCTTGGGAATGGAAAAAACTCACCATGGAATTAGTGGTTTTATGGGCCAATAGGCTGGCTGCCTCAAAATGTACAGACCATTGGCCTGATGATGAAAACACGCCCCCCCCCCCAAATAGTTAAAGAATTGCACCTGTTCAATTACAACTCCATCCATGAGCCATCTGTACTGCCGATGAACATGACCTATAACCAAGACCTTGGTTTTGGAATAGTTAACACACAGGTTCTCCTGATTACAATAAAGCAGGAACCTATCCATACCCCTACAGAGACCGACTTGGGACAATGATAGCAAGACAGTATCGTTTGCATACAGCAGAATAAGTAGTCTCTGTACACCCAGCTTTGGGGCATGCGAGTTATTTTCCACCATATACGGAATCAAGTCATTGACATAGAAATTAAACAATGCTGGGGCCAGTATGCATCCCTGGTGTACACCTCTACAGAGGGGGATATCACTCAAGAGTGGGCCATTCCTAACAGGACGAACCTGTAAAGAGTTATTCTGGTGGAGTTGTACTATTAAATATAGCAAATGCCCATCAATAGAGGACCCCTCAAGTTTCACCCAGAGGCGTTCCCTATCGATGGTGTCAAATGCTGCCCTAAGGTCGATGAAACAACAAAATAATGAGATTTTCTTATGACGTAATACATACTTGGAGATCAGATGCTTAAGTACATGGGCATGATCCAATGTACACTGGCCAGCCCTAAATCCGGCTTGTTTGGGATGGATGATGTCATTATCGTCCAACCAAGCTTGAAGCTTGGAAAGGAGATATTTTGCATACAATTTCCTGACAATGGATAGCAAGCTGATTGGGCGGTAGTTAGAAGGAGCTCCAGGGGCTCCCTCTTTAAAGATAGGCACAACTAGACTCTTTAACCATACTTTGGGAATCAAACCCAACAAGTTGTCATGAATAAAGGGGCCAACAGGGAGACCCACCAATTGTCCTCAAATTTTAACATTTCCGGAGGGATGTAATCACATTCAGGGGCTTTACCATTCTTCAGCTGTGTTTTAAGGTCAAGAAGTTCCTCACCTGAGACTGGCGGCCACTTCTGAAATCTGTTGTGAGGCTAAAGCTCAATAGCCCAAGACAAGTTTATTGGTTGGTTTGGAGTACAGAGCTTCAAAGTGCTGCTGCCATCTTTCCAGAAAGGGGGAGCTTTTTTGCTCATCTGGGCCCCTCCATTTAACACTAGCTGTCAGGGACCAAAACCTAACGGAGTCCTTAGTCAGTGCGGCTTGGTGTAGTTGTTGCCACTTCTGCTTTTGGAACATATGTTTCTTTTCTCTCAATAGCGCCCTATAAGCCCTCCTACATCTAGACAGAAGTAATCTGTTGGATTTGGAAGGAAATCAGAGCCCAGGCTTTGTTAGCCATCCTTAAATTTTGGCTTAGAGTGGTGGTTTTTTCCTCCCCTCCATCTTCTCTCTTGTCATTTATTGCTTTTGGTAACTTTTGATCACTGGTACGAGCAAGTGGAATTAGAAGTATTCAAACTTGGATTCTCAAAAGAACTTCTACTCCCACTAGGATATAAAGGGGCAGCTGCCCTGATTAAAAAAAGGTATATGACCAGGAACAGCAGAGGGAGCTTGCTGCTCTGCCCGTCCAGAGGATTGCTCCAAATTATATCCTTCCTACCCCCAATGTCCATCCTCCCCAATATATCAGCAAGTGGCAAAGGTGGCCCCATAGAAAGGCCTTGACTTTGATGCAACGCGGCACTTTTCCATCTGCGCTGTTGAAGGGTAGATACAGGAATGTCCCGAGAGATGAGATATTATGTCCCCATTGTGACTTGGCAACTGTAGAGACCCCTAAACATATGCTCTTGGAATGTCCAATGTTCAGCATTCAGAGAGAGAGAGAGATTGGGTCTTATGATCAGGGCCCCGAGGGAAACGCGGGTCTGCGAATCGCAGATTTCCCGCGGAATTCCCCTCCCCCCGCGGAATCTCCTGCCCCGCTTACCCCAGCGCAGAATTTCCAGCCTGCGCTGCGGGGACGCGGGGCAGGAGATTCTACGGGGGAAGGGGAATGAACAAACCCTCGGGGCTTCCCCTCCCCAGCCTCCCCACTTGCCAGGGCCCTTTAATTTGCTTACCAGGGATGGCAGCAGCAGCTGCTCCGTCCAGCGCGCTCTTTTCCTGCTCGTACTTCCTGGCCCCTCCCGACGGGGCTCTCAGGGCGACGCAGCCAGATGACGTCATCCGGCTGCGTCGCCCTGAGAGGCCCCGTCGGGAGGGGCCAGGAAGTACGAGCAGGAAAAGAGCGCGCTGGACGGAGCAGCTGCTGCTGCCATCCCTGGTAAGACAAATCCTTTTGGGGTTTTTTTGGGGGGTGGGATTCAAGCACGCCCCAGCAGCTGGGGAGGGCAAGCCCCGGCAGCTGGGGAGGGAAGGCCCTGAGGGTTTACCAGTGCGGGGGGAGGAGGAGGCAAACCAAGCCCCCCCCCCCGCATGGTAAATCGCGCCGAGGCACAGAATTGGCCCCTGACTCCCGCGGAATTTTTAAAAAAATTCCACGGAAGAATCGGGGCCCTGCTTATGATTGTATATTAGCCTTTTTGATAAGGCAAATGATCTGCCTTGTGAAAGCATTTATCCTCAGGAGTAAGTATGTTAAGAATTTTGATACATTGTTTTTTAATGTAATGGTTCAGATTGAACTTCCTTTAATCAATTAAGTTGTTTCCCATGGAGGAACAGAACTAGGTTACGTGACCTCTTGACAAAAAATAAAATTGTCATGAAGAACTGAGAAAATTGATTGGAGAAGAAGAGGCAATTGCTGTCGAATTGTTGGTCAGTTCAGCAGTTACAACATTATAGGATATTTTAAGATTAGGAAGCTACCCACAAGCAGCTCACTCCAGAGTAGATGGAGTAGATGGTTTGTTGTTTAAATCAGTCTTTGAAGAAAATGAAGCAGGATAGAGCTGAAGCAACTATTCAAAGAAAGTTTTGAATCTGGAAGTGCAAAGTGAATTTGGAAGTCAGATCTGAAATTCTTCATTTTCAAAATTCAATTCATATATAATTATTAGGGGTGGGAAGTTCGGTACATCCGGTATCCGATACTGCCAGTATTTTGCTTTACTGGCAGTATCGGATTACTCTGGTATTTGGGGATGCCGGTACCGGTTCCCTGTGCCGGATTTTTTTACATTGCGGCCATTGAAATGAATGGCCACAATGTAAAAAAAGAAACAAAAAAAACCCAACCACTTTCCCTCCCCAGTCCAGGCTGCGTGGGTGGAAGGGGGGGTCACCCCCCACCCACCATGCCCAGCCTGGATTTTTTTAAAAAAATTTTTTCCCCAAAGTCCCTGCTAGTGTGAGCTCCGGGCCGCTGGCGGCGACCCAGAGACTGCACCAGCAGGTAGGTAGTGGTACTAGGGTGATCCCGGACGTGGGGGGTGGTTTAGCACACACCCCAACCCCAGGGATCACCCTACTCCTCCCACCCAGGGATCACCTCCGTTGGCACTCTGGGTGGCGGAGGCGGCGGCGACGGCAGCACGGAAGCTTCAGCGCTGGCTGGTGGCTTCAGCACTTACTAGGCCTTCCTGGGAACTTCCGGGTTTCCCCGGAAGGCTTAGAAAGCACTGAGGCCACCAGCCAGTGCTGAAGCTGCCGGACCGTCGTGCTGCCACCACCGCCTCTGCCGCCACCACCCAGAGCACCAAAGGTAGGCGATCCCTGGGTAGGGGGGGTAGGGTGATCCCTGGGGTGTGGTGTGTGTTAAACCACCCCCCACCCCAGGGATCACCCTAGTACCTGCTGGTGCGGGCTCCAGGTCGGCGGCGGCAGCCCGGAGCCCACACTAGTAGCAGGGACTTAGGGTAAAAAATTTTTTTACAAAATTAAATCCAGGCTGGACAGGGTGGGTGGGGGGTGTCCCCCCTTCCACCCGCACAGCCTGGGAGGGGGAGGGGGGAGGTATTGGTTTTTTCCCCCCATTGATTTCAATGGGGACAGTTCCCCATTGAAATCAATGGAATAAATCCGGTACCGGTATACCGGTTTTAATTAGGTAAACCGGGTTTTTGTAAACCGGTAACCAGTAAAAGCGGTAACCGGGTTTTTGCCAGATGTCCCACCCCTATTAATTATACAAATACACTAAACTTCAGTTTCTTCTAAAATTTAGTTCTCTTTATTCAGTTCTTTGATCAATTTGTTTATTTCATCAACTTCATTACTGAGTATTTTGTGATTTGATAGGTTGTCTCTTTGGTGGTACTGTTGGATTTTTAAAAAATTTTTTATTGTGTGAATATTATTGGGCAGGGCAATGCAATGCTGAAGAAATTCACCCAGTAAGAGGCTGGTGGGCCAGCCTGACCTTAAATCCTTACAGGACCAGCATTTTCTTCCATAGCTGCCACTATTCACACTCCCTGGCTGTTTCAGGTCTCAGGGAGGATGTTGTCAGCACTTACTTGTCTCTTGAGGGACATCTCAATTGACGGCATGGATGTTCCTCAGTTTGGGAATTAGCTCCCAGCAGATGAGTAGCCTGAGCAAGGAATGGGACTACTCATCTTCTGGGACTGACCTGCAACATCATGGACAACCTGAGGGATATTCTAGCCACTGGGGAAAAAATGAGGAACCGTGAACTGCAGTGAAGGGAGACAACAAACAGAGAGTGATTTTACAGTTCACGGTTCCTTATTTCTTTTCCAGTGTCTGAGATGGGCCTCAGGCTGTCCATGATGTTTCTTGTCAGTCTGGATTCCTAGGCTGTTGGGGTGTCTCCTGCTCAAAGTTCCCCAGTCCAAGTCTTACACTGTCTTCGATCTGGCCACTAGGCACCTCCCTGTCTACAGAGCCTTACTCTCTGTTGGGCCTCTCAGGCATCTGTAGTCCAGTCCCTGGAGCCTTGAGGGTCCCAACCTGGCCCCAGACTCACAGGGATCTTCCTCCTAAACTCTGGTAACCTGATCTCTTGCTTCCACAGTACTGGTTTAACCCATTTCCTGCTGGTTTGGAAAGAGTTGAAATTGGTACTTAAATTAATACCCAGGGGTAATACCCACATTTTTGGCTACTGCATCAGGGACCTGATGAGTTATCTAGATAACAATCGGGTACCCGAATAGTATACCCACTTCTGGTACTGATTTTTCAGTTTTCTGATTACCAATTGGTATATCGAGTTGGAAAACCAAAAAATCAGAAGGGAATTTTTTAAAATTGGGACCAGATGTTGATTTTCCAGAACAGAAAATCAATAATTCTGAGTTAGAAGTCAGTAAACTGATTTTTAAAAAGATGAAAAATCTGTAATGGACGTCGATATTCTGGGACATCGGGTATCCAAACTGGGTTGCAATTAGGTACCAATTAGTACGTGATATTGTGGGGGCAATTCAGGTATCAGGAATTTGAGGGGTATATCCATTTTTGCATGTATTCATTTTAGCTCTCATTCTGACCTAGTAGCAGAGTACTAAGGCACTGTGTGCTTCATCCTACAATGACTCACCACCAGCTCTCTGCTACACACCCACATCTGGAAGATATGTTTCTCGTGGCCCTGTTTTAAAGAGTATTTAATTCTGATTGTTTTAAACTGTTTTTATATTGTTTAATGTTTTTTATTGTTGGAAGCCGCCCCGAGCTGTGTGCAGGAGGGGCAGGGTATAAATGCTTTAAATAAATAAATTAAATAAATAAAAGTTTACAGTGTCAGGGTACCACCTCTCACAGACCCATGTTCAGCCTGGCCAGTGAGAAGGCTGGAAGGACTAGACAATCCTCTTCCCTCTTAGACTCTTCTTCCAATAGGAGGAGGGGTGTGTGCCACGTGGACGGACACATGGGATGCAGTTGACTCTAATTTATCTGACTCAAATAGGGACAATTTCACCATAAACCTCCCCACTGTCATAACAGTGCCTGGGTTGGTCACTCTGCCACTTTAGCACCAGGTACCTGTGGCCACTGGCATCCTGGTATGTTTTACCCTGATCCACCCACCTGCACTATGGACATGCTTTTTCTTGACTTTGATGTCTAGACTCATTGGCTGAGAATGTCAGGTGCTAAACTTGCCAGAAGAGGAAGTAGGGAGCTGCTGTTGAATCTCTGCCAAATCACTTCCTTGGCATGTGGATACTGCCTCGGGGACTTTCCATCGGCAGCACTTGTCCCTCTTCTTTCTTCTTTCTTCAGGGTTGATGGTCACAGTGCTTTCCTTTTTCACTACAACTGCACAAGTACAGATGGAGACAGGGGACCAGTCAGAATAGAGCACAAAGTTCCAAAATAGCTGAAGAACTGCACTGTATCTCCATGGTTTGTTCCAAAGCATGGGTTAACTCTTGAAGACAGAATGGAAATTCTGATTTATCATTAGGTAACATGTGAATCTTGAACACCGGGGACAGAAATAACTTAAGGGGTCTGAGGAAGCACTTCAAGATAGACAAGTCAGCTATGTATCCAACGTCACAGTGCTCTCCCAGCTGTGTCCCCAGTCGAAAGGCACCATAGTGGGGGACAACTAAGGGTGTTAAAAGGGTCTGTTAAAAGTCAGAGGGGAGGTAATTGCCCCCATAGCTCCCTTATAGACAGACATCAGGCACGCCCGGGAGGGCAAAGCTGGTGCAAGGCCTAATGAGGAAAGACTGCACAGAGAGATTAGCACAATGTGCTTTCACATGGCTACAAGGGTGCTCACCCCTGGAGCTCCCTGCTCTGGGGGTGCACGCCTGCATATGCATGCTTGGAGACCCATCTGGGTCCATTTTAAATGGACCCGGTGGCTGCTGAAGCCCACGATCCACCCGCGCACCCCCTCCTCCACACCATAGAGTTATGGGAAGATTGCCTGATGCTCTGGGCTGCCCCACATAACTCCATGGTATTGCTCGGGGCAACCTCCAGCTGACAGCAGAGCTTCAGTGGCCATCCACTCAGCAAACAGGCAGAAGCCCCACCTATGGCCAGTGCCCTAGGTTTGGGCTAACGATTCTGCTAGCAGTGCTCCTGGATGTTCCAGAGCACCACCAGCAGGACTTCCCTGGAATAGGGACAACCTGACCCACCTCTGCCCTGCCTGCACATCTGTTGGGGTACCTTTAAACAGATGGCCTCCCAGGCAGTGACGTGGGGAAGGAGTGTAAGTGCTGTCCGTGTGAAAACACCCAATGTTAGAGAATGTGGGGGAGCATGGTTTCTAAAGAGAAGGGTTGAGCTGAAGTGAATATTCAAAGCAAGTTTTGAATTTGGAACTGCAAAATGAATTTGGAGGTCAGATTTGAAATTCTTCATTTTCAAAATTCAAACTGGATTTAATTTTGTTTGTCAGTTCAGTATTCAGTAGTTTGTATACTTCATTTACTTCATAATTTGGTATCTTGTTCAGTACTTTTAAGATCTATATAGAATAAGGTTGGTAGTTGTGTTACACAACACACCATCCCCAATCAAACCTCAATGAAAGTGGATATATAGTTAAATAATTATAAGTAATCTAGAAAAACATCTTTTCTCCCATTCTGATATCACATTGACTCTGTTTTAATTCAATATTTGTGTCATTCACATAACTCTAGAAAAGTGCAACGCTTAACTCTGCCATGCTTGCTTATTATGAACTTTATGTCTAGACTGAAACTCAGTACTTGTTGAATACTGCCTTATTAGGATACGAAAGCAAATTTGGCTGCAAAAACTCTGACGCCAATAATGTGGAGGATGCAGAGCTCGATTTTCCAGCTCTGCATTCTCATTGTCAGAGCCAAAGCTTTGTAGCTTTGCTTTCCAATGCAGCAAGCTGTGCAGCATTTACCTCTCACAGTTTCTTGCGGAGGCAAACAGTGCACATTTAGTAAGATGGACAAACGCCCTCTGACATTGGTATCTAAGAAATATGTGAACTCATTGCCTGAATACAAAAAACTTTCTCTGTGATTGTCCTAGGCTCCCTCATATAGTTTATAACTCTGAGAAGTCCTTTGTTTTACCCTTTATTTTATGTTTTGTGTGTGCATGCACTAAATGTATTACTTATTGAAAATGAAATATTTATATCAGAAGATAGATTTATTCATTCCTACAGATGGTTTCCCCATGCATCTCAGTTATTGCACGGCCATCTTGACCTCAAAAGGTCTTTGTCAAGGTGAATGTTATCTACTTCAACCTTCAAGTTTATTTCATCCCAGACTTTTTGTATTGGAGTAACAAACCTCATTGAGGTTTTTTTTCCCCCTCTCAGTTGGGTTCAATTCTTTTGTCTCTCATGATTAAACAAGAGTTAACTATCCTCTTTTCTTTGGTCAAACCCTTCTCCTTTTTCTACCCCATAAGATTAATTTTTGAAACTCTTAATTTCAAAGAAAGACTTATGTAAAAAAAATATTAATGGCATGGAATGAAAGTTATCACCACCAAAATAGCAATTTTGGAAGGACTTCTTGGCCTCTGCATCTGGGTGGCAGCTCTTTTCCTCCCTGTGCCACCGCCTGGTGTGTTTGAGCTGTGACTTTCCTTTGGATTCTCTCTTTTCCCCGCTTTCTCCCACCCAAAAAAGTGTGATGCTACCAACTGCTGATCAATTTATGATCCAGTAGAACACCCACATCTGTCTCAGCAGTACTGTCTAGCTTTACATTTGTGCATTTGTTGTTGTTGTTTTTTCTTTCCTGTGTGTAATACTTTGGGTTCAGCAGAATGAGCTGTAGTGAACTCAATACCCACACGGCCCCATGGCGGACAAGTGCTGTTGCCACACTGTGGGGCCAGTGTGGGGAGCAGGGCAGATGGTCCATGAGGAAGCCAGGTGGCCCACTATTAGAGTTACCACCATGACTGGGGTGGGCCAAGGCACCGACCATGAGAGTGAGTGCCCAGCCCTCTCCCACCTCCCTCCCTTGACCTGAACAAAATCCTGCCCACAGCCATGATGTGGCAGTGCATGATGGGTGACAGCACCCGCTGCTCAAAGCCCCACCATTGAGCTCACCATACGGTGGGGCAGAAGAGGCCCTGGCACACAGATTGCCATGCCTTGTGTAGCCTTACACCATTTGTGGTACAGCTGCTATGCAACACATCCTTGGTATTTTCCCGAGGACACATCATGTAGCAGCCAGCTGCTCACCCTGCCACATGGCAGGGGGAACAGCAGCTGCCATACAATGCATTGCATTGCGGGGTCCGGCTGCACAGAGTAGGTTAAGGCTGCCCAAGGTGTCTTAGCCTGCCCACGGCATTTTGTGTGGCTGCACCCTCGACATCGAGGTATTTAATTTGCGGCTTTAAAAGAACGTGCAACTGGCTTTAATGCACAAAATGTCATATCTAAATCCCACATGTGGCATATTTACACACAGCGTGATTTTATGCAGCAACTTCATCACGCACGACTAAAACCAGCCTTAAATTCATCAAGTATTCTCTGATGTACTCCCTAGTTATTCTCCTGCCCAGTGTCTTCTCCCCATTCATATATATCTCAGCTTTTCTAGTTGTCTCATTACAGCTTACTTTCCTTGAAAAGACCAAAGCAAAGAAGACATTGAGAAATTTGTCTTTCTTTGCATCGTTTGAAGCTCTCTCTCTCCTTCTGCATTGTGTAATCCATGTAGTAGTACTCCCTAACTTCATTTGAATCTTTCAGACAGAAAGCCCTAGTTAGGGATGTGCGAATGTGGTTCGCAAGTTTGGAGTTTGGACCAAACTCGGTCTGTTCAGACGACCAAACCGAACGACCGAACCCGAATCTGAACAGACTGAACATAACTCAATCCGAACTCTGAATGACCGAACAGATAAGTCATGTTTGGGTGAGTTCGGATGAGTTCGGGTGGAAAATACATGACTGGAAGGCCCAGGGAAGGGGAAGCAGCTGAAGAGCAGACTTCCTGGCACCAGGGGTGGAGTAGTTTGGAATAGCAACCAGCCTGCCCAGTCACCATCCCTTTTCTCATCAGACCACTGGTTTCGCAGTCTGCGATTGGACATGGGGAACATGGGGCCAGGCTGCATAGAGTCAATGGGGTTTGTGGTAAGGTGGGTGCAGCAAGTAACAAAAGTCATTGCCCTCCCCCGTTCCAACACCTTCTGAGCTAGCCACTGATCCTGTCAGCAGTTTGTGTTCCTTGAATCCTTCCTATTCCTGAATCCTAATCCATTGCCATCCTCCTCCTATTTCACCCATCCCGCACATTTACCTCCCTAGTATCATTTATTTAAATTAGATTTGATAGATTTAGGTGGGTTTTTTTTAACCATCCCTGTGTTTCTTCTTCCTACCTTCCATTGAATCCTCCCTTCCTGCCTTTATATGTTCCATCCCTGATTCCCTTCCTCTGTTTTTGGATTTATTTAGAGTAGTATTAGTTTGATTTAGGTTTCATATCAGTTTTGTACCCCTCCCTGTATTGTTTTGTGTGAGCTGTCTGTGGCGGGCGGGCGGGCGGGCGGGCGGATGGATGGATGGATAGATATAATTTAGTTATAGAGATTAGTGTGTAGTGATTCAGTTTTAATATTTATTTTATAGTGTGTTTGTAGGACTAGGCCTTTGTAGATATTAGATAATATTCCATTTATAAATAGAGAAGGGACACAGGAGAGGCCAGTCTGCTGCCCCTAAGATGGGCAATGGGGCACGTGGCAGAGGTGGTAGGGGTAGGGGCCATGCCAGTGGAGTGGAAGCAGGCAGTGGCCAGAGCTCATAACCATGCCCCAAACTCCACAGGCCTGATTTCGGGTGAAAGGCTTCCAAGGGTCCCAAGCAGTGGCACTTGCCTGGGGGTGGTTTGGCGGTGCCTCCTGCCAGCATCCTCCACTGCCACACAGAGCACTGGAAATCCTGCAGGACATGAGGCTGCAGCTGTCTCAGCTGCTGGAGCAGGTGCTTTGATTGTTCCTCCAGGGCCACCAATATTCCCCATTGTTGAGGTGATCCCCAGCAGTCCAGAGGTGGTGGATCCCACCCTGACTGCTAGAGGCAGGGCTCAGTCCCCGGGCAATGGCAGCAAGGAGAGGAGCAGAAGAAGCAGTAACAGGTATGAGGGCACAGGGAGAGTGGCTTCAGCATGGTGGGCAGTCAAACCTCAGGGTCCCAGTACTGCCCTTCGTGGGACATCACTGTGATTGGGGATAGTGAGGCAGACACTAGTCCTGCAGAGGAGATGTCTGGAGCTGAGACAACGTCTGTCCCTCCCAGAGCTGTGTTGCCACCAAGTTCTGTCCCTCCCAGCAGCGCTGGTAGTGGTGCATCAACTGGTGTGGGCCAAAAGGCAGGAGGCAAAAAATCCTCTCTCTGGGCATGTTTCAGGTTGGTGCGGGCGGATCATCCTAGGGAGATGCAGTGTACTTTGTGCAATTGTGGGCAGGTGCTCACCGACCTTGGGAAAACTGCCATGATGAGGCACCTGAAGGCATGCCACAGCGCTCTGCTACTAAGCAGGCAGGCAGGGGCAGTGGATGCCAGTGGGTTCCCAACTGCAGCGGCCAGTTGTCCACCTTCTTTGGTGGGCAAGCGTCCTTCACCAACAGCTGCCTCCAGCAGCAGGA
>QEPC01013498.1:10020084-10032763 GCA_003113815.1 Sphenodon punctatus | reverse complement strand
GTCTATCCCTGCCCCCAGCCCTAGCGGTAGCAGCACAAGCAGCAGGATGAGCAGCAGCAGCAGCACTCCTATTGCCAGCAGCAGCAGATCCTCCTATGTGCAGGCCACTCTGGGGAGCATGGGGCCATGCACAATAGGGCAAGGAGCATGGCTGAAGGCAGTGGTGGAAGTGGTGCCCAGGCAGAGCTACCAGAGGGAGTATGGTGGTGCCTCAGCAGCAATGGAGACCTACCTGGAGGAGGAGTCATGCATCGATACCAGAAGCGATCCCTTGTCCTACTTGGCCAGCAAGACCAACATGTGGCTGGCAGTGTCCAAAGTGGCCAAAGCTATATTGTCCTGCCGACCAACCAGTGTCCCCAGCAAGTGGGTGTTCTTGATGGCGGGGGATATTTGCTCACCACACTGCCTGAGACTGGGGGCCAAGTTGTTGGAGCAGTTGCTGTTCATCAAGGTGAACCTTCCGCTGCTGGGATTCTCTGAGCTGCCCCTGGATATGGAATGATGGCGTAGTGGCACACGCCATCCCATGCTAGGGGCAGTCTTGGTACGGGGCTCCTCCTCAATCTGGGCTACTGCTGCTGTGCTGAGGTGCTGTCCCTCCCTCCCAATGCCTGGCACCCGCCCTCTCTCTCATACTCTATGGTCTCGGCCAGCTTATCTGACTGACCTGACCTCATGATGCATGGTGGCACTGGGAAACTATAAGCCTGCCAGCCGACCTCTGGCTATATGATCTCGGCCCACCTATCGGACTAGCTCTCTCTCTCATGCACTGCACTGTCTTCACCAGTCTATCAGAGTACCCTGCCAAGGTCCCAGCCTGCCTTCCCTACTGCCTCTCATGCCATGCTGCCTGTCTGTCTGCCTGCCCGCCCGCCCTCCTGGGTGGCCTAGATCAAAACCTGCCTCAATCTGCCTGCCTGCCTTCTGCTCATGCCATGCTGCCTGTCTGTCCTCCCAGGTTGCAAAGCTCAAACCATGCCTCAGTCTGCCTTCTGCTCATCTCATGCTGCCTGTGTGCCTGCCTGCCTGCCCACCTAGGTGGCCTAGATCAAAGCCTGCCTCAGTCTGCCTGCCTGCCTTCTGCTCATTCCACACTGTCTGTGTGCCTGCCCTTGCAAACCCTGGGTGATGTGCCCTGCTGGCCTGGTAATCCCACTGCTGCTCTCTGCTGGTCCATGGGTGCTTCACCCTGGCCAATCAAAATGTGCTCACAAAATCCTGTTGCTGTCATCTGCTGCAGTATGGAAGCTCTTCTCTGGCAAATCCTACCATCCTGGCTCCATGGGTGCTGCACACAGGCAAATCCTGCTGCTGCCATCTCTGCTGTGCCAAGGGTTCTGTGCCTGGGCAATCCAATGTCTGCTGCTGCTGCCATGGGTTCTGCCATGTCTGTGCCATGGGTTCTGCTACTGGGCAATCCAATGTCTCCTGTTGCTGCCAATGCCACCTCTGCTGTCTGTTCCATGGATTCTGTGCCCCGGCATTCCGCTCATGGGGAGTTGTCATTCCACCATCTAAAGAAGCAGCCACTTCATCCCTAGGACCCTCCATCAGGGTTCTTGGGCCTACGTTGCATGCAGGGAAGACTGTCCAATATCTAGAAGCTTCCACTCTAGCCCCAGGACCCACCCTCAGGGTTCTGTGGCTGTCATTCCAGTCATGGGGAGTTGTCATTCCACCACATCAACAAACAGCCACTCCAGCCCCAGGACCCACCATCAGGGTTCTGGTGCCTATGTTACAGGCAGGGAGGGCTGTCCAATATCTAGAAGCTGCCACTCTAGCCCCAGGACCCACCATCAGGGTTCTGGGGCCTATGTTACAGGCAGGGAGGGCTGTCCAATATCTAGAAGCTGCCACTCTAGCCCCAGGACCCACCATCGGTGTTCTGGGGCCATGTCATTCCACTCATAGGCACTGTCATTCCACCGTCTAAAGTAGCAGCCACTCCAGCCCCAGAACCTGCCATCAGGGTCCTGGGGCCTACATTACAGGCAGGGAGGGCTGTCCAATATCTAGAAGCTGCCACTCCAGTCCCAGGCAACCTGCTGTTCATGGTGAGAGAGAAAGAGAGAGAGAAAGTCTCCCCACTGCTAGAAGGAGAGACAGATACGATCCCACCCATGCTGTCACCTTCACTATATGGCCAGAGAGAGAGAGAGAGAGAGAGAGGCTCCATGCTAGAACAAGAGAGATGGGGGTGGAGGGGGAGAGGTGTATTCAGTTCAAGCTGCCATCTGCCAGAACCAGAGAGAGCTCTCATCTGTGCTCATGCCTGATGCCCACATCCAGCAGGAAACCTACCCAAATGAAATAACACAAAACATATTATATGTGCCTGCCTGTGTGCATTCCTGTACCTGCTACCACCTATTGCACGATTGAACTAAGTGTGCCCAATCAAGCTCTAATTCTAGGAAACATCATTCAACTCCCGTGGGCTGTTATTCCAAGCAGTCATTCCAATCCCAAGAACCATCAGCCATCTGGGTTATTGGGTCGTCATTCCACTGCTTCCAGATACAGTGGATAGGCAGGCCTATGTATATGCGGACCGCATGTTGTGCAGGTCTGGGTTAAATAAACAATTTTCTGAGACATATTGGTCAGGGTCAGGGTCCCCTTCTTCCATAAAACTAAGCCACCCTGTAGTGTTTAAGGCAACAACCTGCTCTGATGGCATCGATCTCCTTGCTAGGCTAAGAAGCACTCTCCCCTTTGAGAGTGACAGTTACACCCTAACCCTTTCTAGGGATATGAGACAAGTCCATGCGGGGATGGGATGCTGGGATCTTGGGTGGCGTGAATGATGGGAGCCAGCATGAAAAACCTTTTCCGCAAGGTATCAACCTTCTGCTCGTGGCCAAGCAACTGACCACCCCCATGGCATGCCTGTCCTGATGGCAATGAGCTTCTGTCTAGGCTAAGAAACACTCTCCCTTTCAGAGTGACATTTCCACCCAACCCTAAAGACAAGTCCATGCGGGGATGGGACGCCGGGTGACATGGCATGAATGATGAGAGCCAGCACGAAGAACCTTTTCTAACGAACTAGCAATCTGCTGCTCTTGGAGAGAAAGTCTCCTGATGCTGGAAGGAGAGACAGACATGCTCCCACCCATGCTGTCACCTGCAGTACATGGCCAGAGAGAGAGGCTGCCCGCTGATAGACAAAAGGGGAAGAGGTGCATCCAGCTTAAGCTGCCACCTTCCAGAACCAGCAAGAGATCTCATCTGTGCTCTGTTCATGCTCAGTGCCCACATCCAGCAGCAAAACTACCAGAATGAGATGTAAATAACACACAACATATTATATGTGCCTGCCTGTGTGCCTCCCTGTACCTGCTACCACCTATCGCATGATTGAATCAAGTGTGCCCAAACAAGCACTAATTCTAGGGACATCATTCAACTCCCATCAGCTGTCATTCCAGTGTACCTGAAGCAGTCATGCCTGTCCCAGGATCCCCATCATTGAGATTCTGGGACCATCATTCCAGTCCCGGGGTGGTTGTCATTCCATTCCACTGCATCCAGAAGCAGTCACTCCAGATCCAATATCCATCACCTGGGTGCTGCCGCTGCTCGTGCCTGACTGGCCAGTGGCCACCGGTACCCGCATGCCAGCTTGCCCCGCCACCAGCCTACTCCTCTGCACCCACCTGCAGATGCCCGCTGAAGCTGCTGAAAGAGCCCCTCTGACCACCAGTACCCACCGCCTGCTGCCCGCTGCCAAAGAGCCTGTCTCTCTTTCTCTGTGGCACACCCACACAGACACAAGCCCTGCCCCTCCTGGAGGACTCTCTGCAAGTTGAGACCCTACTGTCACATCTTGGGGCTAATGATCTACATGTGCTGCTGCTGTCAGGTAGGTATCTGACAAGCTGTGTATGCAATGACATTCTGCCATCTGCCAGAAGCAGCACAGAGGGATAAAAGATTGGAATGTCAAACAAAGCTGGTAACAACAAATATAACTTTTATAAAACCTTTTTAAACAACATACATTACAACTTTATTAAACCACAAACATAAAATTAGGGGTCTGTGGGCCTGTCCCCTGGAACATGGGGGAAATGGGAAAGGGGTGCTCGGGAGTGAGGGGTGGGCATCAAGTCCTCCTTCGGCTCAAACCCTTGTTGCCAGGCAAAGTCCAGGACCTCCACCAAGGACGCCTTCCATTTGGAGACTGACTGGTGGTACAGTTCCACATCAGCGACCTCTGTGCAGAGGTATTCGGAATATGCCTCCACCTTGCGTTCCTGTGTCTCGAGCTCCTGGAACCGTTCCATCAGCCGGTCCTCCATTGTGAGGGCTTGAAGCCTTCGCCCATCCATATATTTTTGGTTGGCCTCCATGAAGTTCTGTGTAGGCCTCTCCAGTTGGGCCCCAAAAGCCCTTGCTGCTTCAGACTCCTCCCAGGGGGATGGAGACTCCTCAGCAGAGCTAGAGGGGGGAAGGGCTGTGGTGGCGGTGAAAGTGCCATAAGAAGTGCCGTGTTGTGTCAGACCAATGGTCTGTCAAGCACTGCCTGCATTCTGTCTCCACAAGTGGGTGGGTGGCCAATCTCTCTACAGGGGATTTCCTAACAGATCATAGGGCAATCCATTTCCTGTTATTCCATCCCCAGTGCCTTACCTTGCATTTGGAAAATCCGCCTTTTGGCTTTTCCCCAGTTTATTTTCTAGGGAAGCCATTAGCATCTGTTAAAAAGGAACTTGATATTCGCTCTAGAGATATTGCGATCCAGCAGGATCTTGCAGCTCTAAAATCATGGAAAGTAGCCCCTACTTTTGTAATGGAACCATATCTGGACCTCCTTATTAGTCCCTCCTTGAGAAGGAATACTACTTTATGCAGATTTGCTTTAATAGATACAAGGGTATTGGAAGGCTCTATTGCTGGTATACCCTATGAGGCACGGTTATGTACTTGCTCCATGCGCTCCGTGGAAACGGTTGTGCATTTTGTTATGCAATGCCCGTATTATCAGGAATTAAGAGAAACTTGGTTATCTACCTTGCTAAAACCTTTTCCACTAATTGCAGATTGCCAAAGATTAAACTATTTGCTAAAATTGACGTCAGTAGATTCTTTGACTGCTGTGGCAATTTTCATCAGTTTAGCCACTAAAAGAAGGAAAGCTGTTCTTCAACAAGTTAGTATGCTGCGTTAAGGCAGGACAGTGTTAATGATTTTGCAATTTTGCTAAAATAAAGTGTGCCATGGTGATAATTAAAGAGATTGTGTACCAAATTTGCTGTTGTCACAATTTGATTGTCGATTATTGATTGTTGGCACCCCTGCGTAACTCCCAAAGCCTCCCATATGTCCCCTCTATAACTGACTTATGTGTTATGTAGAATGTTGAGGTTGTTCTGTATTTTCCTTGTATTTTTGAGTTTGTGTACTTATTTTTAATAATGTCATATGGCTTTTTATTTGTGTTCTGGATATGGCGAAAGCTAATTCCATAATAAGCTAACTATCTATCATAGTACCGCCAGACTGCAGACCTCATTGTCCTGCTTTCTGGTGGCTCCTGTGGCTGCAACCTCCACTGGGATAGTATTTTGGGCATGGTACCAGCGGTGGCATCATGATTACCTTCTCTGAAACAGGAACACATAAACACCACCTAAATAATATCATTCATTTATGTTGATGCCTCAAGTCCTTCCAAGAGCGACTAGAGACCCTGGCTGGCATGTGTCTGGGTGGGTGCTTCAGCTCATGCATGGCTACTGGAAGATTCCCCCCCCACACGCTCTCTCTGTGGCAGACCCATACATCAGACACATGCAAATCCTGCCCTTCTTGGGGTGCTAGGGATGGGAACTGGAGACCCTGGTTGGCATGTGTTTGGGTGGGTACTTTCTTTGGCTTGTGTCTGACTGCTGGAAGAGCCCCACACACCCTCTCTCTCTCTGTGTCAGACTGTTTGTGCCTGACTGCCCACCACCCACACGCCAGTGAGCTCACTCTAAAGGATAGTATTCTTCTTGTGCTCAAAGTTATATGCAACAATACACAAAAATTAAGTTTACAAACCTGCCAGCAGTGGCACCTCCTGTGACCTCTTTCTCCTCTGTCGAGGAGTCGACCTCAACCAACCTCAACAAACCTACCTGAACCAAACCAAAGCAAACCACACAGCCACAGCACACACACACACTTACTTACACAAACACACACAGGCTCCATAGGCTCTCTCTCCACACAAGCTACACACACACTAAAATTTCCTGTTTCCGGTGCAATCACGGGACCAAACGATACCGATACCTAACTCTGTCGAACATTCGGCTGAACTGAACGCCACCGAACCGAACGACCGAATTCGAACTTGGTTCCCGGACCGAACGAACCCAAACCTGATTTCCGAACCGAACGGCCGAACGACCAAACAGCCGAACCGCGTTCTGTTCGCACATCCCTAGCTCCATTGAAGGGGCTGGTGGAGTAGGGCAATTCCAGATCTAGGGAGATGAGACTCAATTCAATTTAATTTATTGGTGGTGTAGCCAAGTCCATTGCCAAAGTAAAATTTATAACACTCACACTTTAAAAGCTTTTACAAAAGGTATTGAATATAAATCATAAAAGGTAACATTAAAATTACTTAAGATAACCAGACTCTGTGAGAGATGTTGGCCGCCCTGAGCTGTTCTCAGGTGGGGCGGGGTATAAATTTAAGAAATAAATAAATAAATAAATAAATAAGGGCTCTCTCCTAATGCTGCAAGCTTAGGGCGCTTTTAGATGAGCGGGTCACCGTGGCGCGACCCGCTGGCGCAATTTTTCAAAATCCCATCAGGCGAGATTACACAAGATGGAAGTACGGGATCATGCGCATTGAAGGCGGTCACGCATTGTTTGCTGACCATCAATTAAATACCTCATAATCATCTAAAAGTGCCCTTAGGCAGCTCAGCCTATTTTATTCTTTCCTCCAAGCTGGCTAAAGTTTCCTTCCTGCTCCCAGCTGGGGTAATTACACTTCCTGGGTGTCGAGGAATATGATAACAAGCAGCAGGTGTCTGCACCAATGCCAGGGCTTCTTCCCTGCAGAATCCTATCAGGCCCCATTCTCCTGCAAACATTTTGGGTGCTGAACGACATGCCCACTTAACGGGTTAAAGTAAGTGGCACCTTTGCTTAATTAATACACATCCAGCCTGAAACTGACCCACAGCAGGTACTCTCTCTCTTTTCCTCTATAATCCCTTTGCCAAGTTCAGAATTTAGCAAGCTAAAAAACGTTATTTTAAGGCTGAAACAAAAATCTGGCATAGATTTTGTTTTCAACAGGTTCACTCATTTCAAACTGAACTGGAGAAACAGGGACTAGACAGCAACCTGGTTTGCATTTCATCCGAGATTTGAATGGGCTATGCTCTGGTGACACCCAGTACTGAGCATGTGAAAAAATGGCACAAGCACAGGGCAGAGTGCCCTGATTTAGCACATGCAGAAGATCACGGTGCTCTGCATTGGAACTTTGCACAGAGTTCTGCCGTGCCTTAGAATCCACAATGGAACACCATGCCATGTTCCATATGGCACATGGAATACTTATTCCATGGCTGCAATACTTATTGTTAGGTTGACTTAAATTAGCAATGAACAAATTAACAAGTAAACTTAAAATGTATTCTCATGACCACTGAAATCCCTTAAGCAAGTGACAATTAAAAACAGGTAGAATTGAAGTTAATAAAATTAGACTACAAAGAATGTTTTTAGCGCATATATAGACTAAACACACACACACGAACATACACAGTCTAATAAATATAACTGGTGTCACCTGGTTTCTAGGACATTTGAAGATGTTCTGTTTTTGGGAGAAAATACATATACCGAGAGAAGAGAACTTTTGTTCACTGAAGCTGTAATAGAATTTGTTTTTCCCTTCACAAGCCCTGCTTTAATCTTTTGCCCTCTAATATTGTGAGCTGCTCTGAGTCCCTTGGCGCAGTAGTTAGCTGCAATGTCTCTACAGGAGTTCATACTCCCCCTCATGCACAATGGGGCAAAAATAGGCATGAGGGCAAAACCACTGAACTATTTTCATCTGAAGAAGAAACATGTTTTTCCTCTCTACTCAGAGCTATTGCTCTCCTGGGTGCCTTTCCTCAGTGCAGAGAATTTGTTCATTTCCTTCATGCTTCTCTTTCCAAATCACCAAACAAAAAGATTTCAGTCATCAATGTTGTTTTTCAAAAGTTAAGTGAAGAAATCAGCAAGGACTTTTGGACATTTATCTAAAATCTTTTTGCAGTATCCTAACCAGCCCCATAACCAGTGGCCTGGGCCCTCCATAGCTTAAGGTTCACTTTCTGTGTTCCTCCACTATGTCCCATCATGATCCCCAGAGTCAGCTGGGGGTGCCTACTTGCAATGTCCCATCATTGCATTGCATTGCCATCTGTACATCCAGATTATGAAGAGAGGTATTCTTGGTGGCTGACCCACAGGTCTGGCACTTCCTTTCCCTGGGGGTTTACCAAAGCCCAAGTCTGAGGATTTGCTCATGGCAATGAACGACACAATCACATGCATTTGACAAAGCATTTTGCAGGTAAGTTTAGAATTTGGTTTGTAATTTCATGGTATTTCATATATTTATATATTGCAAACTGTTTTCATGGGTTATATTTTTGTATTTTAATGTTTACGTTTTGTTTTTTTCTTGGCTTTTTAAAAAAATTTTATGCTGCTACCTCCCCTGAGTCTTTGGGGAGAGGTGGATTTAAAATCTAAATAAATAAATAAAAACTGATCCACCTCTCGTCAACAGGCTTTATTTATTTACAACTTATATATTTTGTTGTCTTCTTTTGTGAGAGCCAGTTTTAATCTTCATTAAATGGCTTATTGACCCACTACCCCAACTGAGATTTGTCTGTTATGGCTGAGGTGTTAACTTGTCTTCACACTCATGCCTCTGTTCTATTAATTCCCTTTCTGGTCACTACTGAATTGTTCCCTTCACAATGTACTCTGGAATTTTCACCCTAGAACTGAGTGAGGAAAACTGCAAATTCTTAGAGAGCGGATGTTACTCTCTACATGTCTGAAACAACACCCATTCTGACAAGCAGGGAGGGATAATGTATACTTTAGATATTGTGAAGACCCTTATGCAGTCACAGAGATTGATAGTGTTTGAAAGTGGCAAGCTGGAATTAGCCGCCAGAAAGGCTAATGGTTCCTGGCAAAAGAACAAAAAAATGGGATTTAGAGTTATCTCCAGAATTTTAGGGAGGTGCTGGAGTGAGGGTGTGTTCTCATTGGGTGAGGCCACATCTGACAGGGAAGTGAGACTATCACACCTTATGTAGCCTTACCCCTTAACTGGGCTAACGAGTCACACAAAGCAGTGGGCAGGGCAAGCAGCTGGAAACCCCATGACGCATCCTCGGAAAAATTCTGAGGACGCATTGGAGAGCAGACTTGGGTGTTACTACACAATGTTATCCACTCATTTGGGTTGCAAACACACAGTGGGTTGTTATATCTTTTAATGATTCTTTACATGTTTGCGGCCCATTTGCTCTTCATTATCCACCTACAAATGTTCTTGCTGTACAAGAAACAGTTCATTGCCCATTGCCACTGTTACATCATCTGGGGTGGGTGTGGGTAAAGAAACCAAGGACACTGGGGTGGGGGTTTCGAGAGGACTGGACAGTGCAATGCACCTCTCCTTCCACTGCTCCACCATCACCACTGATGCTGCTGTTCATAAGACCAGGTCAACCTCAGCCCCACTGTTACTGCTACCATGACTCACAGGACCCAACTACTCACACTGCCATCTCTCTGCTATTGCCATTGCCACAACTCACAGGACTCATCCTGATGTAATCACAGGACTTGTCCACTCCTACCACTGTTACTCCATCACCATTCCCACCGCTCCCACTCTGCTGTCATTCTGCTAGATTAATTCACAATAGGGATGAAATAAGAATTAAATGCATTTTCGCAAAAAACTTGTGAAAATCTTGCAACCCTGGCAAGATCTCACGAGATTTTTGTGAGAGTCTCAAGAATCTCAAAAATACCCCCAAATTGGTCTATGCATGCAAAAATGGCCATGCATGCACACACAGAACAGATCTGGTAACCATTTTTGCACATGCACAGACCATTTTTGGCTATTTTGAATTACAAGAATCTCGCAGGTGAAAATCTCATTGAGAAGCCTATTCTCGACAAGATTTTTGAAAAGGACAAAATCTTATTTCAGCACTAATTCAGAAGTCCTAGCTACATCTACTGCTACACTGCCATCACCACTGCCACTTGATAAGCCCTGCTTCCCATCATTTAATTCAGATGTACCAGGTATTAGACACCTGCTGTATTTTCAAGTGGCTATGTGATAGCTTGAACACACATTTGAATTGCCGCATGGAGTTCTTTTGTGATGTCTGATAACACCCACCGGGTTCTTTATCCAGAAGAGCTGAACATGAGAACACAGCCATAAAAGAAAGGGTGACAGTGTAAGTGAAAGCACTTTAGATTACGACTAATACATTTTCATGGGGGGGGAAATACTCTTCCCTTCCAAAGTTTTCAAAGATTTTACCTATTTTGTATTTGTGATTTTTTTCTCCTACTTTCCACTCTTTATTTCCTTACTATCACCTTAATATTTCTGAATATTTTTTTTAATTAAAATAAATAAAATAAAATAAAAAAGTAAAATTTCCACATTTTTCTTCTTGGTGTGTTTGTTTGTAAAATGTGTGTGCCCACAGAGGGAAGCCAATAAATGAGGGGGGGAAATCATTTTAAGGGATGCAAAATTAAGTACTAGATCAAATCTAGAATTTTTATGCAAAAACAATATCATTTTACCAGCTGTACCAGCTGTACTTCACAACCAAGCATCAGCGCCTATCCTTATTCAAATATCAAAGTAATCAAGCAGAAAATCTTATTTCAATTATGAATAATTATTAAATAACACAATACTTTGATTACAGCAAATATAGATCAAATACTTCTTTATCAACTAGAAAGGCTTTCAAGATTCCTAGCTCTGATTAGCTAGGCAGCCTGTATCCCCTGTAGCTCCTTGGGGTTATATAAGGATTTACAAGCAATGTTCCAGGAACAGCATAGCTATTTTTGGACTGTGGTGTGAGCTCCCAGCTGCTGCCCAGACCCTGTTTCACTCCTGACCTAGCTTTTTCCAGTCCCACTCTTGCTTTGACCCATACAGAGTCTTTTGATTCTGGCTCCCAAGTCCAGTCTTGACCTGTGTCACCTGATCATCTTGGATAACTTCACTCATGACTCTGCTTTAGTTTCTTGGTTCCTGACTTCTGCATTTTATTGATTCCAACTTGGCTCTGTGGCTCTGGGCTCCTGACCTGGTCTGGTCACCCCATCTAAAAAAATACATAGCTGAACTAGTAAAGGTACAGAGAAGAGCAATGAGAATGATAAAGGGTATGGAACGCCTTCCATACAAAGAGAGGCTTGGCAAGTTGGGTCCCTTCATCTTAGAGAAGAGAAGACTGCGAGGGGACATAATAGACGTTTATAAAATCTTGAGTGGTGTGGAATGAGTAGATAGGGAAGTTATTTACCCTCTCAAATAGTACTAGAACTAGGGGACACTCCATGAAACTAGCTACCGGCAGGTTTAAAATAAATAAAAGGAAGTACTTTTTCACTCAATGCATAATTAACTTACATAATTTGCTGCCAGAGGACATTGTCAAGGTCAGTAGTATAGCTGGGTTTAAAAAAGGACTGGATAATTTCTTAGAGAGTAGGTCCATTAATGGCTATTAACTTAGTCACTTACGGGATGAACTTCTTACATTCAGGAGCTGGGAGTGAACAGCGGGGAATGGATTGACCATACTGCTGATTCTTCTCCCATGAGATCGAGATTGGCCACTGTCGGAGTATAGGATGCTGGGCTTGATGGACCATTGGTCTGACTCAGTATGGCACTACTTAGGTTCTTATGACCTGGCAGGACTTCCTGACAATGACCTTGACTTGCCTATGACTTTGCTTAGACTCTGACCTACTGGATGTGACAATGCTACAGACCCCAAATTAGTCCACAGCCTCACCCAGATACTTGAATAAATTCTATTGAACCTGACTAAATAGTTATTTTTTGTGTGCAAGTTTCATCTTTTTAGCATGCAGAAGTCTGTGTTGACAAAGACCTTTTAGAGAAGAAGGCCTCGATGTTTAGATATAACCAGGGTTGATTGTCAACAAAGTACAAGAACAAACAGTATTTTTGTGTCTGCTGGGGGATCAAGGTCAGTAGTAGGGATGGGTGAACGCGGTTCTGAAGTTCGGCCCAAACTTGGCCTGTTTGGATGACCGAACCCTAACCCGAATCCGAACACGAACTGAACCGAACTTGATTCCAAACACCGAAATGACCGAACAGTTCGGTCAGTTTGGTTCACATTCGAGTGACTAAAACGACAAAAACATGGTGTCACTGGAAGGCCAAATGTGGCAGGGAGGGGGAGTCAGCTGAGGAACAGACTTCCAGGCACCAGGGGTGGAGATGCTTGGAGTAGCAGCCAGCCTGCCCAATCACCATCCCTTTTCATCTCAGACCACTGGCTTCGCAGTCAGCGATTGGCCATGGGCTAGGCTGCACGGAGCCAATGGG
>QEPC01013498.1:9990067-10012169 GCA_003113815.1 Sphenodon punctatus | reverse complement strand
CTGTCCCCTCTCCTTGTCTCCCCCTCCTTGTCTTTTAGATTGTAAGCCACAGGCAGGGACCGCATCTGATTGTATGTTCTGTACAGCGCCAGGTTGCAACTGGCGCTTTATAAATGTTTAATAATAATAATAATAATAATAATAACTTATCGGGATTGAGCTTCAGTCTGCTCTGCCGCATCCAATCCGCCACGGCTTCCAAACATTGGGAGAGTAACGAGACAGCAGGACCTGGATCAGTTGAAAATGAGAGGTACAGCTGAGTATCATCAGCATATTGGTGACATCGCACCTCGAACCCTCTCACGATCTCCCCCAGGGACTGCATATACACATTAAAGAACAGTGGAGCTAGAATGGAACCCTGTGGAACACCGCAGGTCGAGGCCCGGGGGCTAGATGTTTCAGCCCCCTGCACCACCCGCTGGCTTCTACCTGAGAGGAATGAGCGGAACCATCCAAGGACAGTCCCATCCAGACCCCCCAAGTCTCTCAGCCATCTCAACAGAAGATCCACGGTATCAAAAGTGGCCGAGAGATCTAGCAGGATCACAAAGGTCAAACATCCTGTGTCCATCTCCAGGCGGAGATCGTCCACCAAGGCCGTCTCATTACTGTAGCCAGGACGGAACCCAGATTGAAAAGGGTCAAGGAAACCTATGCTGTCCAAATGTGCCTGGAGCTGCAGTGCCACTGCCCATTCAATAACCTTCCCTAATAAGGGAAGATTAGAAAAGGGTCGGTAGCTGGTGAGTGCGTCCACATCCAAAGATGGCTTCTTCAGCAGGGGCCCCACCACAGCCTCCTTGAGACTGGGTGACAATCTCCCCTGCTGAAGGGATGCGTTCACTACCCTCACCAGCACTGTCCCCAAGGTCTCCCTGGAGGCTTTCACCAACCAGGACGGGCACAGATCTAGTTCACAACTAGTGGCTCTGACAGACCCCAGGACATTCACCGCATCAGCCGGCGTCACTTCCTGAAACTCATCCCAGAAAAATTGACCAGACGGTGCCTCCATAACCTCATGCTCCTCGCTTACCGCTTCCAATCCGGAAGCTGTCTGTGTCATGGGTTATGTGCCCCGGCAATCCAATTATTGCTGCTGCTGCTGCTGCCAATGCCACCCATGCTGTCTGTGCCATGGGTTCTGGGGCCCGTCATTCAACTCACAGAGAGCCATTGTTCAACTGCATCAAAAAACAACCATTCCAGCCCCAGGACCCAGAGTCAGGGTTCTGGGGCCAAGTTATAGGCAGGGAGGACTGTGGCCAATATCCAGAAGCTTCCACTCTATCCCCAGGACCCACCATAATGTGTCTGGGGCCATCATTCCTCGCAGAGAGGCGATGTCTTTCCACCACATCAAGGAACAGCCACTCCAGCTCCAGGACCTGCCATCAGGGTTCTGGGGCCAAGTTATAGGCAGGGAGGGCTGCGGCCAATACCTAGAAGCTGCCACTCTATCCCCAGGACCCACCATAATGGGTCTGGGGCCATCATTCCTCACAGAGAGAGCCTTTTTCCGAACATCCAAACCAAAGAGGACCGAACCAAACGGCCGAACGAACCGAACGGCCGAACTGAACCGGACTGGACCGAACAGCCAAACCCGAACCGCGATCTTTTCACCCATCCCTAGTCAGTAGAAGAGATGCAGCTTCACTATGCAAAAACAAGAGAAGAAACTACAGTAGAATCCACTTAAGTAGAACTTGCATAACCTGTATTTCTGGATAAGTGAAATTAATTAGTTTTTCTCAGCCCCAGGTTTATAGGAATGTATTGCTTCTTGATATGAAAAAACAGTATTCTGAACTGTGATCACTTGAATTTTTAAGCTAAAATATCAGGACTAAGTGTAACGAGAATGGATTTCCATTCTCGTTAGAATGCATGAGGTTCTCACAACCCCACTGAAATCTCGCATGTTCTCACAATGGTTCTCAAGAATCCCCCTCAAAACTCACTCTGTGCATGTGCAAAATGGCCACCGCAACCACTCTGCACATGCACAGAGCTTTTTTGAGGTTTCTTGGGAATCTTGTCAGACTCTCAAAACCCTAAAAATATTCTATGCATATGCAAAATGGCCACCTGGGGCTATGCATGTCCAGAATGGCTGAAGCAGCCATTTTCACATGAGCAGAGCTGGGTTTCAGCCGTGCAAGAATCTCACGAGAATGGGTCGAGAATCTAATCTTGGTGAGAACCCAGCTCTCGCCAAGATTTTTGAGAATTGCAAGGTGAGTTTCAGTTCCTACTCAGGACCTTTCATTGTAGTCATGTTTTCTTGGCAGCATATGGTTAAGATGCTTAACAATGTAAGATGTGCCCGGTCAGGGTGAGTCTTCATGTCAGGCAGACTGGAGATAGGCAGCAGAGAACATCAGAATTATCATTGAAATTTTTTGGGGGGAAACCCCTAGCCTCACACCAAGTACTCCTTTCCTCCTCCTCTGTCCTTTGTGTGGGGTGGACTGGAGAGAGGAAATCCCTTGACCAGCAATGGGAAGGGAAGTGGAAGAAAAATGAGCCAGCAGCAAAATAAAATCTTCCAAAAGATTACATGGTGCCACTGTGGTAACAAAGGTTCTTTGGTAAACAATTAAAAGGTAAACGAACACTGAAAACTAGCAATAATTATGTCTCTCAGAAAGTATACTTCAAATCCTCATTAATCCGTATGAGCTCATGAATCCACACTCCCCCTATTAGTGCTGTTCTACTGGTATTAGTATGTCACATTAAGAAATCCCACTTCCCAACTTTAAGGAATTCATATTAGCAACAAAAGTCTTGTAAATACCCAGAATTAAAGTAAAATCATTTTAAAAAAAGAAAGAAAAGAGAGAAATGTCAAGGGGCTATAAGTTGATCTTTCTGCTTAGAGGAAAACTGAGGTGGGATGAAGTTTATACATGAACAAAATAAATTTAAAAAGCCAGTTCAGAATTAAATTGGTATCTTTGCAAAGATGACGGAGTGATGCTTAACTTCTTAATGGGTATGATGGCTGAGGAAAACATGCTAAAATACCACATTAGCTATTCAGCAGACACAGGGGAACACTCCCAAGCTATCAGCAGGGGGTGGGGATGGATTTGTGCCCACTTTCCCAAGACAGGGCACTGGGCTGGGGGAGGGGGGCAGGGGCATCTTTGCCCCTCCCCTGTGGCACAAGAGGCTCGGCGCCATGGCGCAATGGGTGGAGAGGAGGGGCACCTGGGGGTGGAGTTTTGGTCAGGTATAGATACTTGAGCTGCCAGGTGCCTCTTCCTCTCTCCTCATCTGCAGGAGCAACGCGCACAGAGGGTTTTTCTTACCTGGTTGTCACCTTCTTTGTAGCAATTATATCTACCTCCAGGTAAATCACATCCATTGACCAGGCGGGGGGGTGTAGGAACCCCATGTAAGCCCAGGGGCGGGGGGCTGCAGCCATGGCCATTTGGAGACCCCGGGATCCTCCAGCGGGGGGGGGGGAGGGCAGGCTAAAATGGAATGCCGCTGCAATCCCTGCCTGGCGTCCAAGGAGGCTCCATTGGCACGGGACAGGGAGACCCCCCCTTTGAAATTTAAGTTCTGTCTGGCCCACGTGGAGCGCCCACCGGGAGCAGCTTGAGGTGCGCATGGCATGAAATTCTGGGAGTCCCAGGGTGGAGGGGGGCCTGGCTTTGGGGATCTGCTCTTCCCCTGGGGGGGCAAGCAGTCCCAGGTGGGGGGGCACATTGCCCGCTGTGCTGGAGCTGTCCCGCAGGGAGCGCCACCGCTACGTTACCGCGGTCACACTCAATTGGTCTTCAGGATCCCCCAGTGGGGCGGAAAGGGGGCAGGCCCATGTGGAGTGCAGTTGGTGCGGCAAGGCCTCTCTATGTGTGGGGAGTACACCTGCAGGGAGCGGCGGCACCAGGTTACCGTGGTGGTGGACTTCTCTCCGCTTGGGATTCCCCCATGGGGGTGGGGGTGGGGTGGGTAGGCCCACATGGAGCGCTGGACTGTGCAGTAGGGCTCATTTCGACTCAGGTCCTCCTCGGAATCCCCCATCGGGGAGAAGGAGAGCAAGGCCATGTGGAGTGCTGGTGGCAGGCCCCTCCTTTGCTTTGGATTCCCTGGTGGGGGGGTCAAGCCCACGTGGCGCTCGTGACAGAGCAGCAGGGCCCATTCAAGCTCAGGACCCCCCAGAAGGTGGGTAGGTCCTAGGGAGCACCGCCATGGGGTTACTGTAGTTGTGCCCAATTTCTCCCTGGTATCCCCGGGGGGGAAGATGCTTCTGGCATGGAGCCCCACCGAGATCAGCTTGGGGTGCTCAGTGGCCATTTCCAGCACCCCTGGGTTGGGGGCCGGCTTTTGAATTCTGTCTCGGGGCTCAATTTCTGCTGGGGTTCCCCCCGTGGGGGTTTGTGGCAGCCCACATGGAGCTCACCTGTAGATCCCGAGCCCTCCTGTAGCAATGCCCCTGGTGGGGGGCCTTGCGTAGCCCGGATACATGTACCTACTTCACTGCTACTTCCATTCCATGGCAGGCAGGCAGAAAAGCTAGGATGCCCCTTTTGCTTAGCTCCCAGCAAGATGCTGAGACCCCAGACTCCAGTTTAATCTATTTGTCAACAATTGCCATTGCAGCAAATAAATTTACATAGGGACCTACTGTTCATATTTCTAGGAAGAATTTCTGTTATGGAGTATTCCCCAAGGGTTTGTCGGTTGAGTGACTGCAGGGGAATTAATTCACAAAATAGTTCATGTATAATTTAACAGCTGCATTTTGAATTCTAGTGGCACAATTTATCCAGCACAGCTGATCTTGTACATGTGCCTGTATGTCAGTACTAATACACTCCTTGTTTTCTGTTTCTGTGGAGTACAGGTCACAAATGGCACAGACAAGGTCGGGTCATGGTTGTAGGGGTTCTTGGGCTCACCAGGCCACAGGGGCCTCACCCTCAAATGTGGGGAGGGGGCGAGCCTGGTCTGGAGCCCGACCACCACAGCTGCAGGGAAGGACCAGAAGCAGCTGGACAGTGCTCCTAGGTACTCCATGCAGGATGTAACTCACATGATTGCCATTGCGCTGGAGACTGTACATGCCCAGCGCTCTGGCGAGGCATCTGGGGATCTTCCCTCCCACCCCCAGAGAGGGCGCAGAGGGTGAGTCTAGGCCTCGAGGTGGCAGGGGAATGAGCCAGATGCTGGGGCCATGTCCAAGGAAACACAGTTTGTAGCAACCAATGCCTCAGGGCCAAGCGGGATATCATTGGCCCTGACTGACCAAGGTGAGGGGTCCACGGGTTCCACAGTTATTGGTACTGTGGGCTCTGTGGGACCGGGGGTTGAGGGCATGGTCTGCCCCACTGGAGTAACTCAGGGGACAAGCGGGATACTGGTGGCCCTGATTACGCAAGGTGTGGGGTCCATGGGTTCTGCAGTTACCGGTGCAGTGGGCTCCAGGGGCCCGAGGGCGGGGGGCATGGTCTGCCCCACTGGAGTAGCCCAGGGGACAAGCTAGATAATGGCAGCCCTGATTACAGAAGGTGTGGGGTCCATGGGCCCTGCAGTTACTGGTGCAGTAGGCTTTGTGGGCCCATGGGTGGGGGGCATGGTTTGCCCTGTGGGAGTGCCCGCAGGGCCCAGTCCTTTAGCTGAGGGTCAGGCCATCCAATGGTACTGGTAGAAATCAGCAGTGCTGGCATTAGACACCAATGCTGTGACCCCAGTTTGGTATACGAGTGTGGTAAGCACAGGGGCCCAGGCCACCCACGGGCGGCCGGGGGTTAACCCAAGTCTGCATGCTTACGGCATCCCAATCTCTTTGCCTGGTGATCACTTGTCCCTTACAGCTAAGGAGAGGATATGGAAAGGGGAATATATAGATATGTTTATGTTGTTGCGCGGGGAGGAATCGGGTGACAAGGGTGCGGAATCCTACAAAGGGGGTAAGGCTAAGCGGAAACAGCCCCAGGTTCTCAAGACATGAGGGAAATGGTCCGCCTGTTTTTATATTTATATGGGAGTAGTGGCATACCAGTTCCCAAGTAGGGCCTGGCAGCTCATACAGTATGCCGCCATGATTCAGAAGGCCTACTTAGATTTTGGAGGTGATCACATATTTTCGGGGCAGGCGGGTTCTCAGGAGTGTGCCCACCTTATGGCTACTTTCGCGATGGTCGCGGATGAACTGAGGGTCCCAGTGGCAGGGGAAAAGACAGAGGGCCTTGTGACACAGCTCGCCTTTTTGCGTATAACAATTGACAACGTGTCTTGCACCTCGAGTTTCCCCCCGGACAAGCTATCCTCCCTGCGGGAGCTCCTCCAGCACACTGTGCAGGCTAACAAGGTGACATTATGGGCTATGAAAACATTGCTGGGCCACTTGAACTTTGCCTTCAGGGTGGTGGCCCCTGGTAGGGCCTTCTGCATGCGTCTGGCATGCACCACGGTGGGTGTTACAGCCCCCTACCACTGTATTCGGATATCGAAGGGAATTTGGGAGGACCTTATGGTCTGGCTAAAGTTCCTTGACAGCTACAATGGTATCTCATTATGGAGGGAAGTGCGGCTGCTCGAGGCAGACCTTCAGGTGGTATCCGATGCTGCTGGGGGGGGGGCGGTCAGGGTTCGGGGTTTTCTTCCAGGGCAGTTGGTGTGGCCAGCGGTGGCCACCGCAATGGGCTCCATGACTCTAATCAGAGACATAACCTTTCTGGAGCTCTTCCCATTACTGGTGGCTTTGGAGGCAACACTTCCAGGACTCTCACGTGTGTTTTTGGTCCGATAACCAGGCGGTGGTGCAGGTAATCAACCATCAGTCTAGTAAATCCAGCAGGGTCATGACCTTAGTGTGTTAGTTTGTCTTGAAGTACCTTTCCCTAAATATGTATTTCTCTGCCAAACACGTCCCCTGAGTGCACAACGATGTTGCTGATTCCCTCTCTCATTTTCAGATGGAGTGATTCCGTTCCCTGGTGCCCAGCACCAACATCAACCCAGAAGTGATGCCAGCGGACTTGTGGGAGCTTGGGAGAAAAGGCTAAACAAGGGCTTTAGAGCAGCAGTGTCATGCTCCACCTGGTGTTCCTACACCTCTTCTTTCCAGGGCTTTCACAATTTTTTATCATCCCATGGTTTGCAGGAACAATGGCCCATACCCCCCCTGTCACGTAGAGTGGTTTGTGGCCCACCTGAGTTGCTGTGGATTGGCCCCCTGCACCATAAAGTGCCGCCTGGCAGCAATCACCTTTTTCTGCAAGGCCCAAGGGGTGCCTGGCCTGTGCCCTGGGTTCAGGCTCTGCAGAGTGGTTGAAGGGTGGACTAAGGAGAGGGGCCTTAACAGGGATGCCCGGCGGTCACTAACCATTGACGCATTGGCCCGCTTGATTGCCGCGTTGCCACGGATTTGCTCGTCTCCTTATGAGGTGTTGCTGTTCTGGGCAGTTTTCTCCACAGCCTTTTTTGCTGCATTACGAATCAGTGAGTTGGTGCCTTCTTCGAAGGGGGATCAGTCAGGTGCTGCCTTGGAGTTCTGGAACATTGCCCTGAGACCCGACTCTGTCACCATCAAGATTCGGCGCTCCAAAACAGATCAGGAGAGACGTGGGCAGCTTGTAACGCTGCACAGATACCCAGTAGGGTGTGTGCCCCCGGTGTCAGCATTAGTGGCTTACTTGGATGTTTGTCCGGTCGTGCAGGGCCCCCTCTTCATTCATTCGGCAGCGTTGTTTCTGACGAAATTCCAATTCCAGGCAATTTTTAAGAAGGGTTTGCTGATGCTTGGACTTCACCCATCTGACTATGCAGCACACTCATTCCGAACTGGGGCCGCCTCCATAGCTGCCACGGGCGGACTAGTGGCCACTCAGAACAAGGCAATAGGCAGATGGCGGTCCGGCGCTTATCGCACTTACGTACGGCCATTCAGCCCTCCACGGTAGGCTGGCTGGGTTTTTAATGCTTCTCTGTTTGGTCACCCTCAGGCACGGGCCAGCTTCCCACCGTATGGATTTGTGGGCACTGCATTGTGCGTTGGGCCAAAGGCCAAGCAGCTGATTCGAACTTTGGTACCCAGCTGGGTTGTGGACTGCAGGCCTGCATTTACTGGTTTGGGTGCAGCGGTATGCGGTGGGAGCACCTGATGCCTTTGTTGTTCTTCTGCAGGGCCACACGCTTTGGTCCTCCTGACATCCTGGTCATTCACTTGGGGGGAAATGACCTCGGCCTGCGCAGTGCATGGGAGCTCACTGGCGAAATGAAGAATGACATCTACATATTGGCTGCAACATGGTCACAGTCCTCCATATGGTGGTCGGATCTACTGGAGCAGCGGGTTTGGTGGTATGCCACATCGCCAGGCAAAATTGAGGGGGCCAAGAGAAAAATCAATAGGGCTATGTGGGCATTCGTGGCATGCTTGGATGGTAGGGTGGTGCACCACAAACACACTGAGAGCCAGGATGCAGGCCTTTTTCGGAGTGACGGCGTGCATTTGTCTGTGTGAGGGATCACTGGCTGGCTGGAGGATCTGATGATGGTTCTGCATGCACATTTCGGGATGCCTGTGTGGGGGGAAAGGGTGGAGTGAATTTTTCTCCCCCTTTTCGTGGTGGGTAGCGGGATAGGAACCATGCGGTGGTAAGGCTCCCTAAGAGCTTGCACCCCATTGCCACACAGGGAGCGGGGGGGTGTTAAGGGTGGGGGCCCCAGCCCAGCCTCGGAACACCTGATAGGGGGCTGCAACCCGCCCTGACCCAAACTGAGGGTGAAGTCGAAGGGTCAATTCACTCAGGTTAGGGGGCGAGAATTATCTCAGCCCTCTGGCTTGCTTATATAGCATGGTTCCTCTCCTCTACATCCACAAAGGTTTATTATTTGCTGTTGTGGAATACGTATATATCATGTAATAAAGTTGTGGCCGATGCCTCTTTTATCCCCAAGCATGTCTCTGTCTTCTCTTATGGGTAGTGAGGACACAATTTAGCATGTAGTTAAGTGACCTTGATTATGAACAAGGGACAAACATTTAGAAGACAAGTGTGATGGCTGAGAGGGAAATGAAAGAATGTGTCATTTTTAGCTAAACAGTTACAGCTGACATGATTTCTAACTAGACCCTAACAATGAAATAGCAGGGGTTTGGGTTTTTTTTCCTTCAGTTTTTCATGATAGAAGTATGTGTGAGGAACTATCTCCTCACAGGAAGTGTAACCTTTAGAATTTTGAAGGCTTATTTGTTGTTGTTAGTAATAATCTTAACAACAAAACAAAAACAAAACAACAAACAACAATGTACATAGTTAATGGTTTGAAATTTGGTTTCAAGATTTGGCAAAGGAGGTTTTTCCCCTTAAAGTTGTATTAAATTTAAGATCAATATTGGTTTGGCGCATGCGGTGGCAGCTAAGCTTGAAAAAGAGGTCAATGAGGGGAGGGTCGCTGGTCCATTTCAGACACCACCTTTTTGTAAACTAATGGTGTCTCCTTTGGGATTGGTTCCCCAAAAGGCACCTGGCAAATTTCGCCTGATCCATCATTTTTCTTATCCTAGGGGTGTCTTGGTAAATGATGCCATTCCTCAGGAGTTGACATCAGTCCATTATGTGCCGTTCAACACCACAGTTCAATTTATAAAGTGTTGTGGTGCCTTGTTGGCAAAGTGCGGCATAAAGTCTGTATTTCACCTTTTACCAGTCCATCCACTGAACTTCCATCTTTTGGGCTTTCAATTTAAAGGTCAGTATTTTTTTGACAAGGTCATGCCCATGGGCTATTCAATTGCCTGTTCAGCTTTTGAGAGAATCAGCAGCGTGAAGCAGGGCTTGATCAGGTGATTAAATATCTCTATGATTTTTTGAACGAGTGCAGGTGGATCATGGAGACATGTCAGAGGGTTGGCAAGGGAGCTTGGAATTCCTTTGGCATCTGAAAAAATGGAGGGACCAGTGACTTCTTTAGCATACTTAGGAATTGAGCTAGACGCGGTGGCAGCTGTTTTCCCATCTCCCTAAGGAGAAACTGATAGTCCTGAGATTTAAAATCAACAGTGTACTGGCAGTTAAGAAGGTGACTGTTAGGCAGCTCCAATCACTGGTAGGGAGTCTTAATTTTGCATGTTGGGTGGTAGCACCTGTCAGGGCCTGTCACACCTGTATGCATGATTAAAGGGCAACCCCCCTCCTTACTGCCACATCAGAGTTACCAGAGAGATGAAAGATGACCTGGCAATCTGGGCGTTATTTTTGGCCCATTTCAATGGAGTCAGCTTTTGGAAGCAGCAATTGCTGATCGAGGCTGAGTTTCAGGTTCACTCTGATGCAGCCGGTGGTGTGGGTGTTGGGGTTTACTTCTGGGATAGGTGGTGTGTAGTGCCTTGGTCACTGGAATGGACAGAGACAGGTATTACCAGAGATCTTACATTTTTGGAATTTCCCTGGGAGGGGTGAGTATGAGGGCAGCAAGGAATAGGGATGGTTCCCAGCCTTCGTCCATCTGACTCCTTACCCCAGTCCAGTAAGAACATTGTCCCCCTCACACGTCTAGCAGGATGGGCTGGAGGGGGAGATGAAAGAGTGCGGCCATTAAAAACCCAGTTGTTGTCCTTTCTTCATTTCTGGGATGCGCTGACAATCTCTATTGGCTCTTTCCTAAAGAGATGCTTCTAACTTCTGAATTACAAGTGGGGGAGAGATGTTGGGGGGGGGGGGGATACTTTTTTTTAACTTTGGTTGCAGCATGTTAACATAAGAAGTGCCATACTAGGTCAAACCAATGGTCCATCAAGCCAAGCATCCTGTTTCTGACAGTGACTAATCTCTCTCTCTCTCTCTCTCTCTCTCTCTCTCTCTCTCTCTCTCTCTCTCTCAGGAGATGTACCCAACAAGTCACAATGGGCAATCTATTCCTTGTTGTTCCAGCCCCCAATAGTAAGAGGTTACGTTGCTAAAACCTACTTGGCTAATAGCCAGTAATGGACCTATCCTCCAAGAATGTATCTAATCCCTTTTTAAAACTATCTATACTACCGGCTGTGACCACTTCCTCTGGCAGTAAGTTTCATTAGTTAATTGTGCACTGAGTGAAAATATACTTTGTCTTATTTTTGTTAAATCTGCTGCCAGTTAATTTCATGGAGTTTCCCCTTGTTCTAGTACTCTTAGAGAGGGAAAATAATGGCTCCCTGTTTACGTGTTCCATACCATACATGATTTTTATAAATTTCTTTCATATCCCCTCAGTTGTCTCTTCTCAAAGCTGAAGAGCCCTAATCTGTCAAGCTTCTCTTCATACGGGCGTAATTCCATACCGTTGATCATTTTTGTTGTCCTTCTTGTACCTTTTATAGTTTTTTGAGATGGGGAAACAAGAACTGCACACAATACGTGAGGTACAGCCATACCATAGATCTGTATAGAGGCATTATGATATTTTCAGTTTTATTCTCTATCCCTTTCCGAATGATTCCTAACATTCTGTTTGGTTTTTTGACTGTTGCTGTACACTGAGCTGAGGATTTCAATGTATTGTCCACAATGACTCCAGGATCCATTTTCTGAGTGGTAACTCCTAAATTAGAACTCAGCATTGTATACATATGTTTGGGTTATTTTCCCCTATGTCCATCACTTTGCACTTGTCCATATTATTGTTCATTGACTCTATGTCCTTCTCAACTGAACCCGCCTCCCTGGGTTCCAGAAGATAGGCTATGCTTAAAGTGTCTGCCAACACTAAGTGTTTGACTCCATGTCCTTCTCAACTGAACCCGACTCCTTGGGTTCCAGAAGATAGGCTATGCTTAAAGTGTCTGTCAACAATGTTTTCCTAGTTAGTACATCATATAGCCTCTGTAGCCTCATCAACATTCTCTGAAGACACTTTGTGTGCTCAGTAATAATTTCTTCATAATGGATTTCAAGGGATTATGGTATGACTGGACAACTACAGGCTGCCCGAAGATGAGCTGATGAAAGCACTCTGCTCCAAAGAGGACAGTCAGAAGTTCCTTTTCTATTTGACCATAGTCTATCTTCTCTATCTCTGGCTGCTTTCAGATGAGGGCTTTTTTAGCGCTATAACTGTTCATCATGATCTCTTCTTTGGGTATTTTCAGATGTGATGCTGGGACGATTCACCACAGCAAATCCCCGGTGGGGGTGAATGAAACAACCAGCCCCCCATGGTCAAAAAAGGCCCCGAACAGATGTTACAGGACCAGGATCACGGCAGGGAATTGGGCCACCAGATCATGGACTGGGGCAGCACAACAGACTTTACGCTGATCTCCGGCCATGGTCAAAACACCCACAAGCCACCGCGAAGGGGTGGGACACAGACAGGGCCGTCTGTGAGGGCAAACGAAGCCAGAAGGCACAAAAGGGAATGCCCACACAAGGGAAATGGGAAGGGAGGGGGGAGGAAGGAGAAGAGCAGTCCAGGTACCACACGCAACAGGCACACAGACAACGGGGGCACAGCGGAACAGACAGCACAAGCCCGGGCCCGGACACACGGACAGACACACACGGACACACACACACACACACACACGCGACAGGAAGGGAAGGGAAGGGAAGACAAGCGGGACCGGACCACACACAAGGCACACTGGGCAAAGGGAGGGGCAGAACAGGGGAGAGGAGGGGAAATGGCACAGGGGCAGGGCAGGACACAGGCAACCGGGACCACAACCCCCACAGCGTAACAGGCCACACGGGACCCCCCAACAACACAGGGGTGAAAATGCATGGAGCGGGAGAGCCGTGCATCTAGTAGTCCAATGCAGCTGTCACAGAGGGAGCCAGTACCCAAGCAGTAAGAAGCAGGCAGGACACATAAGCATGTTCAAGGCAGTTTATTTGGAAACACGGGTAGTATAAGACAGACCCAGAGCTATACCAAGCCCCAAGACTCGGTGTGTGCAGGAAGGAGGAAGGAAGCTCCCCTCTGCTTAGGCAGAGACACAAAGAGAGCCAAAACATCCTAGCAGAGGAGAGCACCAAAGCAGGTCCCTGCATGAGCAGGACAGTCAGGATGGGGGAAGGGTGCCCTGAACAGTCCGGCCACGGCCACCGTGTCCAGCTGGCAAACGAGACGAGGTGCCTTGGGGGGTAGCAACCAAACGGCTGGATGTACAACACACAGGCAGTCCCGAGGCACACCGAGAGAACACACAGAACCAGGCATGGCCAGGGAACGGTCCTGCAGGCACACTCTGACCCCACACCCCGGCAAGGGGGGCCAGGCAGGAATGCCAGTGCAGGGCTGCCGGTCCATAGGCACACACACACACACACAGACACCTGCAGGAAGCCAGGAGGGGCAGTGCAGGGACCCCAGAACCCTGCACAGGTCACACAGGCACCCAAGGGGGGGCAGGGGCTGTCGGAGGGGGCACAGGCAGCCCATGATACTCAGCAGGACCCAGGGGAGTTCTGAAGGCAACGAAGAGAGCTGGACCCAGGATCCAGAGAAGGCAAGCATGCAGGAGAACACCGTGTGCACAGGGAGACCGGGGGGGGGACCCCGGGAGGGGGCCCGGCCCCACAGTCAGGGCCAGATGCACCCTAGGAAGCAAACGGCACAGGCAATCGCCAGAGACAGCAGGGAGGGAGCCATCGGCAGAACCTGCACCCCGGAGGGGGCCACATGGGGACAGGCAACCAGGGGCCGGGAGGCCCCCATGGACTCAAAGTCAGCTGCTGGGGACCACCACATGGCCAGGGGCTGGGTGCCCCAGACGGTGAACCAAATGGGGCCATTGGATCATGTCTCGGTGGTACCCCAACAAGGACATGTCATGGGCGATCAGGTAGTAGGCCTCGAAGGGATCCTGCATGGACAGCCCCAACTGTACATCAGAACGGGACCACATGCCTGACAGGCTGACAGCTCTGCCGCGGAAGGTTCCAAAACACAGCAGTCAGTTCAGCAGCAGGGGGCCAAGGAAGCTGATCCAACTCCAGCAGCTGGTGATACACCACCCCACAGGAGCGCCGGTACCCACGGGTCCCGTGGATACAGTCAAAGTAGGACACGGCCAAGGCAGGGGCCCCCTCCGCAAGGTACAGCGTGTAGGCAGACAGGCTGCACACAGACAGCACAGACACGGTCTCAGCCATGGACAAGGCCACATGGGAGCACCTCATCGCTGGGATGCGCCCATCGGGAAAGGGAACCAGTCCCAGCGTCGCTGCATGCAGGCGGCAATCCTGGGCGCTCGCGTCATAGCCAAAGTAGCGAAGCCCCGAGCTCAAGCTCGCATAAGCACCTGACTGACTGTCCGGGAAGCCCAGGAGCAACTGCACAGCTGTGGTATGCCAGAGCTCACACAGGGACATGGTCTCACGGAAGGTCCAGCTATGGGGGGGCCCATGGGAGCCGGGAAGCGGGAGCCTGGTGGAAGCACAACCAGACATGATACAGCTGCACAGGGAGAATAACACCATGGACAGGGGGGAAGGTGGTCACCGCAGGGCCGGGGGGGCTGTTCCATGGGGACCCAAGGACAGGCGAGGCGGCCATGGACCACAACAATGTATAGCTGCAGAGTGAGGCGTGAGATGCAGACCCGGCACAGCTGCAGGACACAAGCGCCCAGCCAAGCCATCTAATCAGGCCTCCAAGGACATGGTGTAGCTAACAGGGAGAGGGGGGGGATGGGGTTGATGAATGAAGGCATGCAGCTGCACCCAGAACACATAGCCACATGTGCCCAGGCTGGCGCTTGGCCTCACGCTCGACCAGAAGGTGCACCCTATAGCACTCCCAGGCACACCCGGCCCACACAAGGAGGTCAGGGCACCTGGGGGTGGGCCAACCGCCGACCCTTCCCATTCCCGGCCTGACATTACACGCTCCCACCCCCTGGGGACAGCAACAGCATGGAGCAGAACAGGGCGCGCGCCTACTGCATGTTCCTGGTGGTCGCGGCCGAGTGGTATCATGTCCACACAGATCAGCTGCGCATCCTGACTACTGAGGTGCACACAGGCGCCCAGATGAGGGTGCACGTGGCTGGGAGCAGTGTGTGGACCCGCAGGGCCCACCATGGCTGCTGGCCCATCTCAGGGTACAGAGGGTCTCCGGGGCAGTCCAGCAGGTCCTGAGCCAGGGCCGGAGATGGCCTATGGTGATCCAAAAGGTGGCTGGGTGCCTTAGAAGGGGGGCAGAGGCCCTGCGCCAGGCAGTCATGTTCTCTATGCCCATAGACCGATGGCTGTGGGTCACAGAGCGGGTCCAGGGCTGGTGGGCCCGGTCTCTGGCCCACTGGGATGAGGCCACCTGGAGGGCCCACTTCAGGATGGACAAGCTAACCTTGCTGCGTCTCGCAGAGCTCCTCACTCCCTGGCTAGAGCGCAAGCACACCCCCATGAGGGCACCGATCCCCATGATCCAGAGGGTGGCCATTGGGGTGTGGGCCCTGGCAATGCCAGACTCCTGGCAGTCCATCTCCGAGCACTTCGGGGTCGGGCTGAGCACTGTTGCCTATATTCTCCGGGATGTCTGCGAGGCGGTGGAGGGGGTGCTCCTGGACAGAACTATCCAACTGGTGGACCAGAGGGCCGTGATGGCTGATTTCATGGCCAGAGGCTTCCCCAACTGCATGGGCACCATGGACAGCACACACATCGAGATCCTCCACCCCTCCGCAGATGAGGCCATAGAATATGTCAACAGGCACGAATATCACTCCCTGCAGCTGCAGGCGGTTGTGGACCACTGGGGGAGTTTCACAGACATCTTCACGGGCAACTCTGGGTGCAGTCACAATGCCAGGATCATGACCATCTCCCCCTTCTATGCCAGGATGTTCCAGGGGGACTTTGCTGACATGGGGATATCCTGGATCGAGGGGGTCCCGATACCCCCTGTATCCTTGGGGACCCAGTCTATCCCATCACCCGGTAGCTCATGAAGGTGTACCCGGTCTCCCAGAACCCTGTGGAGGTGCTTTTCAACTCCCGCCTGTGTTCCAGCAGGACTGTGGTGGAGCGGGCCTTTGGGGCACTCAAGCAGCGCTGGAGGAGCCTCGCAGGCTGCCTGGACTACACTGTGGAGACCTCTGCCCTGGTGATAGGGGCCTGCTGTGTGCTGCACAACATGTGCGAGACCGAGGGAGCTGTCCTGGAATATCCAGAACCCAACTGCCCCCTCAGGCCCAGTGCCCCTCTATGTAAATGCTAACAACCCGCGAGAGCACCATTATGCCAAGCGCATCCGGGATGCCCTGGTGAGGCACATCAGTCGTAAGGCCGAGGTGTGAGGGAGGGCACCACCCCCACCACCCCTGTGGTGCCCCCGGGGGACCCAGGGCCCTGCCCCTGCATGCCCCCCCAGTCCCCCTGTCACTCAGATAGTAGCACAGGAGACAGGGATTCCTTTCACCCATTTATTGTCAACCTATATACATGTGCACCCTCACACCCACCCACCCCAACCTGCACTGATGCCTCCCCTCACACTGCCCTCCCCCTGGCCCCCCTCCCCCCGCATGTCCAGGGTCGGCCCCTCGGCCACCTGGTGGTTGACACCGAGCTCTGTGAGATCACCTTCCCCCCCACTGTCCATGTCCCCATCGGTGTCCTTGGGCCGCCTCACTGGCCGGAGGAGCAGCAGGTGGGGGGGGAGGTCCCGGGAGTATCTGGGCTCCCCTGGGCGGCTGCACCCTCCAGGTGGCCAGGGACTGGGGGAGGTGTATGCGAGGACCCTGCAGCCGTGGAGGCAGCTGGTGCAGTCGAGGAGGAGGCTTGGGGGTTGGGGAGGGGGCTGGTGCAGTTGCGGAGGGAGGATGGGGGGTTGGGGAGGGGGCACCGCAGGGCCCAGCAGGGGACCTGGGACAGGCTGTGTGGCCGGGGGGGGCTGGAACCATGACATAGGCACATAACGTGTCAGCATGCAGGAGCAGGGAGGTCCCAATGTCTTGGGACCTGTCCATTTTAGCAGATTGCTCCCGCACCATGGCATCGATGGAGCGCTCCAGCTGCCCTATCGCCTCCACCTGCCTGCTGTGCTTGCGGCGCTCCCGCACCAGGCGCACCTCTGCCTGGAGCCTCTGGTCCCTCACCTCCACCCGCTCCAGGGACCACTCCTTCTCCTCCCCCCCAGCACCTGCTCTCCCTCCACCATTGCCACTGCCTCCTCCTCCTCCCTCGCTCTCTCTCCCACCACTCTCCTCCTCCTCCCTCCTTGCTCCATCCTGCCACATTTCCCAAACAGATGTTCAGGGTGCTTTGGCCCCGCAACGATATTGACCGTGGTTCACTGTGGCTGACTGTGACCTCGTAACGTCTGAAAATAACCTTTGTTTGATTTAATTAGGGGGGACCCTTCGCAGATCCATAATTTTGCACTACTCACAATGATTCTGACATCAGGAAAATGGCTATTGTAATCCCTTGTGACAGACAGGGATCTGCATCACTGTTCCTGTGCGATGGAAGAGAAACCCCTCTCTGCTACCCTATCTCTGCATTCCTTGCCCTCTGAAGCAACTTCACTTCTAGCCTACTGAAGTTTATTTCCTGTTCCACTAGTGCAGTAAGAGGAGGAGGAAGGGGATCACCACACAGAAAAAAAAATGGCCACCAGAGGACCTGAAACGTCCTTACAAGTCTGTGCTGTATTCAAACATTCAAGATCTCCAGCAAGCACAATACCAAACACCGGACATGCTTTCGAACTTTTTAAATTTCTCGCCACACCACCACCAGTTACTGGTAGGTTTGGGTTGCCCTGCCTTGTGCAAAGACAACTACCTGAATTCACACAACTGACATGGAAGAGTGCATTCCCGCATGCCACTTGCTAGCACAAAAATAAAAATAGCGAGAAAATTGTCTCATCTGAAAGTAGCTTTTGTTAAGGCTCCAATGGCAAATGCAATGGACTGTTGATTTTGTAGCAGGGCAACTCCTAGTCCTGTCTCTGATGCACTGCACTTCAATATGATTTGCTCTTCAGGAGTATAGTATTTCAATCCTGGAGTGTTTGCTATTATGTACTTAATTTTCTCAAATGTCTGCTGCTGATTCTCTCACCATTCCCATGCCACATCTTTGTGTGTCAGTTGTTGGAGTCATTCACCATAATCTGACAACCTGTCACAATATTTTGCAAGTTAGTTTGTCATTTCTAAGAACCTTTGCACAACCTTTACATCTACAAGTTCTAGCATTTCTTGAATGATTCTAACTTTCCCAGAGTCTGCCTACAGTGCAGGTCCTTTGATGAATAAGTGGTCCATGTATGGTACGTTGCTCTTGTCTTAGCAATACCTTGTCTGGATTTAGTTTTATAATTTCTCTCTCTACATCACTCCAGAAAGAGACATTGGGGCTGATCCCATGCCCCCTGGATCCCATGCACAACCCATGCGCATGTACATTGGGAATGCACTGTGCCACATGGAATCCACACAGGACCCATATGTATCCCATGTGGATTCCACACTAAGGGGTTTGGGATTCTGGCCTCATTTTTTTGTCATGATCCATTATAGCCTCAGTCAATGTTCTTTTCCCCATGACTAATAAGCCATTGGCAATGATTTTGATTCCTGGAAGACCTTCTAGTTCTTGATTTAGTCTGCACTGGAATACCTCTAGAGCAGGGTTGATACCCACTGGCATGCATAGCGAGTGACAGTGGCCAAAAGGAGTTGCAAAAGTAGTTAGACAGATCTGGACACCAACTCAAGCTATGTACCAGAATCCATTTTTTACATCAAATATAGAACAAACCTTGGCTTGTGACAAGTCGCATATAACATCCTCAGTGGTTAGTAATGGGTAGTGGTTGTGTTTGAGTGCTCTGTTTAAAGGCCTAGGGTCTAGACAAGTGCACACTTTTCTGGATGATTGTATAAAAGAACCAGGCTGCTTACCCAATCTATACTGGTAGAAACTTCAGCAATTATGCCTCATTTGTAGGGTTGCCAATTCTGATTTCAATGTTCTCTGTCAGTTATCAGTACACTCCGCTTTGATATATTCACTGGTTAAACACTGGGGTCTATCACCAGTTTCAGCTTCCCAGTAAAGTATCCTTCTCCATGGAACACATCCCTGAAGTCTTTCAGTATCTTTTCTATTGTACAGGCAGTCCTGTGACCTTGTTCCTTGGCCTGGACTGTGTTTAAAATGTTGTAGTGTTGGATGTGAATCAGCTGCATGACCTGGATTTCCCTGTTCTCTAACAGTGGCCTAAAGGCCTCTCCTTCCACAATCACAAACTTGACACAATATAGCTTGTTGTTCCTTGGGTTCCAGATCTTCAACCAACACCTACCCACAGGTTGCAGTGTGCTCGTGTACATAATAAGCACCTGCCCGCATGCTTCAATCTACACCCTTTTCTCACCATTGACAGTGACAGAACATTTCAGCTGGCTCCACAATCCATCTGGAACCAAACTGGCTGTCAATCCAACAGCATCATAGCAGATAATATGGTAGGGTATATATTAGTTGCTTCAGCATCTCCCACAGTATAAACATCACACTTTGTTTGTTGGTCCCAAAGTCGGACTTAAAATGTCATCAGAATCCCAACTGATCACAGAATCCCATCTTCCTGCACAGCCCTCACAGCTATCCTCTGGAGGTCTTCCCCCACTTCAGAATTGACTTTGGAAATGGTTTGGTTTGCCACAGCTCTTGCATTGCTGGCCATATGCTGGCACCTCTCCTTCCTTTTCTCATGGCCCTTACCACAGTATATCCAATGCATTGTATCATGGGTAATCCTTTTTCTGGGTGCTTCTCTTTCTCATGGTGGGGTCCTGCCTGTGCATGTACACCATGCACCTGCACTTCAGGTGGACCTTCTAATATCCTCTGCCTGTCTCTTGACATCTCCGCTGCTCTTCCAAGCTGAAGGCAGCAATCTAAAGTTAAATCTGACTCTTTCAACAGTCGTTCTCAAAGCTGATGATCTCCTCTCCCACAGAAAATCCTGTCCTTAATGAGTCTTTGAGCTTCCCAAAATTACATGTAGCTGCAAGGGTATGACGTTCTGTAACATAAGCACCCAGTCCTTCTTCAGCACCCCGGGATCGCATAAAGAAATAATAGCACTCAGCTGTTTCATTTTGCTTTGGTTACAGTATTCATCTAGCACTTTCAGTGCTTGTGAAAGGATAGAGGTATCAGTGAGATTGAGAGTGTTGAACACCTGTCACTCCTTCCCCCCTATAAGGTAGAATAAAAAATACCTTCTGCTTTTCTTCCTCTCCATCCAAGGCAAGATCCAGATAAAGCTCAAATTCCTCTCTCCAACGTTTCCAAGTCTATGCGATGTTTGCTGTAATGAAAGATAATGGCCCTGGCAGTTTTAAGCCATTTTCCATTGATCAGTACCTGCCATTTGTTTGCTGACTTCCCTGCTGACTGCTGCAAGAAGTTAAGACGGCTGCTCTCTGTGGTCTCTCTTCCTTGCTGTCTGCTGCTGTTGTGCCTGGGAGCTGGTTCCAGTATGAAGCAACTGTACACACTAAACCACTGTCCTGCCACCATGTTTCAAGTGGGTGCTTATGAAATTTATTTTATTTATTTTTCATGTTTAATACCCCACTCTTCCCTCAGGCAGCTCGGAAATCAGAACAGTACCAATAACAGTTAAATACTTCTTTATGAGAAGCTTACTACACAGCTCTAGTTAATCCTTCCTACTTCCTTTGTGTGAGAGTGCGTGTCTTGATCCACTAGAGGGCTTCCCTGTGTGCATGCTTACTCTTCCTGTGGGCTTCCTTCAGTCTCTGATTTCAGTTCCACCCAAACTTGCTGCAATTGTCCCCCACCTCCCTCAAGATCAGTATTCTGGCCAGTTCCCAGTCCGCTGGAGGTAAGCTCCTTCTCAGCTCATTATTGGTCACAAACTGCCTTGGTCCTAGACCTTGCAGCTCCTCTAGCCCACAGAAAGCAGGTGGACAATGAAGGCAGCAAGCTTCCTTAAAGGGGCATCATGCAGGGCCTCGTGTTCCATGTAGTTTCCTCATCGTCACCAGTGAGGAAAAAGCAGTGAACATGAGTCCCTGGGCATTTGCCTGCCTTTGTAGCACCTTACACCCTGTGTGGGGAGGGAGGGGAGAAGAGTTCTTGTTCCTTGCAGGTATTTATTCCCCCTGGGCTTAATCCTGCAAAGACCTGCTCATGGCCCTGCTACATCAGATTTGTATGATACATATATTTATGTTTGCATCTGCCAGTAATGCATAAACACAGCAGTCCAAGTAAAGCTGGAATTAACGCTATTCAGAAACAGAACATTTGCAGTAATATCGAACAAAGGTTGCTTTATCAATGGGTGTTTTTACACACACATTTCTCTTGGATGTTTGCTGTTACATCCTGAACTTTCTGTGTGTCTAAATCACTCATCCAGATCTTAAATATCTGGATCCTTCTCCCAGAACATTTGTGTGTAAGAAGTTCTCCTGGTAAACTGCTTTGCTCCAAGCAGCTGTGGTCACTTGGCTTCCATGGCAGCCCCTCAAGTCTACAGCTGTGCCTACTTTAGGCTGCCTCAGGGCAGTGTTTGTGTGAATAATGCATCCAGGAACTACCTCAGGGCAGTGTGTGTGTGAAAAATGCATCCAGAACTTACTTGTGGACTTGTAAACCCAGAAGACTGAAAATTCCGGAACTTTAACATGTGTGTAAAAATGCCCAATGTCTAAAATAAATGGATGGAAACAATGTAGAAAACTTCTGAGAGTGTCAATTTGAAAAGTTTGCCTTGTGTTCATGTTTTGTTAGAGCCATTAAGGAAGCCCATTCCCAGCCTTCCGAAAAACATCATCCTTAGCTGATGTTTTCAACTGCCTTGACTTATTAACAAAAATAAAAGCCACCTCTTTCACTGAGATGCCATTTATTATACTAATCTAATATACTGCTTTGACACTGGATTCTTGCAGTCAATTATTTTATTTATTTTTATTTATTTTACAGATTTATATCCCACCCCCTCCTGCAATGCAGCTCGGGGCGGCTAACAGCAGCAATAAAAACAATTAAAATTCACTTAGAATATAAATATAAAATACATCAATAAAACAGGGCTAGAAAACAATAAATAAATAGATAAATGGGCGGGGGATTAAAATCACCCCCCC
>QEPC01013498.1:9972589-9986980 GCA_003113815.1 Sphenodon punctatus | reverse complement strand
GGGAGTCCCTGGGTCCACCCCCCTCATTTAACCCACCCTTACCAATACCCCCACCCTACCACCCTAGCCCTGAAAAAGAAACAGAAGCCCACGCCAGAAAAAACAATACCCCCACCACCACCCCCTGCAGCCCCCAAAGTGCCCAGAAAGTGCCGCGCCCTTTGGCCGTGGCCCTTCGTCCGTAAGCCTGCGGCCGCAGCCTGCGGCTCAGCTGCTGTCCCCGGGGCCTTATGCCCCCGTTACTTCCGGGTGGGGGGGAGGGGACAGGACAGCCCACGTGGCCGCCCTCTGCGTTCCCCCCCTAACCCCCAACCTCACTGTTGGTGTTTTTTCTCCCTGCAGGTGTCCCGCGGGGATGGTGAGCAGCGGCGGCGGCCCCAGCGGCAGGCGGCAGCGGTGGCAGCGGTGGCAACGGCGGCGGCGGCGGCGAGGCAGGCAGGCCCCCCCACACCAGCAGCAAGCAGGTGAGTGGTGTTGATGGTGTTCCCCCTGCAGGCAAGGCAACATTGTTATGTTGATTATGCAATTGTAAGTTATTAATAGCTTTTAATTGGGTGACCATTGAACAACAGATGCTGTGTAAAAGAGTGTGCAATTCTTATTGAATAGGAAGGGAGATGTACCTCTATAAAGCTGAAATGGATGCCAACAAAACTAGATAGTAGTTTATTTTATTTTATATTATTCAGCTTTTATGCCGCCCACTCCTGCTGAGGGTGGCATACAACAATAAAACGCATAAAACATCTAAAAACAATTTAAAACAGTAATACATAAAACCAGTAATAATACCCCATCTAACAGCCCACCACCCTTTCCCCCTCCCCAAAGACCAGGCGGAACAGCCAGGTCTTACATTGTCTACAAAAAGAGGGGAGATCTGCAGACAGATGGACCTCCGATGGGAGGGAATTCCACAGCCGTGGTGTGACCACCAAGAATGCCCTCCGCATGGTCAACACCTGAGACACTTGGGGTCCCACAGGAGGGCACTCCCTGATGACCACAGGGCCTGGTCCAGAACCCGGGGGTTGAGGCTGTCTCTGAAGTATGTTAGGCCAAGGTCCTTTAGGACTTTAAAGGTAAACACCAACACCTTGAATTGGGCCTGGTAAGTCACTGGCAACCAGTGCAGAGAACAGAGCACAGGTGCTCGTGCCGGCCCATCCCAATCAGGAGATGGGCCACTGCATTCTGCACTAACTGCAACCTCCGGGCAATCACCAAGGGTAGCCCCACGTAGGGCGCATTGCAGCAATCTAGTATCGAGGTAATAAAAGCATGGATGATTGTAGCAAGATCCGCATCTGAGACATACGGTTAATGCCATTATTGTCTTTCAAAGTAAAGGAATGCTTTCTCAGCTGGTAAATGAGTACACATCAGTTTTACCTGTGTATACCAGCAGGAAATTTGTTGCAGAGTTGTTGCAAACCAAAAGAATAAATCCATATTAAAGCTGAAATGGATTGTGAATTTCATAACTGTAATTAATAACTGAAATTCTGACTAATTGATTAACCAATCAGTAAAAACATACCACAGCAGTTCACAAATCAACCAAAATGTCAATTAGTACCACTTTACTATTATTACGTAACTAATTTACTGCATAACCAATTTTCCATTTTTCTGAATTCCATCATTTCTGGTTTACTTCTGGACCAGTAGCAAAGTTGCATTCAGCAGATTTGAACTAGGTATTCAGTGGGAAACTGAGGCTTTTTTTAGACAATACATTATAATGTTGTACTGGGTTTTAGGTTATAAAGGTGATTGTTTATACAACTGGAACATTAACATTTTTGACACTTCTGGGTTTTAGACCATTTTTATAAAACACCTTTTTCAAGGTTTTATAAAAACATTATAAGTAAAGAACATTATAAAACAGTCATATTTCCAATCTGTACAGGGAGAATTTTCTACTGGTAGAATGTTCCACTTCCTTTAAACTCTAGAGCAGCTTGAAACTCCATTCACTTTAAACTCTGGACCGGCTTGACAGAGTGGCTTGAGCATTTTGGACAACCAGGAATGGAATACCCTAATATAACGGCACAGCAGTGGTCGTCTAGCCACAGAAACCGGAATGATTATGACAACACTCCCGCAAGTCAGGTAAGAATGATTTCACAATGGTTTAGTGTGCTTGTTTAAACCTGAAACCAGAGTTCAAGGGGCAAACAAGAAAAGCATGATGGGCATATGGAACTCGCGGGTAACTATGGAATGGATGAGTAAATGGAATGAAGCAACACAGCAAATGGTGCAAAGCGATAATATGGTAAAGCAGTAAATTGGTTAAACTATCAGTTAGTAAACAGTTACTATTTGCTAACCATAATTATGAGTTTGGTTCAATTACCGCAGATCCAATGACTACCTCCATTTAGTCCATATATGGTTTGATGCATTAAACCAGACTTACCCCTTAAGCACTCTTCCTCTGAAATTCTGTGTGGCCCTCGGAGTCTGTAATCAAAGTGGTCTCTGGGAGAGAAACGATTCCACAAGTTAAGAACTTGGTTCAGTTCTCATGCTTACTAGAACTGAAACAAATATTCAAAGTGTAGAGTAGTTGATGATTTATTGCTTCTAAAACTACCATCATAATGAAAACAAATATATTCCATGACAAAAAAGAAACCTTCCATTTACAATAATAGTTAAGGCTCTTGCAAAATCAATCATGCTGTTAAAAAGCATGGAAATTGCAAGTTACCGCTCCTGCCTTAACTTACAAATCATGTAAGCACTGAGAAGTAACGAGGTTGTACAGTCTCACATACTAAGATTGATTCCAACTTAGCTTCCATTCCCCCACACTTTGCACTGATCTATCAGTCCAAATCCTCTTCCTCTGCAGGTTGGAGGCAGCACTGTAGCTTGGCAGTGGAGGGGGCCAGGGGGCATTGGTAGAGCTTGGGGGAGCCCGGGGCTGAGAGAGCAGGAACTTCCGGTCAGGACTGAGGAGCAGTGGGAGAGTGGGTGGGAGTTAGGCTGTTGTACCAGCATGAGCACCCTAGCTCCCCAGACATCCTGCTCATGATACTGCAGCACTCTAGCTCCCCCTAGTTCCCCAGTCATCCTGCTCATGCTGCTGCAACAGGGAAGCACCCAAGATGAGAGTGGATCTCTTGTCCCCGTACAGCGCTTTGCAATGGGGGCTGGACTGAGAACTTTCCAAGGGGGTTTCCTTGAGGAGGTCGGAGGGAATTCCATAAAATCTCTCACTGCCCCCATCCAACTGCCAGGGCAGACCTTTGGCAACCACCCCTGAAGTCACTCTGGGAGGCTTGTAATTTAAAGCCCTGTGCAGAAAGGCAGAGGGAGTTGAGATCCTTTCCCAGCTATCTCTGCCCCCAGCCATGCAGGATTTGGGGGGATTTTGCTGAGGGGCTGTCCTACCGCTTCAGGGATGGGAGCAATGAGAGATCTGTGTAAGCACCTGCTCACATCCTCTGGCAGGTTCGCCCCTTGGCAAAAGCTTGTAATTTAAAGCCCCACGCAGGGAGGTAGACAGAGCTGGGATCCATTCCTGGCTATCACTGCCCCCTGCAAAGAGCTTTGGGAGGTTTTTCCCAAGAGGCTCCCTAGCCAATGGGGGGTGGGGGAACCGCCTCTGGCAGGGCAGTCCCTTGGCCAAAGCTTGTAATTTAATGTCCCATGCAGGGAGGCAGACAGAGCTGGGATCCATTTCTGGCTATTTCTTCCCCCTGCGCAGGGCTTTGGGAGTCTTTTTCCAAGAGGCTCCCTAGTCAATGGGGGTGGGGGAACCCCCTCTGGCATGACAGCCCCTCAGCAAAAGCTTGTAATTTAAATCCCCTTGCAGAGATGTAGACAGAGCTGGAATCCATTCCCAGCTATCTCTGCCCCACAGTTGGGGTTTGGGGTTTTCTTCCAATGGGCTGTCCAGTCAGTGGGAGTGGAGGAGGGCAGGGCAGCCCCTCGGCAACCTTCCCCATTCCCGAAGCCACTCTGAGTGGATTGAAATTGAAAGCCCTGTGTGGACAGGCAAAAACAGAAGATCTTGCACACTGTTTATTGCACTGTCCCAAGACAAGGGAGATCCGGGACAAGTTTTTGTCCCATGGTTCATGGGAAGGGACCATTGGGATCAGGAAAGGCGGATACAATACATTCTAGCCAACCGGGAAAATGTGGTGGTGAGGCGAGCCGTCGCAGGAATCCTTCAATTGGAGCTATTTAGGAATCAGCTGGAACCCTCTTGAGCTGACTCGCAGAGATAAGGAGCCACTGTATCTCTGGAGAGTCCTGGTGGGACCTCCTGGGTGGCCATGGTAGGCTGTTATTTCTCTGGTGGTTTTTATTACCCTCATTCATAAAGCAATTTATTTTGGGGTATTGTTCCTAAACTTAGTCCCAGAGGGCTTCTAGTCACAGGGGTCAAGTGCACCGCCACAAGCCCCGAGAAGGGGAAGGCACATTGCCACCCACCGACAGATCTGGCATGTCCCAGTTGTTTGGGAATAACTGGCTCGTGTGTGCCTACTCTGCTCCTTTACCCCCCCCCCGGAATGATCTGTGGGAGCCTGTCCGAGTATAATTTATGTGATGGGTAAGGCCTCTTTCTGTGCTGAACCACCGGTAGCCAGTACGGTTAGAGATATAGATACCCGACATATAGAGCATATAGAGAATATTTTTATTTCCTATTTATCCATTAATATATTTTCTTTTTCATTGTGTATTAATATTTATATTTGGTGTGGAGTATTGATTTGTCAATTTTAATATTATTGTTATGGCCAATGGCTAAACAAATAAATTATTTGATTTGAAAGCCCTGTGCAGGGAGGTAGATGAGGATGGGATTCATTACCAGCTATTTCAACGCACTGTGTAGGGTTTTGGGGGCTTCTGCTGAGTGGTTGCACAACCAGCAGTGATGAGACTCCCTCTGGCAGGGAAGCCCCTCAGCAATGCCCCCCAAAGCCACTCTGTGCGGCTTGCAATTGAAAGCCCCATGCAGCGGCTTCCCTACCAGAAGGCATCTTCCAAAGCTGCTGGCTGTGCAAGCACTCAGCAGAGGGGTAGACAGAGCTGGGATCCATTCCCAACTACCTATAACCCCCATGCAGGGTTTGGGGGAACTTCTGTTGAGGGGTTTTCCTGCCAGTGGAGTGGGGTGTCCCTTGGCAATGCCCCTGCTCTGGGCAACTTGCAATTTAAAGCCCCATAGGGGGAACAGAAGGAGCTTGTAGTCTGGGCGGCTTGCAATTTAAAGCCCCATAGGGGGAGCAGAGGGAGCTTGTAGTCTGGCTCAGTACTGTTCTCCTCAGGCAGGGTGGAGAGAAGGGGGCTACACCTCCAGGGGGTCAGTGCCTCCCAGTGGGGTTTCAGGATCCCTATGACACAACCTAGCTGAAAATTAAACCTTCCTACTTCCCCCCTCCCCCACAACCTGGCTTTCAGCTATTGGTCTGAGATCACTGCCATGTTTCCTCATGCTTGCTGATGTGAGCATTCCTCTGGTGGCCAGCTAATGCTACTGCGCATGAGTTGCGTCAGATCAGGTTTCTGTCTTTTCCATAAGGCAAAGTGCAACTTTAAATATATTATAACTTAAAGTACTATGCGGATTTTAAAAAAAATAAAAAAATAAGCCTAGACTCCCCTGGGCCACATGCTTGGATTTTCTGAAAGGTTTTCAGCTTCTCACACATAACTGTAAGATAACGAGGATGCTCAATCCGAGATGGTCGCTAACAGCAGAAAAACTGCTTCTCAGGCTCTAATTTTAAACTACTGTATCTCAGCCATATTTCATTGGATGTGACTGGAATTTGGACAGATACAACCTCTCACCCAAGCAATACAACATTAAAAATTTCACATTGCTAGAAGAAATCATCACAATTGTATAAGCAATAGAATGTTCATGCTTTTTAATGGAACATGCAGTTCACCTTAACTATCTAGGCGCATACCTGGATAATACCTTATTATACCTTTGCTGGCAGTATTTCCCCATCTGCTGTCGGCCAGGAGACTAAATTTTCCACAGCATTCTCCGAGTGGCCCTTATATGCTATTAAGGCCTATGTACACAGGGAAAGAATGTAGCAGTTAACCCTTTCCCTACCTATTTCACAAGAAATTGATTCCTTTGGATTTTGGTATTTTGTTTACTTTCACAGTTAATGCTTCCCATTCCATTCCATTCCAGTTCCTGTTCCTGTTACAGGGAGAAAATATCGAATTTGGTGAGTTTGGTTACTCCATATCATTTTAACAAAGCAGATACAAAGCAATATTTGTTTCCTGATTTAAATATTCATTTTGTTTATTTCTTATTAGGTATTTTGGTAACTTCAGTTATTTACTAGGTTTGGGCATTTTGATTCCTTTGGATTTTGGTATTTTGTTTACTTTCACAGTTCTATTTTGCATTATTGCACACATTACTTTTGCAAAGTGGTGTAATAATGCAATAGTGACATTCCGCAATGGTACAGTCCACAAGGGCAGCAGATAATACTGCCAAAATAAAACTAACAAGATACCAAAGTAAGCAAAATATCTGAATGAATGAAGATGCGATTGTATCCCTAATGAGGATTTATTTGGACTGTAACTGAATATGGCTGTGTTCTCACCTGGGGCGGCAGTGGGAGGGGCGAGGGAAGACACGGCAGCATGGAGGAGCCAGGCAACAGGAAAAGAACTGGTGCAACCAGGGATTTGCTGCGGCTTCTCTCACGTATGTCAGGGCGCAAAATCCTGCCCTGACATGCACGAGAGAAGCTGCAGCAGATCCCCATTCGCACCGGCTTTTTTCCCATCGGTCGGCTCCTCCACACTGCCACGTCTTCCTTCAGCCCTCCCACTGCCGCCACCACCGCCACATGAGAACACAGCCTATGTGAATACTCTTTGCAAAGTCAGAATGGTACGCTCATTCTAGCTTTAGTGTTTATAGAATCCATAGTAACCACAGTTGTTTCCTTTGGTAAACATGATGCAAGCATATTATATCCATTATACTGCTATTTAATACCTGTTGTGAATGCTCACTTTTTATTGATAACCCTTATAAATATTTAATGACATGACATAAAGCAGTTTACATTATAACGATGTAATGCATTGATATAACCTTTTGTCTGAGTTAGGTGCTTTACAATATAAATGTTAATTTATCAAGGTATTAGAAAATAAAGCAGTTCCTTTGATTTAGTTTAAATGCCAAAAACAGGTTGAGTTCTTCCAAAAGAATAAAAAATTAAATGATGCAATCAGAGAGACACTGAACAAACTGCTGATGATGACTTTTGCAAATAACCAAGAACATATGGAGAACTGATCTGGAAGGTGCATTGGATCACAATCAGTGAGTGCCTTAAAGGTAAGTTATAAAACTTTGAAGTGTTAGGATTAGATTTGATAGGAAATATTTAATATTTAGTTTTTAACTCAATATGATGACAGCCTTGTTGATCAGGGCCCTAAGAATGAGCCCTTGCCCCAGGAATGAACTCTTGCTAAAGTGAACACACGATATGCCTGAGAATCAGGCCTCAAATAACAGTGTGAAGCTAAAACAAAAGTCTCTCTCTTAGGAAATCAGAAGGCCCTTTCTAAGCAGATGTTAACTAAGATGTTGCAACCACAAACAGAAGAACTGCTGGAACAGGTAAACAAAACCATTATGCTAAACAGGAGTAGCAGATACCAGAAGGATCTCACAAAAGACTGTCTAACATCAGCCTGATGACCAGTCATCCTGACTTTAGGCCAAGAACCACGAAGTGCCATTGTTAAGGCACCCCTGAGGGCAGGAGCATGATACAATGAATTCTCCTCCCCATCCATGGGACACCACCACCCCGCTGGGATCTCCATGAAGCTCCTAACCAACCAGGAACGGACCCATCGCCTACTAAGAACTGAGGGTCTCAAAACCCTATATTTATTTATTAATTATTAATTATTAAATTATTTGATTCCCTGCACCATCCTGCCTCAGGCAGCTCAGGGTGGCTAAGAGAAGAGACTTGACTCATAGCAAATTGGACTGAAGGCAAGGTTCCACACTTGTTGTGAGTTCCATGGTTTTCATTCCTTTCTTGACCATACACACACTTCATCGCTCACTAGCAGCTCTTCCCAGCCAGCCCAGCATGGGTCCCCTCCCTGTTTCCTTCTTGGATCCTCCAGAATACAACTCCAAGGGCCCTGGACACATACGGAAAATGTTATAGATGTGTATAGTTTAGCCTGTGTGTGGGTATAGTTTGTAAAACTATCAAGCTTGGTTCTCGGGACCTTTGGTCCCCTAATAAAATAGTGCTGTACTTTATACATGGTGTTGTTGTGAGGTCTAGACTAAAAACGCGATCATCGATGCCTATTAATTTGTAGAAGTTATTAATTTGTAACGTAAGTTGATATTAAAAATTATTGTGAGTACCCTGGTTTCTGAGCTCTATACTAGGAGTAGTTTGTTCTTGTGCAAAAGTGCGTCCAATAGCATTAATACATAAACCATACATGAGTATCTTTTGGCAAATATTGATTTTAATAGTAAACAGTACACTGTGTATAAAAATAACCCAGCAATAGAGGCCCTTTTTATACAAACACTCTAAACACTGATAAAATGGGTGTTACATTTTATTATACATGTTACAGGGCTGCAGGTGTGCTCTATGGATGCCCTGCACCATGTATAATAAAATGTAACACCCATTTTATCAGTGGGTATTTTCAGATGTTACGCGGGTCGTTGGCCCCGTACCGGCACCACCGGCTTCGTTCCCCGCCGGGGTCACCCCGTAACGGCACAACAGACGTGCCGGGGGGATCCCGGAGGGGAAAGTGGGAGGGGTCGGGGCCGCACAGCGCAACGTGTGGCCGCACGGCCCCGCCCCCTCCACGCACCCCGCCGCCCGCCCTCCAAGGAGATGGGCGGGCAGTAGGGCCAATGCGGCCACCACGTCCGGCCGAACGTGCCACGGCCCAGGATCCCGCCGGGGATCCCGGGCCGTGGCGCGCGGCCAGACGTGACTTTTCCTTGGTCACGGCCCAGGGTCCGTTTGACCACGCTTCCCGGGACCTTCCCCCGGCTAGCCCGGGAAGCATGGTTCAAACGAACCCCATGTGGGGATTGACCGTGGCCAACATCTGGCGCGCCACGAACAGACGTACGGGACACGGTGACCACAGGTGGTTATTCACCATGGTTCACTGTGTTCACGTAACGTCTGAAATCACCCAGTGTTAGAGTGTCTGTGTGAGAAGGGCCATAGATTTCTTTTCTTTTTTTTTAATTTCACTTTTAATTTCTACCCCACACTCTCTCGCAAAGCGACTCGAGGCGGCGAACAAAAATGAAATACATAACAACAGTATAACTTCAACATAATATAACAACAGTACAAATGCAATATAATATAAATACAATATACCAAATTCATATTAAACATAGCAAGACCTTACAATCCAGGTCTTACTGTCAACCCTCCCTCCAGCTCCCGGTAATCCACCAACCCTTCTCTACCCACCCACCCCCTCCCGCTGCCACCAGGAGAGAAAGAGGGGGCCCTTCACCCCCCTCCCTTCTGCTCTCACCAGGAAGGGAAGGTACAGCCAACCCCACACCAGAATTACCGGAAGGTCACTACAGCATATAATAATTCGGCAAATAATACATTTCACACCCAGAACACTAAATGGGTCAACCCAATAAGTAGGTCAAAGACAATCGTCCTTATCTACTCCCCTCCCCACCACCCCTTCCACTCTCACCAGGAAGGGGGGAACAACCAACCCATCACAAAAATTCCTAATTGCAGTACATAACATAATATCTCAACAATAAAGCATTTCACAGCCGAAACAAAGAGTAGGTCAAACCCAGTAAGTAGGTCACACACAATCCTCCCCACCTCCTCCTTCAAGATCAACAATATACCAGCTCTTCTCAACCCTCCCTACCCCCTTTCCTTCCCCTCACCCAGAGCTCAACACTCTCCATCTCCCCACTCACAACAGGGGAGAAAACCCTCATTCCCCGACTAAGCAACTCCCCCTGCCACCACACGGTCACAATATCTACCCTCTGTAATGGCCTTGGCCGATGTACCCCACTGAAGGGCCCTGCCAAAGGGCACGCCCCTTTGGCCATGCCCCTTTGGCGGGGTACATCAGAACAGCCGCCGGCATGGCCAGTGGCCGTCCCCAGCTCTTGTAAGGGCAGCCTGGGGGTGGATCCTCCCTGACCCCACCCCCTCCTTGTGTGGGAGGGAGTGACATCCATAGCCCCACAGCTGCTGGCACCCCTCCTTCCTCGCTTTTGCTGATCACCAGCTTGCCCAGCAAGGGCTAGCCCCCCTCTCACCCCAACATCCTTGTGGGGAGAGGGAAGGCGGGGGAGGGGAGCATGGGGATGCCAGTTCTCAGGGGGTATCCCCCCACCCGAGGGGAGCACCCTCCAAACACCCCCACACAACCTTTCCAATGGGGGGAGTGTTCCAATGTCCATCCCCTGGGCAGACCCCCTACCCGGCAGCGCTCGCCTTGTTGGAATGTCTTTACAGGATCTTATTCTAGATAAGATTAGATCCAAGCTAATCCATGCTAATGTGTGCTATATGACTACATCCCATCAGCAAAGAGAAAGAGAATGAAATATCTATGATAGAGAAACCAATTTTGACAGTAAGATTGGTACTCGGTTGTTTTAAAAAGCATTGAAACAATATAACTGAAATATCAAATTCATTGAAATACTGAAGCAAAGTGACCAAAATAACAAAATGGCCGAAAGGTATTTGTTTTTCCAAACAAAGTGAAAACTGAATAGTGGTTTCTATGCACTTTGCAGAAATCAAGGGTAAAAACAAACAAGACCATAGCCCACACAAGGTGGGTGGTAGGTAGGTGTTTGTTTCCCATTGATTAGTTGTCTGCCAGGTTTTAGCCCTCACCCACCATGTGGCCAACACCCACCCACCACTCACGGCATAGTCCAGCGACATCACGGGCCCAACCTATGAGCGAATCCAGGCTAATGTGTGCCCATATGGCAGCATCCCATCAATCAGGTTGCATGCAGTTTCCTCACATCCAGGTCTGCCAGCGCCATAAAGTCATGGGCAAAAAGCCTAGAGCATTCTGAGGAGTGACTGCTTCCTGCCCCTCTTTCTTCTCTCACTCTCACTGACACCTTAAAAGCCCAATGTGTGCCAAATTCAAACATTCATCGTTCCAGCTCGTCCTGGTTTACAGCGCATACCTAACACTCACTGCCCAGACCAGGCCAGGCCAGGTCAGATCCCCTCTGGTGGGCAGTTGGTGACTGGGCATCCTTTCCTGGGGAAAAGTCTGATGGCACTTTAGCATTTAATACAGTCAGTTATACAGTGCAGCTTTGGTTCTGAAATACAAGATTAGGATTTACTGTCAGGCTGCTCTCCAATATGTAGTAGCATGTCAATAGTAATGGAGGAACAGGGCATACTCACTTATGGAGGAATTAGCTCTTCACAAGGTGCAGGATGCTAGGAAATGCTGTTTGCTGTTATCTCCCATTTAGTATCCTCACCAAGTCAGAAAAGTGTGAGAGTGTGTTCACTGGCCCCTGCATTCTTTTATTTTATTTATTTATTTATTTGTTATTTATTTATTTCAAAAAGTTATTACCCCGCCCCTCCTGCCACAGGCAGCTCGGGGCGGTTTAGAACAATAAAAAACAATTAAAACAGTTAAAACACATTAAAAGGAGAAAAGAGATAAAACAACCACCCCCTACCTCCCCTCTCCCATGCCAAGCTTCTGGCAGAACAGCCAGGTCTTGCAACTTTTCCAAAAAGAGGGGAGGTCCGGGGCCAGCCGGGCCCCCACCGGAAGGGAGTTCCATAGGTGCAGCATGGCCACTGAGAATGCCCTCTCCTGCATGGCCACCTGAGAAACTCAGGGGACCTTAAGCAGGGCATCCCTGGATGACCGCAGGGGCCAGTCCAGGACACGGGGAGTGAGGTGGTCTCGCAGATAGGTATTTATTTTTTATTTTTTATTTTATTTCCATAGATTTTTACCCCGCCCCTCCTGCCATGCAGCTCGGGGCTGCTTCCAAAACATTAAAACACAATAAAATCAATAAAATTATAATAAATATTATAAAACATTAAAACAGGACTAGATACAACATAAAAACCCAGGTAGGTGGGGGAACTAAAAACACCCCACCCTACCCACCCTCCCTCCAAAAAGCCTGGGCAAACAGCCAGGTCTTACAATTTCTCTGGAATGTTAACAGGCTAGGGGCCAGGCGAGCTTCCTCCGGAAGGGAGTTCCAAAGCCGCGGCCCTACCACCAAGAATGCCCTCTACATCGTGGCCCCCCCGCTTAACACGGGGGACCTCCAGGAAGGCACCCCCGGTGGACCGCAGGAGCCACTCTGGGGCACGGAGGGCGAGGCGGTCCCTAAGGTATGAGGGGCCGAGACCGTGTAGGGCTTTATAGTTTAAAAAAAACACCTTGAATCAGGACCGGAAAACCACCAGCAGCTAGTGCAGAGAGCAGAGCACTGGTGTAATATGCTTCCAGTGGCCCAGTCCCACTAGGAGACGGGTCACCACATTCTGCACCAGCTGCAATTTCCAAGCTGTCACCATGGGTAGCCCCATGTACAGTGTGTTACAGTAGTCTAGTCAAGAGGTGATGAAAGCATGGATGACTGTGGCCAGGTCAGAGTCCGAAACAAATGGCCAAAGTCGTCGCACCAGATGCAACTGGCAAAAAGTACTCCTCGCCACAGCCTCCACCTGGAGATCGAGGTGGAGCGGTGCATCGAGGAGCATCCCTAGACTCCATCCTGGAAGGTCAGTGGACGACAGACCCCTCAAAGATGGGGGTCACTAATTCCATTGCCTTACCCACTAACATCACCTCCGTCTTGTCAGGATTCAGCCACAGTCGATTAGCCCTCATCCAATCCTTCACAGCCACCAGGCACTGAGTAAGAACTGAGACTGCCGGGCCTGGGTCTGTTGAAAAAGAGAGGTACAGTTGGCTGTCATCAGCACTGTACACCGAACCCCCTAATCACCCCGCCGAGTGGCTGCATATATACATTGAACAGGAGAGTGGACGGAACAGAACTCTGAGAAACTCCACAAGACAGGCTTCGGTATGATGAAAAAACAGTCCCCAAGAACCACCTTCTGGGTTGTTCCAGTCAGGAATGAGCGGAACCATTCAAGAACAATCCTGCCCACTCCTGCACAGTCCTACAGGTGCATCATCAACATCTCATAATAAACAGTATCAAATGCAGCCAACAGATCTAACAGGATCAGCAGGGTCGAATGACCCCTATCCATATCTCAGCGTAGGTCATCTACCAAAGCCACAAGCTCAGTCTCAGTGCCATAACCTGGATGAAAGCTGGACTGAGAGGGATCAAGAAAACCGATGCGATCAAGATGCCCCTGCAGCTGCCAAGCCACTACCCGTTCAATAACCTTCCCTAAAAAGGGAAGATTAGCGACAGGCTGATATCTGGCAGGGGAGCCAGCGTCAAGCAATGGTTTCTTGAGCAGAGGCCACGCCACTGCCTCCTTGAGACAGTCCGGCACTCTGCCCTCCCTCAGGGAGACATTGACCACCCCAGCTAGCAACGGTCCCATAGTATCCCGGCAGATCTAAACCAGCCAGGATGGGCAATGGTCTAATTCACAATAAGTGGCCCTGACCACCCCAAGAACATCCACCGCATCGGAGGGCATCACTGACTGAAACTGATCCCAGAAAACTGGACACAATGGAGCTTCCATAACCTCTGGTTCCCCTAGTGTAATAAATTCTGCGTCGAAATCATGGTGAATACGAGCAATTTTGTCCACAAATTAATCCACAAACATGTCACAGTGGGAAGTAGATGACTCCACTCCACTTGAGGGAGGCCAGACTGACCAGCCCCCAAACTACCCAGAACAGCTCTGTTGGATGGTATTTTGCAGACGCGATGAGGACAGCAAAGAACTCCCTCTTTGCTGCCTGCATAGCCACAGCATAGGCTCGTAACCTGGCTCTATGCCGCAATCTATCAGTTTCAGCACGCAAACGACGCCACCGTCACTCCAACCACTGCCCATCCCACTTCAGCAAGCATAGCTCCTCGGAAAGCCAAGGAGACCTGTGGAGTTTTTACGGAACAGTTAATCGGAAGAGATTGAGAAGTTTCAAAATGTATCTACGTGTGTAAAGTGACTGCCTTATAGGCATGGGTGAACAGATCGCGGTTCGTGTTCGGCCGTTCGGTTCGGCCGCGATCGGTTCGTGTGTTCGCGTTCGGCCGTTCGGTTCGGCCGTGTTCGGTTCATGTGTTCGTGTTCGGTCGTTCGGTCGTACCTCGCGTTC
>QEPC01013498.1:9952525-9962932 GCA_003113815.1 Sphenodon punctatus | reverse complement strand
GGGTTAGGGGGGTGTTAAACACCCCCCCCAGGGATCGGGTCATACTTACCGGCGGCTGCGGGGACGCCGCGGCCGCTGGTGCTGGGGGGTGGGCTCGCCTCTGAGCCTTTTTTTAAACAAAAATCCAGGCTGGGCAGGGTGGGTGGGGGATGTCCCCCCTTCCACCCGTGCAGCCTGGACTCAGGGAGGGTTTGTTTTTTGTAACTTTTTTGGTGGGGCTTTAAGTTTTTTACATTGCAGCCATTTTTAAATGGCTGCAATGTAAAAAAAATCCGGTACCCCGGAATCCGATAACCGGGTCGAATCCGATAATGCCGGTACGCCCGGTACCGGCTTTATCGGATACCGGATTTACCGGTTTTCCCGCTCCTACAGAATAGAATTTTTAAAACTCTCTCTCTCTCTCTCTGTGGAAAGTCTGTGCATTAGCTGATCAGTAATCTAGAATGATACTGCTAGAAACTATATTTTCTAACAGGGTAATTAGGGGGTTTTTCTTTAGCTCCGCACCATGAAACAATCCTCTCTCAGTTTGTGAAGTTAGAAGATAGGTGAGCAAAGTCTATGAGGGCTAAATGAATATTCAAGTCAAATTTAGCCCTGGCTTCCTTTGCTGATTGGACTTATCCTTTAATACAGTAATACAGGTCAGATTTGGTTTTTAAACATGAGAGGAGGAGTCATCCTCAAGTTGCTGTCTAATCTGTATCAGCAGGTGAATGGTAAAGGGAAAATAAGAGGGTGTCTGTTTATGATGCATAAAGAGAAGTGCCCATTCAATCATGGCAAGATGCTAGGGAATGGTTCTCCTGTGTGCTGCTTTAGGGGTTTGCAGAAGGCACATAATTTATTTTCATTTACAAAAATCCCTTTGTTTGGTTTTTTTTTTTAAACAACCTGTTTGTTTTGGGGTGTTTTTTTAAAATGAAAAATAATTTTAAAACAAAATCACTGCACATATGCAAAATGGCCAGCCAAGCATTCTGTACATGCGTACCCTTTCCCAAAATGACACCAACACTACTAGTGCCATTTTGGAAAAGGACATCCAGTAATTCTCAGACCGGCTGCCCTTTTCCAAAATGGCACTGATGCTGCTGGCACCATTTTGGGAAAGTGATATGCATAGGCAGAACAACTCCAGTGGCCATTTTGTGCCTGCACAGTGATTTTTTAATTTTTTATTACATTTAATAAATTAAATGAAAAAATGAAAATGAATGAAATCAAACAAATGTCATTTTCTTATTCATTCATTTCCGTTACCTTCGTTACAAAAATGAAATGGTCACCATTCATCTTCAGAACCAGTTAAAATGATACAAATTGCACCCCCCTAGCTGCTATAGATATCATCCAATGATATTCCATGCTCAGCACATATCTATACTTTCTAACAGGGTTATCAGTTTTTAGCTCTGCAGTGCAACACTACAAGATGATCCTGTCAATATGAAGCCCAGTTTCGATGCCAGCAGCAAGATGAGAGCAGCCCCTGAAAGGTCATTGAATCTTCCAGCTGTCTGCTGCCCTTGCCTCTATTTCAGATGGGCCGTTAAACTTGAAGGCACTGGCAGTAGTACAGTGCATCTGTGGGTTTTGAACATGAGAGTAGAGTTTCCTCTCTGTCTGTGGTCCAATTTGTACTGGCAGGTCGACTATATTGGAGGAACAGGGCCCTCTTTCTAACAGAGTAATTAGGTTTTTTAGCTATGCAACATGAGATGATCCTGTCAATATGAATTCTAGTTTATGAAGTCAGAAGATAGATGAGAAAAGTCTCAGAGGGGAAAGTGGATTAATGCCCATTCAATAGGTGCTCCACACCATGAGATGATCCTGTCAATAAGAAGCTCAACATTGTAAAACTAGCAATGAGGTGAGCTCAGACTGATGGGTAATGCAGTACTACAATGTGTATGTGATTTGTAAACACAAGAATAGGATTCACCATCCAGTTGCTGTCAAATATTTACCACATTGTTGCCTGTCGGAGGTGGGGGATGTGTGTTCAAATTTTAGTTCTGCACCAAAATCCTGTCAAAACGAAGACCAACATTTTGAACCCAGCAAAGTGAGCACAGCTTCTGATGGGTAAGTGAATCTTCCATGGCTTCCTTTTGAGTTGGAACTTTAACATTTAATGCAGTAGTGCAGTATAGCTGTGTTTTTTAAGTATGAGAGTAGGATTCACCTTCTGACCGATGTTTAGTCTTCAGTCTCCCCAGTAGGTTAGCTATAGGGTCTACCAGTAGAGGGGAAAGGAAGGTGGTTCCCCTTTATGGAGGATAGAGAAAAGTGCCTGTTCACTCAGGACAAGATACTGGGAAATGGTTCTGCTGTGTGTGGCTGCAGATCTCACCCAACTGATCGCCTGTGCTCAGCGGAATATTGTATATGTGGTATCCCTAGTCCAGGAGAACTGACAACTGAAGAGATTAAGTAGATAATCCTGAATATGTAACTTTCTTTGTCTAAAAAACTTTTATTATCTAATGTACATTCTAGAAACAATACTTTATAACAGTTATTAGTCATTTCCTGTCAATAAAGTGCCCAGTTTGTGGGCAGCCGTATGTGAGATGACAGTAGCCGCTGAGAGGTAAATGAATCTTCAAACAGTCTCCTGCGCTTGCCTCTTTTTCAGATGGGACTTTAGCATTTGAAGCAATAGTACAATGCAACTGTGTTTTTAAAATATGAGAGTAGGATTCACCCTCTTTCTGGAGTCCAATCCAGCAGATTGACTGTAACAGGGGATCAGGGCATGTTCTTTTATGGAAAATAATAATATACAGCAGTGCACATTCATTAGGTGCAAGAGGCTGGAAAATAATTCTGCTTTGTGCTTCTATGTGAGTATATTGCAGAGAAGGGCTTGGTGTAGGACCCCTGGGCTCTGAGCAGGCCAGGAATGAATGAGGAAGAATGTGAGAAGATAATTCAGAAGACATAACTCTATTTGTGTAAAGTGCTTGTATTCTGTTCAGGAATCTGATTACTAGAATCTAGAAGAATAGATTTATAGAAAAGAATAGATTTCTATAGAAATCTATACAAACTATATTACAAGAACCTACACATTTAAACTATTTTTTTTAACTGGGCACCATGTGATTATTATGGCAGTATGAAGCCCAACTCTCTGAAGCCAGCAGTAAAATGAGTACGGATTCGGACGGGTAAGTGAATCTTCCCATGGTGTGTTGGCCTGGTTTCCTTTTGTGATGCTATTTTAGTATTTAATGCAGTAGTACATTGCAGACCTGTTTTTTAAATATGAAAGCAGGATTCAACTTTTGGCTGCTGTCCATTCTCCACCAGCAGGCAAACTAAAGGCGGAGAGGGGGGAGAGAGAGAGAGAGTATACCACTTTATGGAAGATGGACAGCACTACCTCTTGTAGCAAATGCCCCCTTCATCCACTACTTACTTGCAGAATTGGGACCTTTTGTTAGTCGGTGTCCCACCTTATTTCCACCAACACCCTTTTTATTCCAACACCAGTGCACAGTCTTTTATGTACATTATACAGTTGTGTCTAGCCCCAGTCTTCCTTTCCTTGTTGGGTAGTTGCCAGCTCATCCTGCTGTGGGGTTGCCTCTGTGTTCTCAGGCTCTGGATCCCACCCTAGGTTTCTCCTCTGAACTCACTGGCTTGTTCCTCCACCACTTGTCATTCAGGTTCCCTACTATAGCTGCAACCAGATACCCAACAAATTGGGCACCCCATCAAACCTAGGGTGCCCAACTCATCCCAGTTACATTCTGGCACCAATTTGTACCTGAATACGACTTGATGGCAGGCTAGGTACCTGTCAGGTGCTTGCTGGGGGTGCCGAAAAAATGTATGCATTACTTCTGGGTAGTAAATATGCTACTCACCGCAGCTCTATTACCTACCTTCAGGGCCTTGGAGACTGTACTGTATTAGTAACTGTCCGGACGTCCGATCCCTTCAACAGCCATGCCAAAACTACCCTCCCATTGACATTGATGATCCTTTTATCCTTCTTGGGTCGGGTTTTCCTCAGTGATGGGCAGCTTGTGCATCAGGAACAGAACCTGCTCATCATGCCCCTTCACTCAGTACAGGAGACTGCGGGATGGTTCTGCTGTGTGATGCTATCAATAGTGCATGGTTGGTATCCTGTTCATGGCAGAAAAAGGTGATCATGAGATCCCTGCCTCCCATGCTCTATTTAGGAGGAATGAAAGGGGAAGAGGGTAAGAAGATAATTCTCAAACATTATAACTCTATTTCTTTAAAGGCCAGCTATTAACTGATCAGCAAACTAGAATGATATTACTAGGAATTATACTTTATAACAGGTTGTCAATATTTTTAGCTTTACACCATGAGACAATCCTGTCAATATGAAGCCCAAAATGAAGCCAGCAGTTAGGTGAGCAGAGTCTCTGGGTGTTTGTAAATGAGCAAGGCTTGAGGGGGGTTCTATGGTCGGGGTGTGTGGCAGCAGCAGGGTGCCCACGCACACAAGGCTTCAACCAAGCAGCTCTTAGCATGGCTGCCCCTCCACAGGGTTGGCCATTTTGACCCACATGGGGAACTCCAGTTTTTTCAAGAGTACTCGATGCATGGCCATGGGTGGCCAGTGCATAGGATCACGGAGCGTGCATCCCTGGGCACCAACTTCAAATGAGCGACTGGACGCCTGGGTAGTGGAGGGCCATGCGTGAATGTGTCTTGTTTAAAAACACCCTTTGAAAAGTAAGTAAAGATTTCCATGGTCTGCTGCCCAGGCTTGCTTATGCAATGTGACCTTACAATTTAATACAGTAGTATAGAGCCTTGGCATTTTCTTGAGACAATGTAAGACATTTCTTTTTGGCCAAACATTCGGTGGTTGAGAGTAATGGGCAGTGCGATGGATGGTGTTAGGGGATTTTTAGATATTTACATTTATTTTATTTTCCTTTTTTTAAAAAGGTTGTAATGTGCCCTGAGCTTTAGGAGAAGGGTGGGATACAAATAGATTATAACTATATAGTGGCTGTAGACTAGGGCTGTAACTAGCTTCTTGGATTCTTGCATTTCTCGACAAGAATCAGGTTTTTTTTGACTTGTTCTTGCAAAGAAAATCAAGCTGAGAATTGGCCTGATTCTTGTCAAGAAAAGCAATAATCTCCCCCTCCCCTGCACTTGTGGTTGTTTGTTTGTTTTGTTTGTTTAAGAAAAACGTTTACTCACCTGTGTCCTTCTCATAGAGTATGGGGCTGCTCCAGGGCTGGGCTACTCTTTGCCCTCTCTGTTTCTCTGCAGAGACATGCAAGGAAGTGAGTTTGCTGAGGAGGTGGCCTCACAGTGAATAAAAAATAAGAAAAGACTATGCATGTGCAAAATGGCCACCAGGTACCGTTCTGGGCATGCACGGCCCTTTCCCAAAATGGTGCCAACAGCTGGTCTGGACATGCACAAACAGTGCCGTGCATGTACAGGACAGCTACTCTTTTTCAAAATGGTGCGGACGCTGCCAGTGCCATTTTGGGAAAGGGCTGTTCATGTGCAGAACAGCCCTGATGGCTATTTTACAAGAGATTCAGAATACAGTTCTAAAAACTCTCTCCCTTTGTGCAAAGCTCTTGTATTGGCTGATGATTGATCTAGAATGATATTGCTAGAAACTATACTTTTTAACAGGGTTATTTTTTAAAAACTCTGCACCATCAGATAATCCTGTCACTACAAAGCTCAGTTTGTGAAGTCAGAATATAGGTGAGCACAGCTTCTGTGAGGTAAATGAATCTTCATGTCATCTTTAGCCCTGGCTTCCTTTGGCAACTGGAATTTAGCATTTAATGCAGTAATACCATGAAGTTTTGTTATTTAAACATGAAAGCAGAATTCACCCTCAAGCTGCTGTCTTGACCCTCTGTACCAGCAGGCCAACTGCAAGGGGAAATAGTGGGGTATCCCTTTGAGAAAATGCTGAGGAATGTTTCTGCTCCTATAGATTTCACCCAGCTGAAATCTTGTGCCCTTAGGAAATGGTGAAGGTGAGATCCCTGCACCCTTCACTCACTTGAGGATGAGTGACAGTGGAAGAGATTAAGGAGATAATTCTGAAAACATAACTCCCTTTGTCTAAAGTACTTCCATTATCCAATGTGTAATCTATAATTATATTTCTAGAAACCAATACCATACTTTCTAACTGCACCACAAGATGATCCTGTGAATATGAAGCTTAGGCTGCATTCAGACGTGCGTTTAAATCGCACAGCAGCAGCGGCGGAATCGTGCGATTTAAAGCAACGCGCACTTCCGGGTTGGTGTGAATGCACCGAGTGTGCACATTTCAGCGTAACGCGAACTGTTGGAGTGCAGTTTTAAAAGCTGCTCTGAGCAGCTTTGAAAACCACACTCCAACAGTTCGCGTTACACTGAATTGGTGCATTCACACCAACCCAGAATGCGTGTTGCTTTAAATCGCATGATGCCGCCGCCGCTGCTGTGTGATTTAAACGCACATCTGAATGCACCCTTAGTTTGTGAAGCCAGCAGTGAGATGTGAACAGCCTTTGACCAGTAAATGAATTTTCCTGTGATCTGCTGCTGATGAATGGTGAATTATTCTGCCATGTGCAGCTATATGTGTCTCCTGGTTAGTATCTGATACATAGCCAAAAAGGGTGTGCATGTGATCCCTGGGCCTGGAACTCAGCTTAGGACTGTAAGCAGAAGAGAGTGAGAAGATAATTTTGAAAATTTAACTCTGTATGTGTAAAGTCCTTGTATTTGCTAACTTGTAATTTAGAATGCTATCATTTTAATCTATACTTTTGGTTTTTTAAACTCCACATCATGGGACCATCCTGTCAACATGAAGCCCAACTTTGTGAAGCCAGCAGTGAGATAAGGGAAGCTTTTTAGGGGTAAATAAATCTTTGTGTGGTCTGTGGCTCTGAGTCCCTTTGGCAGGATTTAACATTTGATGCAATAATATAGTGCAGGTGTGTTTTTTAAATGTGAGAGTAGGATTCACCTCTGATTGCTGTCCAATCTGTACTTGCAGATCAACTGTAAGGGAGCAACAGGGAGTACACCTTTATGGAAGATAGGCAGCAGTACTGTTTGCTCAGTGAAAGAATCAGGGGACTGATTCTGCTGTGAGCTGCTACAGATACTAGCCATTTTATATTTAATCCTGTGCATGGTGGAAAACAGTTTGAGTGGGATGTCTAGCCCCAGTTTTCAATTTTGGAGGAGTGGCAGGGGAAGAGATTCAGTCTATTGTTCTGAAAATGTAACTCTATTTCCATAAATCCCTTTCATTATCTGATTAATAATCAAATTGATGTTAATAGAAACTATACATTCCAGTGGGGTTATTAGTAGGGCTCAAATGACATTTCACCAAAACAGGAAATTTCATTGAAATTCTGGTTCCTGATACCATCCCTATCAAATTGAGAACCTCTAGGTACTTGACAGTGTCTCTACTGACATTTCATTTCTCAATTTACCGACTTTCTGCTTACTGGGATCCTGTTTACTGTTTTGCTGTCTATAGCTTTGCTGCCCATTTCAAATCCTGAGAAGTAATACTGTTGTAATATTGCATTTTTTGCTCTCCATTTTCCCTTGTTCTTCCTTGTCACTCACTGGCTAGTATGCCACTTCCTTTACTAATCTGCAATCCAGTTGCATATTGTTCAAAGCACAGGAAACAACATTGAACAAGAATTCAGATTGGAGGCACTGGAGTAGAGGTTAACGAGCACTGGGGAGAGGATAAGGGGTGGGCTATTTGCAGAGTGATTGGCTCAGAACTTCCCTCCCCCCAACAGTGACTCCTAGAAGCCAGTGTTGTCTGGGGATAGGGGGCTTTGTCCCTTTTAAAGGAAGGAGCAAGCCGTGGGCCGCACAGCAGCAGGATCTAGGCTGCATGGGTTGCCATGGCAGAAAGCTCCTGTAGCATGAAAAGGCAGCTCTCGCATAATCAGAACTGCGGGCACCATTTTGTATTCATGGCTTGATGAGTCAGCTGGCCCTGAGAAGTGCTGGGAGTCAGAAACACTCCGTGACTTCTCAAGCATTTCCCTCTAGAGGCTACAGGACAGGACCAGCCCATAAAGCACCAGAGAAGATCCAATTCCCCAAAAAATCATCCCAGGTAGGGATTTCCATCCTTCTGGGCCCTGAGCTAGATGGCTCACATGTGTCTTGCCACCTCTCCCCCGAGTGGATTTGCCACTGGAGTTGTGGCCTGCAGGGTCCTGAGCTGGACAGCTCATCCAAATCTTGCCACCCGCTTCCTCCAACGGAATTCATCACCAGAGTTTTGGCCTGTTCGACCCTGAGCTGGACAGCTTGTGTGGGTCACACTGCCCCCTTCCCCTGAGAGGATTCTCTGCTGGCATTGCAGCCTGTTGGTCCCCTGAGCCTGATGGGCTAACGTAAACCCCTTGCCCTCCCCCAGGCTCTAACACCCTCAGCTTCTCACCTCTCTTTGGGTCCCATTCCCCTCCAAGGGGACCCTCAGTCAGAGTTGCGGCATAGAAGACCCCAAGCCCAACGGGTCCAAGTGAGTTCCTTCCTTAAGGGAGGAGAGCACGGGTGGGCAGCCTGATCAGTTATAGCTGAGTGGTAAGGGACCATCTTCCCAAGGCAGTAGTTAATTGGCAGATTGCTCCATTGCAGGCTGGGGCCTGGGATATCCGATATCCCTTCTGCAGGCTTTGGCGTTCTTCCAGAAATCTCTCTTTCTCTCAGCTTAATTGAGCTTGAGTTGTGCCTGTTCCAAGTCACACACCCTGTTTTAGGTAATATGTAGTTGGCACAATCCCGAAAGGGAGTGGTAAGGAAAAGGGTAAGGGCTAGGGATGTGCGAACGCGGTTCGGATGTTCGGAGTTCGGACCGGACTCTGTCTGTTCGGACGACCGTTTCGAACCAGAACTGACCGAACTGAACCCGATCCGAACTTGAAAATGATCGAACAGTTCAGCCGCATTCAGTTGAGTTCTGATGAGTTCGGGCGGGGAAAACATGACTGGAAGTCCCAGGGAGGCGGCTGAGTAGCAGACTTCCTGGCACAAAGGGTGGAGAGGCTTGGCGTAACACCCAGCCTCCCCAATCACCATCCCTTTTCTCCTCAGACCACTGGCTTTGTAGTATGCGATTGGACATAGGGGATTGGGTGGAGGGTTGTAGACTACACAGAGCCAATGGGGCTTGCGGTAAGGCGGGCACAGCAAGTAACAAAAGTCATTGCCCTCCCCCCTTCCAACACCTTCTGAGCTACCCACTAGGGATGTGCAAACATGGTTTGGAAATTCAGGGTTCAGCCCAAATTTGGGGTGTTTGGAGCATTCGCAAGCACCCCAAATCCAAACCGCCCCCTGCCCGAACCGGCTGAACAAAGTTCGGGTTCTGAACCAGTTCAGGTGGGGTCACAGGGGGCAGGAAGGAACCTGGTTTTCCCTCCCCCATCCAGGCTGCGCGAGTGGAAGGGGCACCGGGGAGCACCTCTCCCCCGCACCCAGCCCAGCTTCATAATTTTGTTTAAACCCCCCCCACCTCAGGGATCACCCTACCTGGTCGTGCCGGGGCTCCAGCCATGGGTCCGCCGGCAGCAGGTCCAGAGGTGTCTCCAGAGGTGGCAGTGCTCCGGAATGCTTCTGGGTCAAACCAGAAGGCCTAGTAGCAGCCTGAAGCATTCTGAAGTGCCACCACCACCAGACCCAAGGGCCAGAGCCCCGGCACCACCAGGGCCAGAGCCCCGGCACCACCAGGTAGGTTGGGCTCCTGGTCTGGCAGTGGCGGTGGGTCCAGCGGCACTCCGGAGCGCTTCAGGCCTCTACTAGGCCTTCCGGTTTGACCCGGAAGGCCTAGTAGCAGCCTGAAGTTCTCCAGAGCACCACAACCTCTGGACCCGCCACCACTGGACCTGGGGCTGGAGCCCCGGCACCACCAGGTAGGGCAATGCCTGGGGTGGGTTGGGGTTAATACATTTTTTTTACCATGCTGTGTGGGGGGGAGGTGATCCCCAGTGGCCCTTCCACCCACACAGCCTGGAGGAGGGAGGAAAAACCACCCCTCCCCCCGCGTCCAAATGCGTTTACCCCCCCCAAACCCATTCAGGCCAAACAGGCTGAACTGAATGGTTTCGGGTTCATCCAAACCCTGAATGAGCTGAATACCGAACCCCTCGGTGTTTGCACATCCCTACTAGCCACTGTTCCTGACATGAGGCATTTTGAGAAGTCTCCCTCTCCTAGCAGTTTGTGTTCCTAATCCATTGCCATCCTCCTCCTATTTCACCCATCCCACACATTTACCTCCCTAGTATCATTTATTTAGATTAGATTAGATAGATTTAGGTGTTATTTTTATTTTTTACCCATTCCTGTGTTCTTTCTCCCTACCCTCCATTGAATCCTCCC
>QEPC01013498.1:9903742-9947110 GCA_003113815.1 Sphenodon punctatus | reverse complement strand
TTCAATGGGGACACAGCGCCCCATTGAAACCAATGAAATAAAACCGGTACCGGTTACCGGATTTAATCCGGGAATCCGGTTTTCGTAGAACCGGTAACCGGTAAATCCGGTAACCGGTAATGGGCCCGGGGTCCCACCACTACTGTTCACCCAGGCCTTTGGGGAAGGTGGGGGTGGGTTAGAGGGTTTTATCTCCCCTACCCTATTTATTGCTTTAATGTTCTAATTGTTTCCTGGGCCCTGTTTTAATATTTGAATTATATTTTGATGTTTTTTAAATTGTTTATATATTTTTATGTTTTTATTGTTGGAAGCTGCCCTGAGTTGTTCTCAGGAGGGACGGGGTATAAATTTAGAAAATAAATATAAAATATTGTTTTAAATGGTCCCTTCGCTGTTTCACTGCTGCTTCCTGCTGGAAAGTATTTTCTGGACTCTCTGCTTGTGACTGCTTTAGCATCTTGCCTGGTGTTTCATTGTGAAACAGAAATGCATTGTTTAAATTTGGTTTATCCAACCCCGGTGCAAAAGATACCCCAGGACCTCATCTTGCTGCATGTCTAGGCTGCTATTTTGATGGGGCTGGTTTGGTGGCAACATGGGCCTGCATCTGGCCAAACTTTTTAAAAAGGCCTGTTTCTTTGGACAAGCATTTGGCTGCCAGGGATACGGCATAGCTACTTGGGATGTTGGTCTGGATGGAGTGGCTTGCTTGCAGTGCAGACCTGCAACAGGCCAAACTTTTTAAAAATGGGCTGTGTGTTTGGACAGGCATTTGGCTGCTGGGGATACGATGTAGCTTCTATGGATGCTGGCCTGGATGGGGTGGTTTGCTTGCAATACAGGCTCACAACAGGCCAATTTTTTTGAAAAGGGGTTGTGTGTTTGGGCAGGAATTTGGCTGCTGGGGATTTTTTTTTAATTTATTTTTATTTAATGCATTTATACCCCGTCCCTCCTGCAAGCAACTTGGGGCAGCTAATAATTTTCAAAAAGTAAAACAACATTAAAAACATTTAAAACAGTTATAAAAATCTTACAAATAAAACAGGGAAGGGACAACAAATAATACAAATAATAAAGAAGGGTAGGGGATAAAAAAAATCCACTAACACACCCTCCCACCCTCCGCAAAGGCCTGGGTGAACAGCCAGGTTTTACAAACTCACCGGAATGTTAAAAGACCCGGGGCCAGGCAAGCATCCTCTAGGAGGGAACTCCAAAGGCGTGGCCTGGCCACTGAGAATGCCCTCTCCATTGTGGCCCCCCGCTTAACACAGGGGACCTCCAAGACGGCACCCCCGGAAGACTGAAGGAGCTGCTCTGGGGCACAGAGGGCGAGGCAATCCCTGAGGTATGAGGGGCCGAGACCTTATAAATCAACACCAGTACCTTGAACCTGGCTCAGCATGCTATTGGCAGTCAGTACAGAACCCGGAGCACAGGTGTTATGTGGTCCCAGTGACCCATACCCAAAAGGAGGTGGGCCGCCTCATTCTGCACTAGCTGCAGCCTCCGAACCAGGAACAAGGGTAGCCCCATGTAGAGTGCATTGCAGTAGTCCAGCCTCGAGGTGATGAAGGCATGGACAAGGTAGGCCAGTTCCGGGCTGGAGATGTACGGACACAACCGCCGCACCAGATACAACTGGAGGAAGGCAGCCTTCTCCACCCCATCCACCTGCTGCTCCAGGCGGAGATCCACGTCCAGCACCACCCCCAGACTCTGGACCTGTTGAGCTACAGGAGGGCAAACCCCCCCAATCAGGGGGGCTGACACCTCCCCTCGCTCTCCCCACCACTATCACCTCCGTCTTATCGGGGTTGAGCTTCAGTCTGCTCTGCCACATCCATTCCACCACGACCTCCAAACACTGGGATAGCAACGAGGCGGCAGGATCTGGGTTGGCTGAAAAAGAGAGGTACAGCTGAGTATCATCAGTATATTGTTGACATCTCACTTTGAACCTTCTCATTACCTCCCCCAAGGGCTGCATATAAACATTAAATAATAATGGAGACAGAATGGAACACTGCGGAACGCCGCAGGACAAAGCACGGGGGCGAGATGTTTCTGCCCCCAGCACTACCCGCTGGCTTCTCCCCAAGAGGAATGAACTGAACCATTCAAGAACAGTCCCACCCAGTCCCCCCAGGTCACGCAGCCATCTCAACAACAGCCCATGGTCCACGGTGTCAAAAGCAGCCGAGACATCTAGCAGGACAAGAAATGTTGAACGTCCTGCATCCATCTCTTGGCGGAGATCGTCGACCAAGGCCACCAACGCCGTCTCAGTGCCATAGCTGGGGCGGAACCCAGATTGAAAAGGGTCCAGGATACAGTGTAGCTACTAGGGATGCTGGTCTGGATGGGGTGGTTTGCTTTCAATGCAGGCCCACGACAGACCAAACTTTTTTTAATGGGTCTGTGTGTTTGGACAGGCATATGGCTGCCGGGGATACAGTGTAGATACTCTGTATAGTTGATCAGGACCACCAGGCTGCCCACCCGTACTCTCCTCCCTGAAGGAACCACCCCAAGCTGCTAATTTTCAGGAGTCAATGCTATTATGACAAGGCAATGCTGATGGTGTACTCCATATCGTGCACTGTCTTCAAAAATTTTAGCTCACTACTCAACTGGCTGGTCCTCACAGAACTCACTCATATCACATCATTAATTACATAGATGATTTTTTTGTTCCTGGGCAGGGCAGGCACTGATAACTGTGGGCATTCACTACACTAATTGCAACAACTTGCACATGAAAAATACAGTAGTCCCAGTGACCAAATTGACATTCTTGGGGATCAAAATGGACACCGTTCAGGGACAGTCCCGCCTGCCCGATGACAAATTGTTCATTTTGTGAGAGAACTTGGTGGCATGCATGACAACAAAAAGATCACAGTTAAGCAGCCCCAGTCATTGCTGGGATCCCTGCATTTTGCCTGCAGAGTAGTTGCACTAGGGAGAGTCTTCCTGTCCAGGTTATATGCCAGGTTCTCTGGTGATTTATCCCAGCATTACCATATTAGGGTCACTAGGGATATGAAGGAAGACCTGGAGATCTGGCACCATTTCCTGGACAATTACAATGGAGTCAGCTTTCGAAGACGGGCACTCCTGCTGGAGGGAGACCTCCAAGTCCTTTCAGATGCCATGGGAGCCTTCGACTTTGGTGTCTATTTCAGGGGCAGATGGTGCACCCCACCATGGCCAACTGAATGGACGGAACAAGGTGTTACTAGGGACTTAACATTCCTCGAGTTTTCCCTCATAGTGCTGGCAATGCACTTGTACGCCAAGGCCTTCACCAACAGCACAGTAGAATTCTGGTGCGACAACCTAGTGGTGGTCCACATCATAAATACCATTTCATCAAAAGCTTCAAGAGTAATGCACCTCGTCAGGACGTTTGCACTGCAATGTCTAAACTTTAAAATCCTGTTTACATCCAAGCAAGTCCCTGGAGTTAACAACAGCATAGTCAATGTGCTCTCTCACCTCCAGATGGACCAGCTCCACCTGTTGGCACCAGATGCGGCTGAGGAGTTGGAGGTTATGCCGCTGGACATCTGGAACCATGGATTGTAGATCTGTTTCAGATGGTGCAGGGTTCGCTGGCCAGTTCTATGTGCTGAGCTTATTGGGAGGGCATTCCAAGAATTCCAGTCTTTCAGGGTTAGGCAGGGCTGGTCACTGTGTTTCCCCATCCCTGAGCAACAGACCATTCAGTTTGCCATCTTGCTCAGACAGAGGGACCTTTCTGGATGATAGCTGGCAAGCTCTCTGCTCTCACCTTTGTCAGCAAGCTGGAAGGTCAACCCCCACCCCTGCCATCTTTGAAAAATTGGAGGCCACACTTGACCAGGTCTTTTTTTCTCAGGACGAGGCCTTCTTGTTCGGCAAGGCCTTCAAGTTGACTTTCTATGGCACATTCCATGTGAGATAGTTAGTGTCGGAGTCCTGCAGGTCTCAGTTCAACAGGGCAGTGAGAGTGCAAGTTACTAGGGTCCTAAGAAATTCATTGCAAATCCTGTTGCATTATTCTAAAATTGATCAGAGAGCCTTAGGTCACCTAATCACCCTTCACAATCCTGACACCTATGTCCCGTAGCAGCCATCACCACATATCTCAAAATATGCCCCCCTGTACCGGACCAGCTCCTTGTGCCTGCTGATGATTTCTTCCTGATCAGACATCAGTTTATGGCAGTAATGTGCCAGTGCCTCAGACAACTCCTGTTATCACGTCACAACTACAAGTCCCACTTCCTTAGAATTGGGACAGCCAGCCTGGTGTCCACAGAAAGCATAGAAAGGTTCATTTGGACATACATGATCAAGCGAATCAAATGGTGTGATGCTGTCTCACCAGATAAGGTGGGTAGAGTGAGGAAAAAGATTAATAAGGAGGTGGGCAGGTTAGTTTTCAAAAGGGGTGGTGACTGCATTGCACACAAGATCTGTTTCTTTAGACCTGATCTGTACTGGGATGATGGTGTGCATCTGCCTGACAGGGGTGTCCAAATGTACCTCAGCATACTGAAGAAATAAGTTAGTGCAAGTTTTTTTTCAGAGGGGCATCATGGGAGCAAAACCATCCAAGTATAGGCTAGTGGTTTGCTGTTGCAACATTGTTGATCCCGGACCTTGGAAGCTGAACCCTGCTCTGAATAAATTGTAATTTGAATAAAGAGTGTGGCCTTTAAAATCCATAAACAGGCCTCATTCACATCTATGGCAGAGAGACCCACGAGGGAAGTCACAGCAGCAGGGAGGAGCCAGGAAGCATAAGAAGAGTCGGTGCGAATGGGGATCTGTTGCGGCTACCCTCCGAGGCGAACAGGAATGTGCTGTGGCTTCCCTCGTGCATGTCAGGGTGCAAAATCCTGCCCTGCCATGCATGAGAGAAGCCGCAGCAGATCCCCATTCACACCGGCTCTTCTGCTCCCCGGCTCCTCTGCGCTGCCGCATCTTCCTACGCAGGTCTCTCTGGGGACAAATCCTGAAACAACAAACCCTCAGCAATGCAGTAAGTGGTAAAAGAAGGGTATCTGGTAAGCAGGAAGGGGAAAGTCGGTAACTCAGGATGGTATCTTATGATACTGTGCAAAATCGAGAACAGAAGTGAACAAAATACCCATGTGACAAAAAAAAACATATAGACTCCCCAAAATGGATACTCATTTCCACAAATTAAGTAGTAACTTTATAGTGGCTTGTATTAGGGCTTTACTGAATAGTATTTCTGAGTACTCAGGCTGTATACCAAAGTTCAGAGTAATGGGTCCAAGTACTCGGAAGCCCTTAGGTGCTGTTTCTGAAGTTTCAGAATCATAATTCCGAACCTCAGAAGACTTTGGAAAACTTCAGAAGCTTGGGAAATTTGTTGCAAAGTTCTTGAACCCACAGCCAAAACACTACCCAGAAAAGCACTATCCAGAAATGCAGGCTAGCAAGAGTGGGAATATCACTCCAGAAGACAATCCCACAGAAGTACAACTGCATTCAGAAATCTCAAAAAAACCAACAGTAGTGTACCCACAGCATGGCCCACCACCATCAATACTGAGTGCACCCACTTTAATCCTTATGCCAACCAAGCAGTGCACAAAAATGCAGGCTAGCATGGGACATTCACTCAAGAAGAATACAAAAACCCCACAAAACAGTCTGCAACTGCATGGACAAATAAATCCCACAAAAAGCCAGCAAGCCCAGGTCCCAGATGTCACAAAATTAAGAAACCAGACATTCACACACACCTCCAGGGGCACCCTCTTGACATAGCATTGGTACTGTCTTCACCTATAAAGCTCTTCACAACCTCCCTCCCCCCTACCTCTCTGCACTTTTTGCCCTCCATACTCCAGCCCGTGCACTTTGTTCCTTCTCTGTCCCTTCTCTCACCCTTCCCTGCTCCCCTAAGCGCCTTCGTCCCTTCTCACTTGCTGCCCCCCATGCCTGGAACTTCCTCCCTGTCCACATCCACCTTGCCCCCTCCCTTCATACCTTCAAATCTCTCCTTAAAACTCACCTCTTTGTCTCTGCTCTGTCTGACTCTTTATCTTGCTGAGCCACTATTTCCTAAACCTACGGTCTTTTTACCCTTATCCTTGCCACATGGACCTGCCTGCTGTCATTCTCATCATAACCAAGCCAAGTACGTGCACCTGAGACCTCGCATCTTCATGAATGTTAGACCCCTTGTCTCTCCCTCGGTTCCCCTTCCTATGTCTCTCCCCCAGCTCCTGTCTCTCAGATTGTAAGCCCTAGGGGCAGGGACCGTGTCTATTTTATTACTTTGTAAAGTGCCAGGTACGCTGCTGGCGCTATATAAATGTTTGTTAATAATAATACTAATACTAATACTGTGACACTGGTAACATGAACACACCAGGCAAGGGGAAGTGGAGCCAGGCAGAGCTCCCTCTGGCCTCTTGGTGCCAAGTGCCAACCAAACAGCAGGCAGAACTAGAAGTAATGTGGCATCCAATCATTTTTTTAAAAAAACAAAAAAACTGCATGGCATGGTATAGGTAAACATAACCCCCATCCCCCAGCATTGGCCCTATGGACAGGACAAGCTAAACCATACCTGGCCAGGCCAGGTCAGGCCCCCTTCCCCTCACCCCCAGCTGATTACTTACAGATCCAGAAGCACTGTAAGCACACAGCCAAATTCACCAAAGAGCATGAACAAAATGGCTGCAGCCACTTTTATTTTGCCCTACCAGCCAATCAACTTGCCATCACTCAACTGTCCCCTCCCAGACCCCCCTCCCACCAAATATGGCACTAAGTTTCATTTCCAGAAGAAGCTCAACGGTCCACCAGCTCCCAACACGTGCAACAGCATTCAAAGTTTCCAAAGTTTTCCGAATAGTGACCTTCGTCTTCAGAACTTCGGACTTCAGACTTTCCAGACTGAATACCATAATCTTTGGCGATTTCTGAAGTTTTCCAAAGACCGTGTTTTACAGCTCTAGTTTGTATCTACTTTGTCAGACTTGGTTCAAATTAAACAAAGTTGTCAGATACTATAATTGCTGTACATATTCCTTTCTGCTCTAGCTGAGAAGAGCTGAAAATATCAAGACTGAATAAAAGAGGAAGAATTGAAGCAAAAATAAAGTTCTACAAAAATTACTGTTAAACTTTAAGGTGGCCTATTTATAGATTAAGATTTGAAAAATTCCTAGTATTTAAATTAGGGGAAGACTTTATTCAGAAATCAGTGTGATCATGTTTACCATTGGTCAAACTATAAACTGCTTGTCTGATTTTTACGTTCAAGTAGCAGCTGAAGAGGTAATTAAAAATCTAATCATGCAGCAAGTGGATACAATTTATGTTGATTGACTCTATTTTGTTGTTTCCTGATAGCTATTATGCACTTCAGACATTTTTTTCCATCTGAAGGAGAGTGATAAAGGTAGGTAACAGTAGCTGAAAAGTGCAATGGTTATTTATTTGGGTGTATACACACATATGTGCTGCAATTAATTGGGATTTTGACATGGAAAGTTATTTTCCCTTTTAACATCTAAACTTCCATGTAAAGCCACCCTGTTACCAACTCTAACATGCCCCTGCCTTATGCTTTGCCTAATTCTTCTTCTGATCAATGTATAAAATGAGAGCAATACAAAACTACTTAATGTGGCCTATTATTAATTCGCTCGCTGTGTATTGTTGATGATGATATTGAACAAAATGAATTAGCTGACATTTGTTGTGCAAGCCATCTGTAGTTCCATACAGATCTGATCAATAATCATATGGATTAGAACATTAAAAGTGTTTCAATAAATAATATAATAAATTCTGTATATTTCTGGGAACAATGGTATTCCCAAAGGGTAAGCATATTTAAACAGAAGCCCAGACAAAAACATCTCAGCAAAATTCATGCTATTCTGTTTAAGTAACATTTATAGAAGACTATAGAATACTGGAACTGATAATAAATGTATTATGAATTATTTTTAAAAACTATAATACTATGATTTTAAAATCATCATGAACTCAACTAATAAATAGTGCCAGTGGACCAGTCTTGCTATTCCTAAAGACTTATACATCAGAGTCATCCCAGTCAAACCAACACAGCTAGCTTAATGTTTGAAATTGCAACCACTGATTGAACACTGTGTGCGGTCTTGTCCACATGAAAAGATCTCTCTCCAAGGTAAATCTCTTCTACCCCATTTCAAATTCTCCTCTGGCTGCTCCATTCATGGCAGTAAGTGGTAAAGCCTATGGTTAAAGTCCTGTGGTCCTCTTGGGATTAGCATATGGTTATTTATCAAAGGGGTTAGTGGTCAAGCGTTTTTGTGAGTGTAATGTACAGCTTTAGCATAGTGAATTTTCAGAGGATCCAGCTTCCCTCCCCTCTAAGGGCATTTTCACACAAGACACTCTCCACTCACTGCCCACCCACCCACTATACATGGTACAGGGCACCCATAGGGAAACACTGCAGCCCTGCAACATGTATAGTGGTTTGTTTGTGTGTGGGTAGTGGGTGGAGAGAGTGTCTTGTTTGAAAATGCCCTAACTGTAAGACACTTTATTCTGGTATCCTCTTTCACCTGTACTCTTTGCTATACAGTGTTCAAACTAGAATTAACAGTTCCAGTACAAACATAGAAACGTTTCTTCAAAAGGTATCTCTCTGAGTAAACCCCCTTTTCAGGCTCCCAGACAGAACTGAAATGGGTAGCAAATAAATTTTCCTGTAAGCACCCTTTTGGTTATCCAAAAGTACTCACATGCCTGGAAGATATCCTTGGCTAGTAAACAGACCTCCCATTGGTACCTGTGGAAGGGAGGCAGGGGATGGGGCAAAGGCAGCAGAAGCAATCTAGGGTCTGGAGGCCCTCTGGGATGGTGTGAGGCATAGGTCAGCCAGGTGTTGCATATGCAGACTACCTGGAGCATGTGACCCCAGGTAGGTTCAGGTCCACCTGAGTAACCAGTGCATGCAAACCTTAAGGGAGAGTAAAACTTACCATATTCATTTTCATTTTAGTTTTTGTTTTAGTAAAAAACATTAATCCAGCCGTTTTCAGAATTTTGTTTTGAAAAAACCCATTCATTTTCAGAAAAGTATTCATTGAAAACAGTTTTTTAAAAACTGTTCATGTGCAAAATGTCCACTGTACCATTCTACATATGTGCACCCTTTTCCAAAATGGTGATGAAAGCTTTTCCTCAATTTTGGAAAATGGCAATCAGTCTGGACATACGGAATGGCCATTTTGTTCATGTGTAGACCGGCTGCCCTTTTCCAAAATGGTGGTGACTCTGTTGCATGCGCATACGTAATGATTTTTTTTAATTTTAAAATTATTTTTAATTGAATTGGTTGCTGGACCATTCTGCATATGCGCACCCTTTTCCAAAATGGTAGCCTAAGGGCAGCTAGGCTGCACATGTGCAAGTGGTCACTGTGCATGCGCAGACTTGCTGCCCTTTTTCATAATGACAGTGAAACTTCCGCCAACATTTTGGAACAGTGTATGCATACACAAAATGGTCTGGTAGCCATTTGAGCATTAGGAGGGATTTTAAAAACAAAATTGTTTATTTTGAATACAAAAATGAATTAAAGAAAATGAGTTGTTTACTTATTTATTTGTTTTTGTGTCCTTAGTTATTAAAAGTAGAAGTGAGATGGGAAAAAATGATTGCGAACTGGCAGAGAGATCTCGAGAAAATCTTGTTAACAATTTGAGATCTCGTGAGATATTTTGGGTAGAAAACCCTAGCCCTCCCCTTGCACCTTGAAAATAAAAAAGAGGTCCCTTTTACTCACCTGGCTGCCTCTCTGAGTCTGAGGGGACTCCTCCAACCCTGAGTCTCACCGCTGTATCTCTCCCCACTCGTCTTTTCTGCAGGGGAACAGGGGAATGGGGGAAGCCTTGGAGAAGAAGGGGGGGAAATAAAATAACCACGCATGTTCAGAATGTCCACCAAGGCTATTCTGAGCATGCACAGCCATTTTCCAAAATGGTGCTGGCAGTGTTGGCACAATTTTTGAAAAGGGCAGCTGGTCTGAGCATGTGCAAACTGGCTGTCCTTTTCCAAAATGGCACTGACGCAGCGAGCACCATTTTGGAAAAGGGCTTCACATGTTCAGAACAGATCTGGCAGGTGGTGGGACTGTTCAACTTGCCCCCAATATGTGACTTGTGGGTTCCCCCACTTGGTGTGGTCCAAAAAAGGCACCAGGTGAGTTTTGGCTTCATTATCTCTTCAAACCCAAGGTAAGTTTGGTTAACGATGACATACTCCCCCCAAGCCATGCACACTACACTATGCCTCCTTCGACTCTGTGGTCAAGATGGTGAGGACATGCAGCAAGGAGACCACTCTTAGCATAGAGTGACATAAAGTCAGTATATATAGGCTTCTCCCTGTCCACCTTGATGACTTCGAGCTGTTAAATTTCAAGTTCCAGGTTCATTTTTACTTTGACAAGACTATGCTCATGGGATGCTTGATTTTATGTGCAGCCTTCAAGAAGAGTCAATACGGATTTAGTAAAGGTAAATTATGCCTCATTAACCTGTAGGGATTTGTTGAGGGTGTAAATAAGCATGTGGACAAGGTAGACCCAGTAGCTATAGTGTACCTGGATTTCTAGAAAGCATTCAATAAGGTCCCTCATGAGAGACTCTTGAGAAAATTAAAAAGTCATGGGATAGGAGGTAGTGTCTTACTATGGATCAGAAACCAGTTAATGTGGACAAGTGTAAAGTGATTCACATAGGGAAAAATAATCCAAACTATGTGTACACAATGCTGGCTTTGGGGGGGGAGGGGGAGAGAAGGGACAGTGGGGTTAGGGGGGTGGTTGGGGAAATATTTCACTCAGTGTATAATTGGTTTATGGAATCCTACTGCCAGAGACTGTGGTAAGGGTCAGTGCTATAGCTGAGTTTAAAAGAGGATTGGACAAGTTTCTGGAAGAGAGGTTCATTAGCAGCTATTAGCCAAACAGGATCAGGGAACATGACGGGAGCCGGGGGGAAACAACAGGGAATAGTTCCCCCATTGTGACCTGTTGGGTGCTTCTCCCAAGCCACCATGATTGGTCACTGTCAGAGACAGGATGCTGGGCTTGATGGGCCATTAGTCTGACCCAGTATGGCACTTCTTATGTTCTTAAGTTCAGCTCAATACTCAACTAGGTGTTCCAGAAGAGGTTCCCAATCATGCATTATTTCGATGACTTCCTGTTTATAGGTAGGAACTTGTGGTCTTGCTTGCACCAGAAAAAACAGAAGGCCCAGGCATATCTTTGACCTATCTGCAGGACTGAACTAGATACGGTCCAATCAATATCTAGGTTACAAGCTGACAAGCTAGTTTCCCAAAAGGAGGGGATCCATATGTGAATGGATGCCCACAAAGTCATAGTTAGGTATCTGAAATCATTTCTTGGGTCCCTTAAATTTGCCTGTTTGGTGGTGGTGCATGGGAAAGCTTTTCTATCCCATCTGTATGCCCAAGCTTCTGGGGACTTGCCCCTAACCTTCACTTTGATATCACCAAGGAAATGAGGATGGACCTGGGAATTTGGGATACCTTCTTTGCTCATTATAGCAAGATTAGGTTTTGGTGGAAGAAGTTGTTGCTGGAGGCAGACTTGCAGGTTTGATTGGATGGCATGGGGACCTGGGGTTTGAGATATACGTCTAAGGCCACTGGTGTGCACAGCCATTACTGCCAAAATGGTAGCATGCAGGAATCATGAGAGATCTCACTTTCCTGGAATTGTTTCCTATACTGGTGGCAGTCCACCTGTGGGCAACTGACTTTGCTAACATGAGAGTACTGTTTTGATGTGACAACTTGGTGGTTGTTCCTATTATCAACTCACTGTCCTCAAAGTCCACTTGGGTGATGAAAGTGGTTTGGGTATTCGTGATAGCTTGCCTAAAAAATAACAACATTTTCTAATCCAAGCACATTCCAGGAATTAACAATGGCATAGTTGATGCCCTTTGTTGTTCTCACATGGACCGATTCCGTTTCTTGGCCCCCCAGGCACCAACTTGAAACCCAAGCCAATGCAAGAGGATACATGGAGCCTTGGATAATTGAGCTCTTTGATACATTCCAAGGATATTTGGCCCCATAACCAAGGCAGCTTATGGAGCAGGCAGTCTGTGAATTCCAGCAGTTAAGATGCAGTGCATCTGACCTTTGGGTTTCCGTATTCCCAAGTGCCAAATGTTACAGTTTGGGTTAATGCTAAGGCATGAGAGGTTGGCATGGTAGGGGTGTGCATCTAAAACATTTTATATTACTTACGAAAATGAATGGAGCCCAATTCATGTTCATAACTAACGTTATGAAAAGTGGATGAATAAGCAAACAATCATTTGCTTTCATCTAAAAATAAAAAACAAAAAATAATATAATAATTTTAAAAACTGCGTATGCTAAATGGCTATTGGGACTGTTAGCGCATTTGCTGTGATTTTTAACTTTTTTAATTAAAAAAAAAATAACTGTGCACTGGACCATTCTGCACATACACACCCTTTTCCAAAATGGCACCAACGCTGCTAGCACCATTTTGGGAAAGGTCTGTGAACACCAGAATGGGCTGGAAGCCATTTTGTGTATCCACAGTGATTTTTACAATTATTTTTTAATAAAATAAACAGGGGGTAAACAGAAAATTGTATGGTTGTTTACTAAAATTCCTGAAAACAAAGGGGTTTTTTGTAAATGAAAATGAAAACTTAAACAAAAAAGGTAGAGGGTGTCTTCTCCACATCAAGGCACTAGGCACATCAGCCCATAAGATAGCAGCCCTGAACTACTTTACTAGTTTGGCAGGACAGCCACATTCTTACCAAAGGTTTTTCCTCTGGAGGACAACTAAGGGTATTTTCAAATGTTACGTGGTCAATGTCCACCACAGTCAATTCCCTATGGTGGCTTGGACCACGTAACGTATGTTGGGGGGAACGAATGTTCCCCCCCAGATGTTACCATGGCATGGGATCACATTCACCACATGAGCGGCCGAAGCGGCGGGGCTGGAGGCCGTCGAGTGTTGAAGGCGATTCCCTGCCGTGGTGACACCTGCCGTCACGTCTGGACAGCGGCCAAGGCCCGGAATCCCCGCAGGGATTCTGGCCCGTGGTCATAGCGGGCGAACACTGTGGCGGCATTGGCCGCGGCAGCTGTCTGTCTCCCCAGAGGGCGGGGAGCGGGGAGCGTGGAGGGGCCGGGGCCGTGCGGCCACACGTTGCGCCGCACAGCCCTGCCCCCTCCCCGATTCCCCACCAGGATCCCCCAGCACGTCTATTAGGGCGTGACGGGTCATCATCCCGGCGGGGGATCATTTCATTGATTTCGTGACGGGGCCAATTGGCCCCGTCACATCTGAAAATACCCTAAGTGTTGCTCACAACAATAGGGTCACCACTGGCCAGGTAGATGAGTGGGCCTCAATCACTCCTACCCTATTGCACAGGCTAGTTAGATCACTGGGTAATGTCTGCAAGGCCACTTCATTTGGGACAGCATATAAGATCAGGTGCAGCACAAGTTTTCCAGGGTGGACAGTGTGCATTTGTCTGAGTGGGGTGTTCAGTTGTACCGGGGTATGCTAGAGAAGTTTGAGCAGGGTTTAAGGGTCCGGCTAGGAGTTCAGGGAAACCAGCCAAGTTAAGATGGTGGTTCCTTTGGTGATGGCACAGTGAATAGTTTGTGATTTCAGGAATGATACAGGCAAGATTGTGAGACATCTCCTTATGAGATGGAGAAGAAAGTAGCGCAACATCAGGGGAGTGGCCCAGCACTCAATCTGTCCCAGAGGCTAAGGTGGTGCAGCCAATTAACATGCATACACCTCAGTTGGTCTTTATCAAAACCTCATGAACAAAATTAATATGACGACCTATAACCAAATGAATTTCAAAAGAGATTTATTCATTTATTTATTTAAATTTATATCCCACCCTTCCCAGATGGCTCTCAGCAGCTTACAAAACAGAAAAACTACATAAAAATAGCATCAAACCCAACCCCAACCTTTCCCCTCACCCCTCACTAACTCCATTACAAACCCCACAAAACCCTCCTCAAACCACCCTCCTACTCCCCTACCTACCAAACCCCCATTCACTATCCCTGTCCTCCAAATGCCTTAACAAAAATAACAGTTTTGCATTGCCCCCAGAAGGTCACCCAGCCCAGGCTCAGGCTCAACTGAACCTCTGGGGGAAGGGGGCAGCAAATGAGAACTTCCCCCCTGAGAGCCCTCACTATATGAACAAGACTAACGGAAGATACCCACAGGGAGCTTGTGATTAGTCATCAAGGAGAGCCAGACATAGAGCGCATTGCAATAGTCTAGCCTCAAGGTAATGAAAACATGGATGACAGTGGCCAGATCTGAATCAGAAAGAAAAGACCACAGCCTCCTCACCAGACGGAGTTGGTGAAAAGCGCTCCTGGCCACCACCACAACCTGACAAGCCAGACACAACAAGGGGTCCAGAGGGGACTGGATTCCATCAAATACCAAGAGTCCCAATCCCTTCCAAGGTAATTAACTTATTAATATACCTTTAAGATAATTATAAACAAATAACCTTCAACTAATCAATCTGTATTACAAATTGATTAGTTTACAGTCTAATCAGTTAGATTACAATTGATTAGATTGTGTAGTTACAAAATGAATTACAATTGATTGTTTGAAGGTTATATGTTTCTAATTATCTTAAGCTCCTTGATTCATGAAGTTCTGATGAAGACCAATGGATTGCGGCAGAGATCATTTTTGAAGGACTATACCGTGGCTGTGATGGTGACAGAGAAAGTTTTCTTCTCCTACATCATGGCATCTGCGGAGGTGTTCTAGGTGGTGAATGGCCTGATAAATCCGGCCTGGCTATACTGTGAACCAGAGCCATCTAGTGCCTACTGTGACATTCTTATTAATTACTTTGAAAATATCATTGTTCCAATTCACCACAACTTGAGTGCTGCTACTTCACCTGCAGAGTCAGAGTTGTGGGATGTGGAAGCTCAGCCTTGACCTTTTTGTCATGCACGGATGCAGAAAATGTGCTTGGAGCAGTACCCAGTTATGAATTATATCCTTGTCAATCCTGGCTGGTGAAGGCCAGCTGGGAGATGTTGGGTTCATTGCTGTCTGGGGTAGTCCCTTTGGGAGGGCAGGTTGTTGGAAACACTCACAATTGCAATTGTCTGGTCCCTGCTTAAGAAACCATCTTTGGACACTGACTCCCCAGCCAGCTGTCAGCCTGTCTCTAACCTTCCCTTTTATGGAAATGTTATTGAACGGGTTATTGTCCAGCAGCTTCAGGCTCATCTCGACGCTGTCAGATTCCTGGACCAGTTCAAGTCTGGTTTTCATCTGATGTATAGCATGGAGACCACGCTTGTGGCCTTGGTTGACGATCTACACCTGTAAATTGACTGGGGGAACAAGGTGTTCTTGACACAGCTTTTGGACCTGGCAGGGGTGCATATGACCTCTCAAGCGGTTCCATTCATTCCTCTTGGGGAGGTCCCAGTGGATGGTGACAGAAGACTGTTCATCATCCCCCTAGGACCTCCTCTCTGGTGTCTCGCAGGGTTCCATCTTGTCAACCTTTTTTTTCAATGTGTATCTGAGGCCTCTGGGCAAGAACATATAGAGGTCTGGAGTGAAGTGCCTTCAGTATGCCGATGACATCCAGCGCTAGGGGTCTGCAAATTGTTTTTGTTATTATGATAATGAAAACAAAATTTTTGATTTTCTTTTTCATTATTGTAATAAGAAAAAAGACAAATAATAACAAAAACAAAAACAAATTTTTGTTTTTGAAATAACGTAAAAACACTGAAAAATGTATTTCCGGCTATAACTTTTTTTATTCTTATTCAATTCTGATGAAAGTTGGAAGGGCCCTATATGTTCCAAATTTCAAAATGATTGGATAAAGGGAACCAATTTAAAAAGCAATTTAATGTGATTTTAATAAAAACTCTATACACAATCCTGGCTACAACTTCTTTATCTTCTGTTAAATTTGCATGAAATCTGGTAATATTATGTCCCTCCCAAAGATTACCAAGCCTGACAAATTTCAGAAATATTTAATAAAGGGTCCTGATGTCATAAGTCATTAACTTTAAAATACATTTCTGGCTGTATAATTTTTATATTCCATCCTGTTTACAGGCCATTGTGCTGAAATATATCCCACACCTTCCCTGTCATCTCTGACAAACTATAGGACAATTTGATAAAGGGTCCTATTTTATAACCAATTGAATTATCCCCTTGAAGACTATTATTCAGATAAATAGCAGCACATGCAGTGCCAGTCAGAGAAAGGCACCTGGCATGGCAGGGGGAGGGAGGATGGGGAACAACCCACAGAAGGAAAGACACATTCACTGACCAATTACTGCATGCTTCCAGTTTTACCGGACTGACTGGTGGTGACTTTGAGGTGGGCATAGGGATGGCCCTGAGGCGGGCATAAAAGGGACATAACTGGGACTTTGGGGATAGCATCCCAGAAATCCAAAAACATGGTTTACACATCCAGGCTGGCCAATTATCATCACAATACCATTCTGCAGCACTGTAACGGAGGACATAAGAGAATCTCTACTGGCTCTTTCCTAAACAGATGCTTCTGACTTCCCAGTAACAAGTATGGAACAGACGTTGGGATGGTCACAACACAGAATGAGGATATTTGGTTTACATTTCTGCCATCCAATTGGCATCACAAATCTTATACCACAGTGATACGTAACAGAATCTCTAGCATAGGCATATTCTCTGCATATGCTGTGCAAGTTTATAAAATGGGGACCCTTTATAACATCTTTCCAATATTTTGCAGAGATGATTTAGAAGATGTGAGATACATCCCTGCCAAATTTTATGCACACTGGTTGGACTTAAAGATATTAGAGTCAGAAATACATTTATAAGTGAATTGCTTATACCACCAGGGCCCTTTATCCAACAATTCCAAAATTTGGCAAAGATATTAATCATGGGGTGTGGTATAAATATGCCAAGTATAATCCACATTATTATTATTATTATTATTAAACATTTATAAAGTGCCAGTAGTAACCTGGCGCTGTACAGAACATACAATCAGATGCGGTCCCTGCCTGTGGCTTACAATCTAAAAGACAAGGAGGGGGAGACAAGGAGAGGGGACAGCGGGAGAGACATGGGAGAAGACAAACAAACATTCAGGCGGATGCGAAGTCTCAGGTGCGTGTACTTGGCTTGGTTACAAGGTGGTCGGTAGCAGCAGTCAGCAGAGGAGGGCTGACAGTAAGAGCAAGGGGAAAGACTAGAGGGCATTGGGAAAGGCAGCATGGAAAAGGTGGGTCTTGAGGAGGGATTTGAAGGAGCGGAGGGAGGAGGCAAGGCGGACGTCGGCAGGGAGGGAGTTCCAGGCATGCGGGGCAGCGAGGGAGAAGGGACGAAGGCGGTTGGGCGAGCAGGAGAAGCGAGGGAGAGCGAGGGAGGGGACAGCGGAAGAGCGGAGAGCGCGCGCAGGAGCGCGTAGGGCGATTAGGTCCGAGAGGTAAGGGGGAGCTTGGTCATGGAGCGATTTGAACGTGAAAACCAGGAGTTTGAACAGGATACGTTCAGGAAGGGGGAGCCAGTGAAGGGAGAGGAGGAGAGGCGTTACATGGTCGAAGCGACGGGCAGAGTGAATGATCTTGGCGGCAGAGTTTTGGATCGCAACAAGGGGGGACAGGTGGGAGCGAGGGAGGCCAGCAAGGAGGAGGTTGCAGTAGTCGAGGCGAGAGATAACCATGGCATGAACAAGGATTTTGGCCGAGGAGACAGATAGAAAGGGGCGAATGCGGGCAATGTTGAGGAGAGCGAATCGGCAGGATTTGGCCACAGAGTCAATGTAAGGTTTAAAGGAGAGGTGCGTGTCAAAAATGAAGCCCAAGCTGCGGGCACGGAGAACAGGACGGATGGTGACCCCATCAATGCAGACGGTCAGGTCAGAGGGAGAGGAGGGGGATGGAGGAAAAATGAGGAGTTCAGTCTTGGCCATGTTCAGTTTGAGTTGGCGTCGGGACATCCAGGCGGAGATATCAGAGAGGCAGTCGACGAGGCGTGAGCGGACAGAGGAGGAGAGAGAGGGGGTAGAGAGATAGAGTTGGGTGTCATCAGCATAGAGATGGTATTGGAACCCGTGGGAGGCAATAATTTCACCAAGGGACCGGGTGTAGATAGAGAAGAGGAGAGGGCCAAGGACAGAACCTTGGGGAACCCCAACCGAGAGGGGAAGGGAGGGGGAGGTCGACTCGGGGAGGGAGACATTAAAGGAGCGGTCAGAGAGGTAGGAGGAGAACCAGTCAAAGACAGAGCCACGGAAGCCCAAAGAGTAAAGCGAGTCCAAGAGGAGCGAGTGGTCGACAGTGTCAAAGGCAGCAGAGAGGTCAAGGAGGACAAGAACGGAGTAGTGGCGCTTCGATTTAGCGACAAGTAGATCATTGGTGATCTTGGCCAGGGCAGTTTCAGTAGAGTGGAGGGGGCGGAAGCCGGACTGGAGAGGGTCCAGGGAGGAGTTGGCAGAGAGGAGGTTCAGGCAGCGGGAGTAGACGACACGTTCCAGGAGCTTCGAAGCAAAGGGAAGGAGGGAGACCGGCCGGTAACTAGAGGGATCGAAAGGGTCCAGGGTAGGCTTTTTGAGGATGGGGGAGACAGTGGCATGTTTGAAGGCAGAGGGGAAGGAGCCTGTGGAAAGGGAGAGATTGACGACATGCAGAAGGGGGGGAGCGACAGTGGGAGCAATAGAGGTCAGGAGGCGGGAGGGGATCGGGTCAAGGGGGCAGGTGGAGGGGTTCGATGAAGAGAGAAGAGCGGAGATTTCCTGGAGAGACGCAGGAGGGAAGGATGTGAGGAGGGAGGGGGGCGGGGAAGGGGGTGGGATGGGAGCGGGGGGCGGAGGAGGGTGGGAGGCAATATCCCGACGGATCTTGTCGGGAGATCAAGATGGGAGACAAAGAAGGTACAGCCACAAATGTATATGATTATTTGCAAAATAACACAATTCAACTGCTTATAATATCAGATTCCTTTATCCAATCTTTCTGATACTTAGCACACTCAATGCCTTCCATTGGAGGTACAATCCTTACATGTTTAATCTAAATATAATAAAAAACAAAAAATCTACAGCCAAAAACGTGTTTTCCATTGAAACCAAAGGAAATAAAAAATAAAAGCAAAGAAGTAATTGAAATTTTGATATTTATGAGAACAAAAATGAAGGATTCAAATAACGAACATGAAAATGACATGGGTCCCTGGTGCACACCTCTACCAAGCTCTCTCTTTCTCTTTGTCATCCAGCTCAGATCCTGCAGTCTCGGTTCACTTCTTACCCAATATATGTCTGTTGTTGGGGATTGGATGAGAGTGAGCTGATCAAATCCAAATCCAGATAAGACTGAAGTGATGATTGGCCAATTTGTGTCTTGGAGGGGACTGGGACTTCTGCCATTGATGGGGTCTGGCACCCCCTGGTTACTTAGGCTTACATCCTTGGAGTGCTTCTGAACCCATTGCTGCACCTGGAACATCAGGTTGCAGTGGTAGCCAGGAGTGCTTTTTACCAACTCCATCTGGTGAGGAGGCTATGTACCTTTCTTTCTGACTCTGATCTGTCCACCATCATTTATGCTTTCATCAGCTTGAGGCTAGACTACCACCATCATTTATGCTTTCATCAGTTGGAGGCTAGACTACTGCTATGTTTTCTACGTGGGGCTGCCCTTGGTGTTTGTCCAAAAGCTGCAACTGGTGCAGAATGTGGCAGACTGGCTCCTTTTAGGGGTGGGTCAAAGTGAGCACATTACACCTGTGCTCTATAATAATCTACACTAACTCCCTATACCCTTCTGGGCACAATTCAAGGTGCTGGTTCTGACATTTAAAGCCGTAAACATCCTGGCTCCCAATATTGGAGAGACTACTTTTCCTACCATGTTCCATTGCAACCCTGCAGTCGGCCTGGAGTGCTCTCCTTGTTTCTATGACAAGGTACTACAGAAATACATTATCAGTTGCCACCCCTATGCTATCGGACTCCCTTTCCCAAAAGGTCCATCAGAGTCCACGCCTGAGCATTTTCTAGAGGCAGTGTTAAACTTTTCTCTTTAGCATAGCATTTGGTAGGCAGGGTTAGGGGTTGAGGTGGGAGGGTTTAGGGGTGAGGATGGTTTTTTAATAAGGTTTTTAAATTGAGTTTTTTATGATGTGTGTTTTTATTAGGTGAGTCGCCCTGAGCCTTCGAGGAAGGGCAGGGTAGAAATTTGAATGGATAAATAAAAATATAGGCTTTTCCACAGAGGCAGGATATGAATTCTTATGGCTATGGGCACAAAGATGATTCTCCAACCATCAACTCACAAACATATAGTAAAATGCATGAAGATATTTCAGTACTTTAGACTGTACCCACACCAAGACACTGGATCTGCACCCTCGAATTCAAGCTGTCCTGTCCAAACCACAATGTCAGTTCAAACCACAGTACAAAGCGCAATGTTTACATGACTGCCATAACTGGCAGGGGTGCACGGAACTGCTCTGGAGTAGTTTTGTCAATTCCTGTCAGGGAGGACCCAGCAGGTGATGATGGGAGATTGCTGATCTTCCTTTGGAACCTCACCTGGGCCACAGGGTTCAATTTGGTTTCCCCTCTTGTTCAATGTGTATCTGAGGCTGCTCATTCAGAGGTTTGAAGTAAAGTGCTATCAATATGCCAATGATGTCCATCTCTGTCTCTCTTTTTCATTCAAACCAAGTCCTGCAGTCTTGGTGCTCACTAAGGCTGCACAAAAATGGAAATCTGCGTAGACAAATTGAGTTCCAAGTACTGTGACTGGGCACTCAGTCGGTACTCAATTTTATTTCCAAATACCTGAAAATCAGAACTTGGAAATCTGAATCAAACTTTGGAGCTCAGAAACACTTTAATTAAACTCACATTTTGGGGAAATGCAATTGGGAGCTTAACCAAACGTGCTACAAGTAAACTTCACCCTCCTTAAAAAGATGAATGTTCAAAAGAAACAAATGCAAAAACAGTATTAGCAGGTTGAGCGCAACATACTCAACGTCTTCTCAGATCCTGGTGATTTGTGAGTAACCCCAAAATTCAATAGCTCAGCTCCAGTTTTTACTGTTTTGTTTTCCTATTGTCAGGAACTCTTGTTTCCCCGGGGAAACAAATTTTCTATTGTCCAGGGAGCTAAAAATTGCTTACAAATTTCCCCTTTTCTTCCCCAGCATGTATCTGAACCATTAATTTGCATGGAAGGGGCTATTTGTGCTTGCATTGCAAATTAGAGCAGACTGTAGCCTCTTGCATGCAGATTAATGATTCAGTACATGCTGGGGAGGAAAAGGGGAAATTTTATTTTACCTATTTTAGTTATTTTATTAACCTATTTTAGTTATTTTTATTTATTTATTTATTTAATACATTTAATACCCTGCCCCTCCCGCACAGCGGCTCAGGGCAGCTTACACAACACTAAAACCTTTAAACACATAAAACATCATCTGGGAGGATTAAAACAAATTCCTTGTCCCCTACCCAACCCCTCCCAATCCACCCTACCCATCTCCCCCCCCCCCCAAAGGCCAGGTGGAACAGCCACATTTTACAACTACATCAAAAGGAGGGGACATCCGGGGTCAAGCGGGCCTCGATCGGCAGGGAGTTCCACAGCCGTGAAGCAGCCAACGAGAACGCCCTCCCCATTGTGACCCCCTGAAAGACTTGGGGAACTTTGAGGAAGGCACCTCCCGATGACTGCAGGGGCCAATCCAGGACTCGAGGGATGAAGCGGTCTTGCAAATAGGTTGGCCTAGATCATTTAGGGCTTTATAGGTAAGCACCAACACCTTGAATTGGGTCTGGAAGACTATAGGCAGCCAGTGCAGTGCTTGAAGAACTGGTGTTATATGTTTCCGGTGGCCCAGACCCACTAAGAGAGGGGTTGGTGCATTCTGCAGCAGCTGCAGTCTCTGAACCATCACCATGGGTAGCCCCACGTAGAGCATGTTACAGTAGTCTAACCTAGAGGTGATGAAAGCATGGTTGACAGTGGCCAGGTCAGAGTCTGAAATATATGGTCAAAGCCAATATACCAGATGTAATTGGCAAAAGGCACTGCTTGCCAAAGTCTCCACCTGAGCATCCAAGTGGGGCTGAGGATCGAGGAGCACCCCCAGACTCTGTACCTGGGGAACCAGTGGAGGACAGACCCCCCATCAATGATGGAGGTGGTCACCTGCACTGCCTTACCCACTAGCATCACCTCTGTCTTGTCAGGATTCAGCCTCAGTCAATTTACCCTCATCCAATCCCCACAGCTGCCAAACACCCAGTAACCACCAAGACTGCCAGACCTGGGTCTGATGAAAATGAGAGGTAAAGCTGGGTGTCATCAGCATACTGATGACACCGCATGCCAAACCTCCTGACCACCTCACCAAGCAGCTGCATGTACATGTTGAACAGGAGAGGGAACAGAACAGAACCCTGCGGGGCTCCACATGAGAGGTCTCGGTGTGATGAAAAATAATCCCCGGGCACCACTCGCTGGGTTCTTCCAGTCAGGAAAGAGCAGAACCATTCAAGAACTGTTCCGACCACCCCCGCACAGTCCTGCAGGCATTTGTTTCTCTAGGGTAACACGAGTTCCTGACAATAGGAAAACAAAACAGCAAACATTGGAGCTGAGTTATTGGATTTTTGGGTCACTCACCATGACCTGAAAAGATGTTGTGCATGTTGCCCTCAACCTGCTTACAGTGTTTTTACCATTTGTCTTTTTGAACAAATCTCTTTAGAAAGGAGGAAAGTTTAGTAGTTGTACTTTTAGCAAGCTCTCCATTTTATGTTTCCTAAATGTGAGATTAATAATAGAAAAGCTTGTTCTTTGTCTATTTGATAAGCAGTCTATTATTTGAGAACAGAAGTACTGAGTCATTAGTATGGACATGTGTATAATGGTGCTTCAATTTCTCAATTTTCAGAATCTTAGAAATTTGAAACAGGGGAACTGAATCCCCAGTAAATTCCAAATAAAATGAGGACTGAATTTTAGCTCTTGTGCTTACTCAATGCCTGGCTACTGTTGGGAACTAAATGAGGGTTAGCCAACTGAAGCTGAATCAAGACCAGACTGAAGTGACTGATGATGGTTGGCTGATGATGGTTGACTGACCTTGGTGGGGATGCCTGTCATTGACAGGGTTAGGTCCCCTCTGGTTACTCAGGTTTGCAGCCTTGGAGTGCTTATGGATTCCTTCCTGCGCCTGGAACATCAAGTTGCAGTGGTTGCCAGGAGCACTTTTTAGCAACTTCATCTAGTGAGGAGTCTGCGGCCCTTTCTTTCTGATTCAGATTTGGCCACCCGTCATCCATACCTTCATAACCTCAAGGCGAGATTACTGCAATGTGCTCTTTGAAGGCCTGCCATTAGTTACTGTTCAGAAGTTGCAGCTGGTAAAGAAATCAGTAGCCCGGCTCATTTCGGGGACAGGTCACTGCCCTAAATGGCCTGGGACCCGCATATCTGCAGGGCATCCTGAGCCTTTGAGAAGGGCATGGAGAAAAAATTAAATAATTAAATTATATTAAATGTCTGGAACATCTTCCAACATTCCCGAGCAAAGAATGTGAACTTCTACCTTTTTTTCATCTGTGTTAGTACACTCTGTGTAAAAACAGATGGCCACTGGCACATCTTTTCAGGCACCACCAGATGTTGACCTGGGATTACCCTGAGCTTTGTCGGCAGCTAGCCCAGGCCGGGTTGTGATCACAGCAGGCCACCATCACATGTGGGTCACTTTCACGTCCGGTTGTCGGAACAGGAGACACGGCCTCTAGGCAGCAGACGAGGTAACCATCTGCTTGTGAACCTTGATGTTAGAAGATTAACTGGATATATATATATATATATATATATATATAAATTTAAAATGGCAGGAAACCGGGGTACTGTCAAGGGAGTATCCTATTTCAATGCGGACGAGGATGCACAGAAGCTCAGAAAGGCAATGAAGGGACTAGGTACAGATGAAGATGCTATTATTGAGGTCTTGGCCAACAGGAATGTGTCCCAACAGCAGCAGATTAAAATGACATACAAATCCACTATTGGCAGGGATCTGATTGATGACTTGAAGTCTGAGCTGAGTGGGAATTTTGAGAAGGTGATTGTTGGGATGATGACTCCTTTCACGCTGTACGATGTGCAGGAATTAAAAAGAGCCATGAAGGGAGCAGGGACTGATGAAGGCTGCCTGATAGAAATTTTGGCTTCTCGTTCAAATGATGAAATCCGGCGGATTAATGAGACCTACAAACATCAATTTGGAACTAAGTTTGAAGACGACATTGTCTCGGATACATCCTCCATGTTGCGCCGAATCTTGGTGTCTCTTTCAACAGCAGGCAGAGACGAGCGCAACTATGTGGATGAGGGCCTTGCTCAGCAGGATGCTCAGGGCCTGTATGAAGCTGGGGAGAAAAAGTGGGGGACCGATGAGGCGCAGTTCATGTCTATCCTCTGCACAAGAAACAAAAAACACCTAAGGGTGTTTGATCTCTACAGAGGGATTGCCAATAAGGACATCACAGAGAGCATTAACTCAGAGATGTCTGGTGATCCTGAAGATGCCTTGCTAGCTCTGGTAAAATGTGCAAGGAATAAGCCTGCATACTTTGCTGAAAGACTTTATAAATCCATGAAGGGTTTGGGAACGGATGATGATACACTCATTCGAATGATGGTGTCCCGCTCTGAAATTGACATGTTGGACATCAGGGCTGAATTCAAGAGTATGTACGGGAAATCTCTCTACTCCTTCATTAAGGGTGAAACTTCAGGAGATTACAGAAAAGTTCTACTCCTTCTCTGTGGTGGTGAAGATTAAAGGGAGGAAAGAGAAAGTGGATCACATGGGGTTTTTTTTCCGTGTGTGTGTGTGTTGTTTTTTGTTTTTTTAATCTTTAGGTAGCACCATTAATATTAACTTGGTTTAGCTTGTGCCAAATAAAATCAATTCATGTTTTTTATTGCTTAGAGCACACAGTGGGGCACAAATTGTACCATTAGAGCCAATCTTGCATTGCGCGCCTTGATAATATAGAGCATATAATACAGCCTGGCAATTCTATTATCATAGACTGAAAAACAATTCCCTTTGGAGAAATATTCGGTGTTCATTATTATCCAGACTTCCAGACGCTTACTGCTGGGTTCTTCCCTGTACGTAAGAAAGGTGACAAGGAAGCTGAAGTTTTAAACTTGACAATGATTGTAAGTATTGGAATACAGTACTAAACTAAAACCTATTGCTGTTCACCAGGCGTTTGCTCTTTTTCATCTTTAGAGAAATTGCACAAGAATATCACCCAGATGTGAGGGAGAGGACAACTTCCCCAAAGTCATTAAAAATCTTACTGAAACTGTCTGTATGTACCAGCGGTAAAACCCTTGATACCAAAAAGTTCAGCCAACTGCTGCTGAAGCTATTGAGACAGGAGGCTCAAGTGGAGAGTTTTTATAGCGGGAAAAACTATTCCCATTATACAGGGGATAGTGAAGAAATTAAACTTGATTTCCTAGTCTACATTTTATAAAGAGTAATCTGTGGACTGAATTATTCATCAAGGCGTATCTCTATCTGAATGTGTGTTCAGATCAACATTCCATATCACAATGGCTATTTGTGTCTGCACTATGTGAGATCCAGATACTTGTGTGTCCAGTTGGAAACCATGCTAACTTTACTCTTTGTGCCTTTTCTAGAAATTGTGGGTTTGGAAAAAAAAACACCACAGCCCTATGCTGAAAAAACCCAATCTTTATGCTTTTGCATGAATTTTGTTGTAGCCTTCTTCAAAAAGCTTCCCCCTCGAGTGCTTAGAGCCACAGCCCCATGTACTCTGCAACCAGGAAACCCAAAGTTTGCCAGCAGAAGGCCCAGATTTTCAAGCAGAATAAATTGTGCAAATTAAATCTTGTAAATTGTGAATCTTTGTATGCAAAAGATTTTTTCAGCATGCCATTCCATCCATTTTGAACACGTGATATCTTATAAATCCTTGCAACGTGATGGGGAGAGCATTCCTCTCCCATAAGGAGTTGAGGCTCCTCCTCTTCAGCAACTATGGCAGAGAAGCACATTACATATGCCAGCTGCTACAAGTCCCCTGGAATATTTGCCAGCATCCCATTGGCTAACTGATTAGCGTTCCGCACTCAGGTGGGAATTCTGTCCTGGGAGCAGGAATTGCTGTAACAACTTGGTCAAATGCAAAATTCTGAAAAAATGCCTGTGACCACAGTCGTGTAGAATTCACAGGGCCCAAATTATGGAAATGGAAAGATGCATCTGCATTCTAGTTCCAGCTTTGCCTATCTACTTTGCTCCAAATCATCATGATGATGGTGGTGGTGGCGTCGGTGGAGGCATGGGCTTTGTCTGGCAGAGAGTTGGTAAAGCACTATGAAAACAACTTGTAATAAGAGAAGAACATTCACCAAGGTGGAACAAGCTCACCAGGGAGGGCATTCTACTGCTTCAAGTGTGTTTTGTTTTGTTTTTTTTAAAAAACAACTTTATGGTACTCACTTTCTCTGTTTTAATAAACCAATTTGTGGTGTTAAAAAAAAAAAAACCACATGTGGGGCTTTTTTTTTTTTTTACTCTCAGGTTATAGTCCATTTTTACTCAGGTTATAGTCCATTTATTGTTTGAATTTTGACATTTCAAAACAAATAATAAATGTTGAAATCTTAACTTTTGGCACAGCTAAAAGGAGAATTCCAGCAAGAACTTGTTATTTGTTGTTTCCATCATGGTGCAGGAGAATTCTAAAAAAGGCTGTAGGAGGGTGTAGGATGGTGTGTTTGCCAATTGGGAGAAGACATTAGATGAGCAGCAGGAGGTAAGACAAGTGATGTCGTGAAGGTGAGAGTTAGATAAACAGAAATAGTCACTCCAGACCTGCATCAGGACCTAAATCAAGGTGAGCCTTGAGAGTACCAGGAAGCAGGATTGTGCAATGTTTTGTTTGTTTGTTTGTGTTGTTGTCATCATTTTAAAGAAGTAGTAGTAGTGGTGGTGAGACTCCAGCCAGCCTTGGAAATCCAGTCCCAGCGGTGCTTATGGAGTTGCTCATCCAGGCTTTCTGTCTCTACCTGTCCGTAGCCTCATATCTTCTTTGCCAGCCCTTGCTCAGGGCTGCATTAAATTTGATGTTGGTGGCTCTGGTCCTCATAGATCAGATGTTCTGTGGCAAAACAGACTAGAGATGAAATGATTCTTCACCATGAATCCATTTTTCATTGCATGTGTCTGATTTCCCACTTTCCTGACAAGCAAAAACTTACCAGTTTTCACAATGGCTCCTTCAGATTCCTTTTCATAAACCCCTTTCAGTACTTTTGTTACCATGTGCTGCAAAGCGTCATGTCATAATTGCCACAAAGTAATGTAAAGTGCAATAAAGTGTTGGCAAGTGTCAGAAACTTACCCAGGGAAACACCAAAAGTGGTGAATGGGCAAAATTTGGCCTGAATGCAAAAATGAATGGAAAAGGTTGAAAGAATTCTAATTGTTTTGGGAACAGCTAACTCATTTCAGTTCTAGAACATATTTCAGCTGAGTCTGATGCTTCCTTTATTCATCCATGTGTGGTATCTGGCAGAATAAGAGCAATAAGGGGGGCTGAAAGAGGAGCTGGTCTGTGCCCTGTCATGAATAGAGGTGCCACAGCTGATCCTTTGCTAGCCCTGGCACAAATTTAGCTTTCCTCTCATATTTTTAAAATGAAATCCACTCCCCTGATTCTAACTCTTGCCATCTTTCTTCCTAATGCATAGTACAGTTGGCAAAGGTTAAAGTTATGTGGGTGTAGTTAATTTTGACTGGATAATGGGAAGGCTGATTAATGCATGACTGTCGAGGAATAAGCAAGGTATCATTGTGGCATGTAAAAATTGATTGACTGGCTATTTAAAAGGGAACATGCTAATTTGTATTATGTTTCATTCTTGTCTGGACTTGAAGATGGCTCTGATAGTCACCTTTACTCATGTTCCACCTAGCAATTTTTAAGAGGGACCTCATGGAAATTAAAGTTACAGAACAGTGGCACTTGATCAACATCCACAAATGTTTCTTTCTTTACCCTGCCTGTAGTGAGATAACAGACAGTGGGGACAGGATGTTGGGGTTTGGGGCGTGGGGGGAGTATTAGAGAAAACATAGAGATTAACAGGCACTACTTCCATTAAGAGTAATGAAATTTTTCCAGCTTAAATTCCCATGCAAGGCAATGAAATTGTGCTTCTTATAAGCTTTGGATTGTTCCACTCAGCAGGGACAGTTTTCTTATCTTCACGGTAGGATGGTGCACACAGTAAGGAGGCTCTGTCCATTGTCCAGGCTGCTAATGTAAATCCCTTGTCTGGCGCTAATGCCCTTTTTCAAAGGTCTTAAGAATTTATCAGCTGGTACCACATCCTTCAGCACAGGGCTCTAATAAAAGTGGGTTTGCAGAATTGTATTTGTTCATGAAGTACTAAAGGCAGCAGTCTTATTCAGGAGTTTTTCATAAACTGCTCTCTCTCTCGTATTTTCACACAGGAATTAATTCTGAACCAAAGGGGATGGTGTCGACAAAAGAGGATGACCTTGCTTTTGTTCTGTAAAGTGTCAAACAAATGTTGTATTTCTAGAGGTGAAAAGAAGCCATCATATTTTTCTCAAAGGTCCATCCTAATGGGACAGAACACAAGCCCTGTTACACCCTAGAAATTCTTTAATAAGAGAGGGTCACCGAACTTTGCCACAGCAGACATTTGGAGTGTAATCAGAATTGCATTAGTCCGTTCTGAAAGTTCCACAAAGACTTTATTTTTATGTCAATTACTAAGAACAGTAGGGGTGGGACACGGCGGAGAATACCAGATACCAGATGTACCAGGATCGGATCTCCCTGGTACCAGATTTACCGGTATCGGCATACCGGATTTTTAACATTGGCCGCAGTACCAGATTTTTTACAATGCGGCTATTGACTTCAGTGGCCGCAATGTAAAAAATCTGGTACTGCAGCCAATGTTAAAAATCCGGTATGCCGGTACAGGTAAATATCGGATTTATCAGATTAAGCCGATACACCCAAATACCGGCAATATCGGATCTCGGGAGAACCGGAATTCCCACCCCTAAATAGTAAAAGATGGGAGACAATTGGAATCAAAAATATTAATAAAGGTGGAGAACAAATGGTAGATTTTTCCAGGGAAATTCTTCACAGGAAAAAAAAAAATGTGCAAAAGGCATTTGTTAAAAATGTTGGCACTGAAAATATTAATGTACAACATGAAAGAACATCCTATGGTTAAGCTGTTAAGCAGTCTCCCGAAGAGAAATGTAAGGAAATGTCATGTGTTCACTGACAATAATGGATTGTCATTTACATTTCTTTAAAATGGCATTGGGAAGTTTGCTAAAAACTAATTTCCTAGCATAGGTGTACCATTACGCTTTACCTACAAGAGCATGAAAACCTCATGCCAAGACGTGTGTTCATGCATGCATCATTTGTCCCATATTACATCTGATATTAAAACAATTAGATGCATGACCCATTCAAATTACTTAAGTAAAAGAGAGGGCATGGGTAGTACTAGTAAATCTACAGATGGTCACTTTTTACTCGTGGACTATAACTGCTGACATTTAATAATTGGATTTCAAGTTTTCTTTGTTAAGTAAAGTTGAAGTTCTGCTTTCTCTTAAATGCTTTCTTTTGTAGCTTTTTTTAAAACAAAGAAACCAGAACTACAAGTTGAGTGAAAACAATAACCATTTATCAAACACTAATATTAGACAGTCACCATTAGTAGTATTACCTAGAGGTGCAGAGACTGATTGGTTAAGGTGCTCACCTACATCCCTTAAGGCTGTGGGTTCTAGCCCTTTTTGGTCTGTCACTGGATGTCCACCTCCAGTCCACCCTGCTGTGAATGGGTACCTGATCTTTTGCGCTAGTGGAGTCAAAGGTGGTTGGATGTCGTGCTATCCACATCACTCGTGCACTGACGGCCACAAAAAAAGGTGTGCCTTAACCACACAGGACCACATGGCTCAGAACAGATTTTGCAGTGTTAATTTCCAACATTTATTTTTCAGAACCAAGTATTGTCTAATAAAATACTTGTGTTTAGTAGGTAGTATAGTTATCCTGGTCACTCCATGCGTTCATCACCTAGAGGCTAAATTACTGCAATGTACTCTACATGGGGCTGCCCTTTATGACTTTTTTGAAGCTGCAGGTGGTGCAGAATGCAGTGGCTCACCTTCTTATGGGAGTGAGGCACTGTGAGCACATTACACCAGTGCTCTATTGTCTGCACTGGCTCTATAGCTTTCACAATTCAAGGTGCTGGTTTTAAAGTCCTAAACGGTCTGGGACCCACATATCTGAGAGACCACCTGTCCTCCTATGCCCCTTTGGGACCCTGCAATCGGCCCGAAATGCCTCCCGGTGGGTCCTGTCTGTTAGTCTTCCTATGATGAGGACTTGCAGAACCCCCCGGTGTTAACATGGCCAAGAGTGCCAAGGTCAGAACCTAGCCCGGAAGCTTTAGGAAACTGGGCAATGTGACAGATTAACTGTAATGTAAATACAAGCAATTAGGCAAAAGCAATCTCGTGAACTATGTGGAACCAACCCTGTCAAAACCACTCCAGGCAGTGTTTAATTTGTTGGTTTTTTTAAAGAGGTGCTAGGAGCATGACTATCCCAGGAAACTCTCCCCTTGACTCCAAGGACATAGGGTGAGGTATTCAACAAGGCTGGTGAAGCTGCTCTGCCAGGCCTCACTACTCCACCCTATTCCTGACCCTCCAACTTCATATAGTCATGGGTAGTGTCTGGCAGAGTAGTACTGTGACAGGATTTAGAAGGGAGGCTGAGGTCTGCCATGAAAGTGGTGCCAGGGCTGACCCTGGGCAAGCCCTGACACATATTAAGCTCTGTATCCAGCATAGGCTGCTCTGTTCTTCAGAGGAGCTGAGGAGCTATTCCCATTGGTTCTCAACCAGAGTATCGGGACCCATCGGCTAGTCCTGGGAAGAGCCTGGAGTGGCTTGCAGGGCCCACAAGCTCTGGTGAAGCTGTGTTTCATACCATGCTGTGTCCCATTCTACCACTTGTTCTGGCTATCTGTACCACTGGGACAAGGAGGGACATGACTTCCCCCACCTTCCCCAGGTCTCTGGCTCCCACCTCCTGCTGCTTCCAGACATCTCATGCCAGCACCCCATTGATGCTGTTGCAGAATTTGCCTCCAACTCCCTCACCCCACTGATGCAATCACGTCCCCTCTGTTGCTGACCCCTAGTCATTCCTGATCCTCAATTTGTATAAGAATTGAAACAATTTTTTAAAAATGTTTTTGGGAGTGTTGCCCACAAATAGGTTGAGAAACACTGTTATTCCTCTTCAACAACTCTTCCAAATCCTGGAGTGTCCAGGGTTTGAAGACCTGGAAGTACATACTGAAAGCACCCTTTCCCCCAGGCTTGCTGCATTTCAGAGCAATCTGTTCAAACCCAAGCCATTTGTACCCTGAGTCTTGATCAGTGTTTGGTTCTGAGAGTGCATTTCACTGAGGTTCAGAGAATCTTGTATCGTACCTTAGCTGGCGTTTTTGGAATTAGATAACCAGTTAATAAATGACAATGTTCAACTGCCCAGGGACGTAATTCAATTTCACTCTCATTAAACTTGTAATCATGTGCCGCAATTAAAGTATTTGCCAATGACAGTCTGTCAAGGCCACAAGCTACTCTCAGACTTTCAAATTAAATAAAATGTCCATCCTAGACTAGCTGACTGAATTCACTAATAACTATTGTTGTGATCTACAAGCCACTTACACCGGAGTAATTCCATTAAATCCCATGGAGTTTCATGGGTACTCTGGAATGAGTGGATTTGAAATCCCAACCCACATCTATTGAACAGATGCTGTCCTCACATGCAGGCAAGTCAGGAATAAATCCACTGGAGCACAATATTTTATGCTGTGTCAATATGTTCCATGGCTTATGGAGTACACATATCTATATGAACAAATGTCTTTGCAGGCACAGATTTTATAATGTCATTTTATTCTTATTTGCCATTTATTCTATAACTACAAAATAAACTTAAAGTCAGGCAAAAAGATTTGGGAGAAAGAATAAGAATCTTCCTGCATATTTTATCAAAATATTAGCCCTCTCCACATTCACCATTCTTGAATAGAGCTGAAATAAATGGGTAGTGGATTTACCATTTTTTGGGTATCATGCACAGTTCCAGGTAACTTTTGGAATACTCGAATAATACCTGTTACTGAAACCAATACCTGCATATCTTTATTCCAGAGTATTTCATTTCAGTTTTCCACTTAGGTTATTTCAGCGTTTCAGTCAGACCAAAATACTAAATACAAAATACTAAAATAGCCAAACTACTAGAAATGTAAAAAACCAACAAAAACTCAGCCAAAATTACCAAAATTGATACCCAACATAACATAAGTGGATGTCAGTTATTACTTGAGCCACTGAATATACCCTACCTTTTTGGTCAGGTGGGGTATATTCAGTGGGTCAACCCATTGGGTGATTTCAGACGTTACGGGAGCCCGGTTCACCACAGTGGATTCCCGGTGGGGGTGAACCGAACCACCCCCCCCCCCCGGGGTGAATAAAATCCCTGAACAGACATGACGGGACCGGGACCATGGCAGGGAATTGGGCTGGCAGATCATGGGCCGGGGCAGCGCAATAGACGTGATGCCAATTCCCGGCCATGGTCAAAACACCCAGAATCCACTGGGCAGGGATAGGACACAGACATGGCCGCCTGAGGGCAAACAAAGCTAAAAGGCACAAAAGGGAACACCCACACAAGGGAAACTGGAAGGGAGGGGGGAGAGGGAGAAGAGCCTGCCAGGTACCACACACAACAGGCACACAGACAGCGGGGGCACAGTGGAACACACAGCACAAGCACACGCATGGGCACACACAAACACACAGAAGGGAAAGGAAGGTAAGGGGGGACACGGGCGCCCGGACAACATGCAAGGCACACCGGGCATGGGAGGCGGGGGCGCAGAACAGGGAAGGGGGGGGGAAGGGCACAGGGGCAGGGCAGGACACAGACAATGGCAACCACAACCCCCACAGCAGAACTGTCCACATGGGCACCCCCACAGCAACACAGGCAGTCCCAGAATGAGGGGCCCCAGGAGCTCGGGACCAAGGCACAGCAGGAGCCCACACAGCACAGCGAGCGGGCCAGAAACAGTCCAGGAGGCACACACAGAGCCCACACCCTGGAGAGGGACCAATGGAGCGCAGGCAGGAGAGCCAGTGCAGCGCAGCAGGTCCAAGAATGCACACACCTGGAGGGACATTCCAGGGGCCCCAGAACCCCGATGTCACACAGGCACCCAAGGGGGGGCTGGGGCGGCAGGTGGCAGTGCTGGTGGGTGGCGACAGTCCACTGGACACAGGCGGGTTGGTGAGGCCATGCAGAGCACTGGACCCAGGCACTAGGGAAGGTAACCATGGAGGGGAACACCGGGTGCAGAGGCAGACAGTGTGGTGGGAGCTGGAGGGGGCTCGGTGCCACACGCAGGGGTAGCAGCACCCCAGGAAGCAGGCAGCACATCAGCACGGCAGAGACATCAGGGAGGGAGCAGCCAGTGGAAACCAGCCCCCAGGCAGGGGTGGGAGCCCACACGAGGGCAGGCAACTGGGGGGCCGGGAGGCACACCGGGACCTACAGCCAGCTTCTGGGGGCCACAATGGGCCCAGGGGCCGGGTGCCCCACCCGATGAACCAGGTGGGGCCAATGGATCATGCCCCAGAGGAACCCCCAACAGGGACATGTGGTGGGCGATCAGGTAGTAGACCTTGAAGGGATCCTGCATGGACAGTCCCGAATAGGACCACACACCCGACAGCACCAACAGCTCCACCACGGTAGGCTCAGACATGCATCAGTCAGCATCAGGGGGCACAGAAGCTGTCCCAGCTCCAGCAGCTGGTTGTACACCACCCCAAGGGAGCGCTGGTACCCATGGGCACAGTGAACATAGTCAAAGTAGGACACGGCCAAGGCAGGGCCCCCCTCCGCAAGGCAGATCATGTAGGTGGCCAGGCTGCACACAGACAGTGCAGACATGGTCTAAGCCATGGACCAGGCCACATGAGAGCACCTCATCTCTGGGATGTGCCCATCGGGAAAGGGAACCAGCCCCAGAGTCTCCGCATGCAGCCGACAATCACGAGCACTCGCCTCATAGCCGAAGTAGCAAAGACCAGATCTCAGGCTCGCATAAGCACCTGACTGGCTGTCCAAGCATCCCAGGAGCAGCTGCACGGCTGGGGTACACAACACGTCACACAGGGACATGGTCTCACGGAAGGTCCAGCTATGCAGGGCCGCATGGGGGCCAGGAAGCGGGAGCCCGGTGGATGCACAACCAGCCATGGTCCAGCTAGACAGGGAGAATAACATCACGGACAGGGGGGCACACATACCCTCCAGGGCCGGGGGGGCTCCGAGGGGTCCCAAGGACAGGACAGGCGGCCATGGGCCACAACATTGTATAGCAACAGAGCAAGGCGTGGGGTGCAGACCCGGCACAGCTACAGAAAACAAGCACCCAAACAGGATGGCTAATCAGGACGGCAAGCACACGGTGTTGCAAACAGGGAGGGGGGGTGATGGCTGAAGGCATTCAGCTGCACAAGGAATGCACAGCCTCACGCGCCCATGCGTGCGCGAGGCCCCATGTGAGGACAACAGGTGCACCCAACCGCACGCCCATGGACACCAGCATTGCATTGAGAGGCCTGGCTAGCTGGAGGCAGGGCCCTGGGCCACCCGGCCATCACTGGGCCAGCATAACCATCCCCCAACCCCCAGGGCCCCCACCACCATGGAGCAGGACAGGGCAGCCACCTACTAGATGCACCTCACGCTCGCAGCCGAGTGGTACCGTGACTACACCGAGAAGCTGTGCCTCCTTACCATGGAGCAGCACCTGGGCACGCATCTGCAGATTTCCCTAGCATGGGGAGATGCAAGGGCCCACAAGGCCCACCATGGGTGCAGGAGAGCCTTTTCCCAGTTCAGGGCACAAAGGCTCTCCTGGGGAGACCAGTAGGCTGTGAGCCGGGGCCGAACCCGGTCTGCGGCGATCTGCGAGGTGGCTGGGTGCCTCCAATGGGGGAGGGATACCATGCGCCGGACAGCCCTGCTCGCTATGCCCATTGACAGGTGGCTATGGGTCACTGAGCAGTCACAGGGTTGGTGGGCTACGGCGCTGGCCCAGTGGGATGAGGCAGCCTGGAGGGCCCACTTTAGGATGGACAAGCTCACCCTGCTCCGGCTCGCTGAGTTCCTTACGCCCTGGCTTGAGCAACAGCACACCCCCATGAGGATCCCCATCCCCAGGGTCCAGCGGGTGGCTATAGGGGTCTGGGCCCTCGCTATGCCCGACTCCTGCTGGTCTTTCTCCCAGCACTTTGGGGTAGGCCTGATCACCGTTGCCTGTATCCTCCGGGATGTGTGCGAGGCTGTGGAGGCGTACTCCTGGACAGAATGATCCAGCTGGTGGACCAGGGGGCCTTGATAGCAGGATTCACGGCCAGAGGCTTCCCCAACTGCATGGGAGCCATGAATGGCACCCACATAGAGATCCTCCACCCCTCCACAGGGGAAACTGCAGAGTATGTGAACAGGCACGGGTATCACTCCATGCAGCTGCAGGCGGTTGTGAATCACCGGGGTCGGTTCATAGACATCTTCACTGACAACTCTGGCCACAGTCATGATGCTCGGATCATGACCATCTCCCCCTTCTATGCCCGGATGTTCTGGGGAGACTTTGCTGACATGCGGATGACCTGGATCGAGGGGTTACCGATGCCCCCTTGTATCCTGGGTGACCCAGCCTACCCCCTCACCCAGTGGCTAATGAAGGTCTACCCGGTCGCACGTACCCCTGCGGAGGTGCTATACAATACCCACCTGTGCTCCAGAAGGACCGTGGTGGAGCGAGCCTTTGGGGTCCTCAAGCAGCGCTGGAGGAGCCTCGCTGGGTGCCTAGACTACACTGTGGAGACCTCGGCCCTGGTGATCGGTGCCTGCTGTGTACTCCACAACATGTGCAAGACCAAGGGGGCAGCCCTGGCATTCCCCGAGCCCACTGGCCCCCCAGCCCGGTGCCCTTGTACGTGAACGCCGAGAATCCCAGGAAGTACCGTTATGCCAAGTACATCCAGGACGCCCTGGCGAGGCATATCAGCTGGAAGGCCAAGGTGTGACCTCGGCCTGAGCCGCATTTCCCGCACCTCCACCCACTCCAGGGACTGCTCGATGGCCACCTCCATCCGGTCCACACCCGCTATCATCCTCTGCCCCTGTTCCGCTGAGGTCTGGACGATATCCTCCACCTGGTTCTCTCTCCGCCAGTGGACCCGTGCCCAGTGCTCCCTCATGCGCTGTGTTGGGGGCATGGGCCCTGGAGACAGTGGCTGTTGGGGTTGCCCTGTAGGATACAGGAAGGTGAGTTGCCTGCCACCCTGCCCTCAGCCCTGGGATGGGACTGGGGCTCCGTGACCCCATGGGCATGTCACCCAGCCCCTTTCCACCCCCTCCCCGGCCCCTCCCATTGCCTCCGACTGTCCCGGGACCCCCTCTTGGCACCCCAGTGGACCCCTCCACCCGGACTGCGTGCCTCACCTGGTTCATCTGCCTGCTGCCCAGGCTCCTCGGTGCCTGCCTGCTCACCCACCTGGGTCTGGTGCCGGGGTGTTTCGTGCCCTGTGGGCAAAGAGGGGGGGTTGTTGGTGTAGGGGTGTGCGGTTGGGCGACTGGGGCCTGGGCCCCCTTCCTGCCTTGCTTGTGGGGGTCTTGGGATGGCCCCAGATTGTCCATCCCCCCCTTGGCCCCTTCCCCCATGGTTCCGGTCCCTCTCCCCTCCCGGTTGCCCACTTACCCTCAATGCTGGTCTCCGACCCTTCCGAGGCTGGCCCCTCCATGTGGGACTGCTCCCCCATGTACCACTGGCTGAGGGTGATGAGGGTGCTGGCCTCGGACTCTGCTTGTCCAGCCTGGGGGTGGGTGCTCTCCAGGCTTCTGTCCGGGGGGGACTGCAGGTGCCGGAGGTCCTGGGGTGTTCCTCCTGGGGATCCGGGGCCCTGGAGCTTGGGTCTACCAGGGGGGTGGCGAGGGGAGGGGGTACCTCAGCCCATTCCCTGCCCTGAACCACTCCACTCCCCCGAGCTGTGGGACAACTATCAAGTCCTTCATGTGCAGAATTTGGTCCAGGGCATCATAAAAGGGGGTGGTCCGGGCTCCTTGTCCAGACCGCCTATTGTTGTCCCTTATGGCCTTGTACCCCCTCTTCAGCTCCTTGGCCTTGGAGCGGCACTGTGCCACGGTCCAATGGTGCCCTGCTGCCTCCATTTCCTGCTCTATGTCCTGGTAGACGTACTTGTTCTGCTGGTTGAGCGCGAGCTCTAACTGGTACTCCAGGGTCCCCCAGATCCATATGAAGTCTCGGGTCTCCTGAAGCCCCCACTGGCCCCCTCTGTGGTAGGCCTTCTTCCCTCGTCTCCCCTGTGGGTCCTCCTCCTTCTCCACCACCTTCTCCTCTGCCTGGGCTGGGCCAGTGTCCTCCGGGGGCTTGTCCACCCGGGCCCTTGTCTGTGTTTGTGGGATGCGGGGGGGAGGGTATGGTTGAGGGTGGTTCTGGCCCCTCTCACAGGCCACACCCTTTCCCCACCTCACTTCCGGGAGCCTGGGCTGGCCCCCTGCCCCCCATTGGTGCCCCTGTGCCCCGTGTTCCCCTCCCCTTGTTTCCCCTTACCCGTTTCCAGGGTGCCTCCTCCCCTGGTCCGGCTGATGTCCCCGGGGCGTCCTGTCCCAGCTCCTGCGGGTGTTGTCCCTCCGCCTCCTCCATCCTCAGCCTCCCCTTCCTCTGCCTGCGCTCCCTCCACCCTAGCTCTCTCCCATCTACCTCCTCGCTCCATCCTGCCACACTTCCATGCTGCAGATTTCCCTTTAAATCTCTGTCCGGTGGCTGTGTTGTTGCTGATTGCCTGGCAGCGACACTGCATGCTTTGTCCTTGGCTGGGGATCATTTTATTTGGTTCCGGCCGGTGACTGCCATCCAGACATTACTTTTTGTTTTTTCCCGGTGGGAATCTCTTTGACCATGCTTTCGGGGATTGTCTGGTGGGGAGCCCCAGAAGTGTGGTTGATTTTGACCCCACGTGGGTATTGACCGTGGTGAACATCTGGCGGCCGCCTAACAGACGTTCAGGGTGCTTTGGCCCCACCGCGGGATTGACTGTGGTTCACTGTGGTTTAGCGTGATCTCCTAATGTCTGAAAATACCCATTGTTTCAAGTACTTGTTTCACCTCTATTTTTGAGCTTTAGTAGAATTTAGTAAGCTTTGTTTTCATGATTCTGCTCAAATCTTTGTTCACTACATGTCCACTGTCTCCTCTGAAACCATTCAATTCAATTCCTGTGGTTTAATGATCAAAACATACATACTTTAGGGGTGAAACAAGCAACTAAATTGCTGTTTATGAGAAATTTTGCCATATCGGGAAATGGGATCAATTTCCCAACTATGTCCCAATACAATGAAATGTCTCTATTTCTGCGATACCATGAGATACTGTCCTGATTTTCCAACTTTTCATTTACTGTTTACCACATACCATGGGTACTGGGTTGCACATTAGTAAAGGTTTCTTAGTTTCTCGTGTTGCTCGACAAGAATTTCACTTCTTGTCATGTTCTTGCAAATGAGAATAAGGTAAGAATTAGCTTGATTCTTGGCATTGGCAAGAAAAAATAGAATATCTAGTGCTAGTGAGGAGAGGGAGGAGGAAGCCACACTGTTCCCTGCACAGGTTTCTTACCTTATCTGGGGCTGGAAGCTGTCCCAGTGGGGAAAGCTTCCTAATGGGAAATTTTTAGGAATGGGAGAAAGAAGATCAGGAAGGAGGGGGTAGACTCACATGATATCTTAGCATTCTATTGGCTAGTAGGATTCAGCAGCCAATAGAATGCTGAAAAGTTGTGCTAAGCCTGCCTCTTCCCTTCAGTTCTTCCCCCTCATAGCTGGAAGTCCTTTCTGGATGTGAGGGGGAGAGCAGGATGGAGGGGGCAGATCTTGAGCATTCTATTGGCTAGCGGGAGTCTGAACACCCAATAGAATGCTGAAAAGCTCTGCTGAGCCCGCCTCTTCCCTTCAGCTCCCTCCTCCCATCTAGAAACTGGGAGGAGTACTGTAATTGATTTGTACATGTTTACCCATGTGGTTACCTTGCCTGGAGCTGGAAACAGATGGAATGGGGGGAGCTGTAAGGGAAGAGGCAGGCTCATCACAGCTTTTCAGCATTCTGTTGCTTGCTCAGATGTATTCTCTCTCCAAAAAATGTCAAAAAGACTACAGATGCAGTCCTCATCCCAATGAAGTCAATGGTAGTTTAGATATTGACTTCAGTCAAGACTGTATCCTTTATTAAATATAAGGGTGCAGGATGAAAAATTAACTAACCATCCTAAAGCCTACTGAGAACTGCAAAAAAAACTCTGGTGGAGTCAAATGAGAGCAACATCATGCCAAGAAATATTTTTAAAGCAACACCAAAGAAGTCCTTAGTTGACCAGTCCATTTGAGTCTGTCGAGTAGAGTTGTATCAATCCCATTATGCTGCTGTCACATCACATATTATAGGACATGGATTAACATAACATGAATTATTTAGACATTGTCAGAGGCAATGCAGTAGTGCAGATCATTATTCTAAATTCCTCTCAGTCTGTTTCAGCCTTGGTAAAGGGTTCTTGTGTGTATGCATGTGAGTGCACAGCCAACCCCACCCCCTGCCCCCCCAGTTCTCCTTGTGCAGGGAATTGGGAGTTTATTCCTGGATGAAGGCTGTAGGTTTGGCCTTTAGTGCTGGATTGACAGGACTGCATAATGAACTCTTCACTCTATAAAATGACTAAGTGGTGGCCGGGCAAGCTTCCTCTCGCGCTGCCTTGCTGACATGGAACAACTACAACTCAAAGGGATCATTCTCTAAAGATGAAAGAGCAGTTCAGACCATGGCCTCTCTGCTGAGTCTGCCAGCAAGAGTGCCAGTTGTAGTGAGGACAAGATCTCCCTAGGAACTTTACCAAGAGCACAAATTCATTTCATATACACAATTAATATCCTTCATATGATATTTCCTTTCACTCAACCCTGACGTGTGCTGAATTTAGAACAGTGACTGAAGCTTTGCATCCCATCACCAGTCAGCTCAAGCTATTGTGATCTTGAATTATTAGTAGAAATATAAAATATTTTAAAAAAATATTATAATTGGAACACTCACAGGTAACATTAATTTATTATTATTATTAAGTATTTATATAGCACCAGCAATGTGCTGGACACTAAACAGTCATTAATTGGAGACATCTCTCCTCAAGGGACTTACAGTCTAGGATGGACAAGACAGCAGAGAACATAAGGAGGGACACGGGGTGTTAACTAATGAGACGGCAGCCCACATCAGGTGCATGTCCACCTGCCCATTTATTGGGTGTTCTCCCCCAAAAACCATGTGGCCACCACCCACCAGAAATTCAGCCCCAACTAATAGCAGGGTCCCAGATAGGGATGTGCAAGCAGAATGCGGTTCGAACGTTCGGTTCGAAACCCGAGTTCAGGTTTGGTTGTTCGGTTTGGTGGAGTTTGGTTCGGCCAAACTTGGCTGAACATTTGAAAATAGCGCTATCGATATCGATACCGAAGCCAGGCAACAATCAGAACTGCTATCACCACTATGCAATCAAAGTTGCTCTCTGTCTACTGATTCATCCACCAATGTTGCATTCCCTGGACTAAGCCCTTCATCTCTCTATGAGGGAGGAGAAGGTCCTATATTTTTATTTATTATATTTTTACCCCGCCCCTCTCGCCTAGGCAACTCAGAGTGGATTACATTTTTTTAAAAAAACATAAAAACAATTACAACAACAATGACAATTTGATAAAATGTATAAACCCCCCAACTAATGCATTTAAAAAAAATAAAAATTCCCACCCACCCCAACCCATCCCACCCTCCCCAGCCAAATGCCTGGCAGAAGAGACAGGTCTTACAGTTCCACCAGAAGGTGAGAAGGTTAGGTCTGAGGCAACCCCTCACCTGCAGAGAATTCAAGAGAGATGGTGCAGCTGCCAAGAATGCCCTCCTGTCTATCTAAACCTGCTGATAACACAGGACATCCAGGAGCACACCCCCAGATGACCTCAGGGACTGCTCAGGAGTCCAGGGGGTGAGGCAATCACTCAAAGCAGCACCCAGGCCATGAAGGACTTTATAGGTCAAAACCATCACGTTGAATTGGGCTCTCAAGACAATAGGAAGCCAGTGCAGTGCTTGTAGCACAGGTGTTATGTGCTCCCTGCAGCCCATCCCAGTTAGGAGGTAGGCTGCTGCATTCTGCACTAGCTGCAGCTTCCTTCCGAACTTCCATCACCAAGGGCAGCCCCACATAGAGCATATTGCAATAGTCTAGCCTCAAGGTGATGAATGCATGGGCGATAATGGCAAGATCGGAGTTCGAGACATATGGGCAGAGCCTCTTCACCAGATGTAATTGGTGAAAGGCACCGCTGCCCACAGCCAACACCTGGAAATCCAGACATAGCTGTGGATCCAGGAGCACCTCCAGGCTCCACACAGATGGAGCCAAAGGAGTATGAATATTCTCGATAACAGGGGAAACCTCCTCACCCAGGACCCCAGTCCTGCCTACTAACATCAGCTCTGTCTTATCAGGATTGAGCCTCAATCAGCTCGACTTTATCCAGTCCCCCACAGCGGCCAAGCACAGGGACAGCAAAGAGAGAGCAGGGTCTCGGTCAGATGAAAATGATAAATACAGCTGGGTATCATCTGCATACTGATGGCAGCAAACCCCCCAGCTGCGCACAATTTCCCCGAGTGGTTTCATATACACATCAAACAAGAGAGGGGACAAAACAGATCCCTGTGGAACCCCACAAAGGAGGCTACCAGAGGACGATGTACAATCTCCAAGCACCACCCACTGTGATCTATCTGTGAGGTAGGAATGGAACTATTGCAAAACATTTCAGTCCACCCCCAGCCAAGTCCCGCAGGCATGTAACCAGCAACTCATGGTTAATGGTATCAAAAGCTGCAGAAAGATCTAAAAGAACCAAAATGGTCATACGACCGTAGTCCAATTCTACAAGAAAATAGTAAACCAAGGCCACAAGGTCTGTCTCCGTACTGTAACCCGGGTGAAAACCAGACTGAGTGGGATCAAGAAAACTGATGCCATCCAAATGCACCTGGAGCTGACGAACCACTACCCATTCAATAACCTTCCCTAAAAAGGGAAGGTTAGAAATAAGTTGGTAACTGGCCAGGGCATCAACGTCAAGCAATGATTTTTTGAGAAGGATATGGGCCACAGCCTCCTTGAGGCAACTCGGCATGCTCCCATCCTGAAGGAAGACGCTGATAACCCCAGACAGCCACAGCCCCAATGTCTCCCGGGTAGCTCTTACTAACCAGGACAGGCATGGATCTAACTCATAAGTTGTGGCTTGAACAGACCCCAGCACATCGGCCGCATTGGCAGGAGTTGCCAGTTGAAATTCCTCCCAGAAGATATGAGCAGACAGGGGCATTCCTAACCTCTGGCTCAATCTCTGCCTCTGAAATGGTAGAGTTGAAGTCGTGCTGAATGTGAGCAATTTTGTCGACCACATACTTCAAAATCACGTCACAACGGGCTGTGGATGTATCTGATTCCTGGAGGAGACAGGCTGAACCAACCAGACCTCTCACCAGCTGGAACAGGTCCTCTGGACAAGACTGAGCAGATGTAATGAATGCAGCAAAGAACCACTTCTTTTCTGCCCTCACTATAATGACATAGGACATACTCCATGGTGAAGTGCTATGTGAATGAGGCAGTGTTGTAAGAGATCTCGGTCCAAATGGTGTAACAGGGCTACACCCAGGACATGAGACAATGGGTGAAAACAGACATGACGCTAACCACCCTTTAACCACCCTTGGTGGTTATTTATGCATGTTGCAGGGCTGTATTGGTGCCCTATGCAGCCCTGAAACATGCATAAA
>QEPC01013498.1:9828261-9901804 GCA_003113815.1 Sphenodon punctatus | reverse complement strand
TTAGATTGCTTTAAGTTTCATTTCAGTTTTGTACTGAAATGAAACTTAAACCTTAAACTGAAACCTTGTGTTATGCATTTCACTGTACAGACTCATTGAGTATGCATGTATTTCACTACAGACTCCTCTTCTGTTTGTGATTCCCCCCCATCCCATATCCATCCATATCTATCCATATATATACATATACATATATATATCCATATATCTATATATATCTATATATATCCATATCTATATATCTATCTATCTATCCATATCTATCTATATATATACGCAGCCGAACCGAACGGCCGAAACGAACGGCTGAACCCGAAACGCAATCCCTAGGATTGACATGGATTCAGTGACTCCCACAATGTATCCCACTCAAGTTTGAGAGCCAGCCTTTGTTTGAGGAGCCACCAAAGATTGTGGTCGAGGGCACAGATGCCATCTTTGTAGAGGAGGCAGTGGAAGCAGAGAAGAACAGTACATTAATGCTAGGGGTGTACATTTAATTTATGTTTTCTGTTTAACTCAAATGAAATTTTATAGTTTCATTTAAGATAAACAGAAATCAAACAATTAAAAACCAATGAAATTTAGTTTAAATTTCATTTATGTTTTCCCTGACAGTGACCACTATCCCAAACTCATCCGCTCAGATTCTATGCAGCACAATGTCTCCGCTATGGACTGCATGTGCACATGCAAAGGTTGTGCAGGCCATGAGATTGGCCCCACCACTTGCGGTGAGGCTGTGTAAGGCAAAACAAACAGTTTTATCAATCCAAGCCAGGGGAGAAGGGTAAAAGGAAGAAATGGGGAGAGTATGATTAGCATCTCTGCTGGCCAGGTGGAATTGCTAAGACATGATACAGCACTTGACACACACAGAGAATTTCTGTGATAGGGTTTCTTTCAGTGATGCCAGAACTTGGAGCAGCCAACCAGTGGCACTGGGGAGAGGGCACTGTGAAAACCAAAGTGAGTGACGCTGGCTGGATGAAGCTGCTTGTCTGCTGCTAGATTCTGGTTCTTCAGAGCATTTGGCAGAACCATTCCTCCTTCATTTCCAAATCATTTAGATCTCCTGTCTCTATAATCCTACTACATCTCTTTTAAGTGACCCCCATCCATTACAGAGGTGACTGGTGGACACAAAAGGGAGAGACAATGAATGTGGCAGAAGGCAGTCAGTGGCCAGAAGAGCAGCAGCCCTTTTTTCTCCATTCCAGTGCTCCTCTTCTGCCCCCTCTGGGTCTTCGATCACACTGCATCCCCTCCCCATTCCCTAACAAAGTCATTCAAGTGAATGTCCATTGAAATGAATGGAAAATGAAACTTTAAATATATACAAAATAAAAATAAAATGAAAAATGGAGAGAAAAAATTAAAGCAAATGAAATGAAAATGAAAATGTTCCCTCCTGCACATCCCTTGTTAATGCACTTGGGGAGATGCGCCCTTACCACAAGGCAAACAGATTAAGGAACAAGCGATGCATTTGCATGTGGGAAGTGTGTTGAGTGAATGAGTACAAAGACTGTTTCTCTTAAATGTGACCCATCTATTCTCCCACTTCATATTTGTTTTGCTTACTCCCTCTTTCCCGTCCTTCAAATTCCTCCCAAAGATCTACCTCTTCCATCAGGTTTTCCTCAGGTCCTAATCCCCAGGGATGCTCCTTCTACTTTCCTATCATTCAAGGTTCCCTTCTCCCCTGCAGCTAAGCTACGAATACGCACCTGCGACTTCTCAACTAAATGAACGTATCCCTTTGGTATCCTTTCAGCGCTGTGCACTTGTCTACCTCCAGCAACAATGGACTGTGCTAGGGAGGATCGAAGCCATGCAAGTGGAGCTGACGTGTGCTTTGAGGTACCTGCCAGGAGATGAGGCTTCAATCATTGACACCATTTGCAGGATTGTACTCACAGAGATGCTGGTCTCTGTCACAAAGAAAAGTGCAGATTGGTGGGAAAACATGCTGTCCTCCTGGGGAGACACTGTGTGCATCGCAAACTTCACGATGCCCCATCACTTTGTCCTTCTGATAGCCAAGATCCTCATGCTGGGACTGGAGAAACAGAGCACAGTGATGCAATCATCCATCTCCAGGGAGAAGCGTGTGGCCACCATCATCTGGAAACTTGCCACTCCAGACTGCTGCTGCACTGTTGCCCAGCAATTTGGCATTGAAGCCTCCACAATAGGCAGCCAATAGGCAGTGATTAGGGAAGTGCTGATACACTGGGTGGTGCAAGTGGTGCAGTTGGCTTACACCAGGGAGATAAGAGAGAGATTTCAGCTTGAGAAGTACCCAAACTGCACAGGGACAATCAGCGGGCTCCATATCACCATCATCTGCCTGCCACATAGCAAGGATAACTATCCTAATTACAAGGGGTTCTTCCCCATGGTTCTCCAGGCCATAGTGGACAACAGTGTTCAATTTGTGAATGTGCTGGCTGGGTGGTATGGGAAGAACCACAATGCCCACGTCTTCCTCCTTTCCCCCTTCTTTGAACACATGTACACTGGAGATCTTGGACCCTCTGCTGAAACATGCACTGAGGCTTTTGTTCTCAGGGACCACCCCTGAAGGCCCTGGGGGCATACAGCATTGCCTGCATCCTGGCAAATCAGAATCACACACACTGTTATGAGGATTTGGGGGCTTTTAAAGCAGAACTGGAGATCAATAGCTTCTAGGTTTGATTTCCAGATAAGGACCAATCCCCTGAGCTAAAAACCACTGCCTCTGTTCTCCACAACATCTGCAAGACTGGCGGGACTGTTGAAGAATCCCTCCCCCACCAGTTAGCTCTGGTAAGCCAGTGCCCCTGTTCTGCAACCAGCTGAATCAAGCAGAGCAATGCATAACAAGAGAGATCTGGGATGCCTTATGCTAGCAACTGCAATGCTAGCACAAACATCCACCATCAGTGGCAGTTTAATGAGTACTGGTGAATTCTTTCAGATAATCTTTCTGTTATATCAATAAAGCCTTTTAAAATATGTTTTGTGTGTCACTGTGTTTTCCTCTGGCCCATCTCGCCCCACCCACCTGCACTTGGATGCCATACTTTTTGTATCCCCCCCGGCCCCCATTTCCCACCCTTTCCTTTCCATGTGTGTTCCCTATCAGAATTTGTAGGATAGGCAGCTGCAGGCCTGAACCCCTGCATTTTCCTCTTGTCATTTGCAGAATAACTGGGTCTGGGAATGGCAATAGGAAGAGTAGAGGTAGCTATAGAGGTGTGCACCAGGAGCCCATGTCATTTTCATTTTCATTTTTGTTATTTAAATCTGTCCTTTTTGTTTTCATAAATATCAAATTGTTGTTTTCGTTTTTGCTTTCGTTTTCATTTTCCATTAGTTTTAATGGAAAACATATTTCCAGCTGTAACTTGTTTTTCACTATATTTGGCTTACACTTAGAATGACTATGCTTCCAATGGAAGGCAATGTGTGTACCACATTCCAAAAAGATTGGATAAAGTAATCCAATTTTAGAAGCAGATGAATTAGTTTATTTTGCAAAAATCTTCATATACATTCTTTGCTGTCTCTTTATTTTTGCTGTCTTATTATTTTTTACTTCTTTACTGTCTTCTTTATTTTGCAAAAATCTTCATATACAATATTAACTGTCTCTGCCAACTTACAGAAGGATTGGATAAAGGGTCCTGACGGTATAAGCAATTAATTTATACATGTATGTCTGACTGTAACATCCTTGTAGTCTAACCAGTGTACATGGCATTTGGCAGGGATCTATATCATACTTTCATTATCATCTCTTCCAAATATAAGAAAGATGTGATAAAGTGTCCCAATTTATATGTCGGCACAGTATATGCAGAGAAGGAACCTGTGTCAGGGATTCTCTTACGTGTCAATGTGGTATAAGATCGGTGTGATGTCAATTGACCAGCAGAAAAGTCAACCAAATATCCTCATTTTGTTCTGTGACCATCCCAACATCTCTCCCCCACTTGTTACTGGGAAGTCAGAAGCATCTGTTTAGGAAAGAGCCAATAGAGATTCTCTTATGTCCTCTGTCACAGTGCTGCAGGATGTGATTGTGATGATTGATGGTGCTGGGGGAGGCAGAGAGGCCAACCCCAGGAAGGTCGCAGCATCCCCAGGCGATGACAGCCGAGGTAACTGGGAGAGAATGCAGATGAACTGCAACCTTACCAGACCCTGGCTCGCTGGTCAACGGTGCTGGGGAGGCAGAGGTGCCAACTCCAGGAAGGTTGTGGTGTCCTCAGGTGATGACAGCCAAGGCATCTGGGAGAGTATGCAGATGAACTGCAACCTCACCAGACCCTGGGAAATGGGATGGAAGGTAAAGAAGGTGTAGCCATGAATGTGTATGGAGCTTTTCTTAAATTCAGAACATTCAATTGCTTTTAAAATCCGTTAACTTTATCAAATTGTTTCAAGCATTGGTACACATAATATCCTCCTTTGGGGTTACTAGCACCCCACATTTCATCACAATTGAATAAGAAACAACAACTTTATAGCTGTAAATATGTTTTTCATTGTTTCCCCTTTATTTCAAGAACAAAATGTCATTTTCGTTTCTATTTTCATTATTAGTTTTTGTCATTTTCGTTATTACAATAATGATAATGAATGACAATTTTCATTATTGTTATTGTAACAACAAAAATGACATGCACACCCCTATTTACTGTGTCTCCTCTCTGCCCTCATGTGAAAGTGCTTTGAATCCCCAGCCCCCAAACTGACTTATCATTGTACCATACGGACATTTTTATTCCCCCCTATATGTCCATCCCTGCCATCATGTGCAAGTGCATGGCTAGTGGATTCCCATCCCTTGTTTTTGGTGAATCCCCCTCCCTTCCATTTCCTTTCAGCCTCCAGACCCCAAAGTGGCTTAACCCTATGCCATACCACCATTCTCTATGGCCCATCCTATGTGCCTTCCTCCCCAAGTGGAAGTAGATGGTAAGAAAACTTCCTAGCACCTATTTTTGGTACATCCCACTTCCTCCTTCCAATCCAATCCCCAGCCCCCAAAGTGGCTAATCGCTATGCCATACCACCATTCTCCAAGCCCCCCCCCTGAAATCTTCCCACCTTTCCTAGAAGAAGCATGGAAACCATGGCCCCAGCCCCCAAAGTGGCTAATCGCTATGCCATACCACCATTCTCCAAGCCCCCCCAAAAAAATCTTCCCACCTTTCCTAGAAGAAGCATGGAAACCACGGATTATGAAAACTTAAACTTTATCTAAAGAATAAATAAGTGAGGAAAATTTAAATAACTTTATTTACAAGAAACTTATACTATTTCTTCTTGCATCTGCTCCTTTATGTAGGAGCTAGGTGTGCTCACTTGGGTGGCAGGACTGGTGGAGGGACATTTTCCTGATCTGTCTCCTGCAGATACGCCTGTGGAGGAGTGTTCATGGGAGGTGGGAGGGAATGATTGGTGGTGGTGGTGGAGCGGGGGGATTGTGTCTGGCCCGGTAACTGTTCACTGGTGTGAGTGCAGCATGAAGAAAGCTCAGGTGCTTTCCCTGGGGGTGTATTTCTGGAGGAACCAGGGTGGATGTTCAGGTTCCATGTGGTGGGCCATGATCTGCTGATAGCGGATGGGAAATGGTACCTGCTTCTGGGCAACAATGCTCGCAGTTGCAACATCACCATGCTCGAACAGGGGCATCTGGAGATCAGTGTACTGTTCTGCAGCATTCTGCTGCAGCAACTGCCTATGCTCCCTGGCCAGACCATTAATGGCATTCCAAATCTCATCCACTCACTGCATGGTATCCTCAAATGGCTCCCTTGCCAAATTCTCCCTGCACCATTGGTTGCAGATCTGCAGGTCCTGGTTCCACAGGGCGCTTGTGGCTGGGGGTTCTGTCTATGCCTGTTGAACTGTCAGACCTGTAGTAAGGCAATAAAGAAAAGCATTAGTTCAGATCACCCCACCCACCTTCCTGCCCCAGTGTTTCAGCTCCCACCCACCCAATTTACAGCCCTCTGTCTGCCAGAAGTAAGCCGGAATGAGTAACTGGCTTATGATGCTGCCGGGGCGATTGCTGCACTGGGATCCCAGCACCATGCAGTTCTCCCAGGATCAAGGTAGAGGAGTTAAGAACATACAGAAATCAGCCACCACCATTTGCAATGTCCTGGAACATAGGAGAGGAGGAGCTTGGGATGTGCGAATAGGATGGAGTTCAGATGTTTGGGTGTTTGGCCGTTCAGACTAAAAATCTAGTTCGGGTTTGTGGATTCAGTCTGGTGGAGTTTGGACCATTCTGCAGAGTTCAGAGCCCCCAGGAGGCTTGAGACATGCCAGGGACCCCCATGGGGGCCTGTGCCAGCATGACAGACCATCAGAGACCCAGCAGCAGCAGAGACCGGGAAGGCTTGGCACTTGTTACCCCAGGTTGTCTGGGCAGGCAGATGCAGCACTTGGCCCCTGGGAGTGCCTGTGGCACCAGGGCTGGCCGTTGGAAACCCAGCAGCAGTAGCAGTAGAGATGGGGAAGGCTTGGTGCCCCAGGTTGCCTGGCCAGGCAGGCTCAGCGCTTGGCCGTTAGGGGAGATCACGAGGGGGTTTCAGGGCATGCAGTGTCATCGGTATGCTGATGACACTCAGCTCTACCTCTCCTTTTACATCAACCCAGGTCATGCAGTCTCCTTATTTTCCCAGTGCCTGTCAACTGTGGGGGCTTGGATGAGGCTGAACCATCTGCAATTAAATCCTGACAAGATGGAGGTGATGTTGGTGGGCGAGGGCTTGGGGGACCTGGAGGTGGTTAAATCTCCTCTTGTTGGGGGGGTTCACCCTCCCATGGTTTCTCAAGTGCAGAATCTGGGTGTGCTCCTTGATTCACAGCTCAGCCTGGAATCTCAGGTCATGGCTGTGGCGGGGAGCATGTTTGGGAAGTTACATCTGGTCCAGCGGCTTCGGCCGTATCTCTCAGACTCCGACCTCACCACTGTCATCCATGCCTTCATCACCTCGAGGCTGGATTACTGCAATGTGCTCTATGTGGGGCTGCTCGAGAAGCTGGTCCAGAGGCTGCAGCTGGTGCAGAATGCCATGGCCTGTCTCCTTGCGGGGGTGGGTCACAGCGAGCACATGACACCAGTGCTCTGGGCTCTGCACTGGCTGCCTATAAAGCACCAGGCCAGGTTCAAGGTGCTGGTTTTAACCTTTAAAGCCCTTCACAGCCAGGGCCCTGCTTATCTGTGGAACTGCCTCACTCTCCATGTGCCTGTGCGACCCTTGAGATCATCCGTGGGAGCCTTTATGGAGGTTCCCTGGGTGAGGTGGGTGGCCACTGATGTTAGATCTTTTTCGGTGTCCGCCCCTGTGCTGTGGAATTTGCTCCCAGAGGAGGCTCGGTTCTCTCTCACTCACCTCCTGTTATTTTGGAATTTATGTAAGACCTGGCTGTTCTATCAGGCTTTTGGTGAGGGGTGGGGTGGGGGTGGGGTTTCCTCACATATTGTATTTTAATTTTTTTTTAAAAAAAATAATTAAATATTGTTTTACTGATTGTTGTTCACCGCCCCGGGCTGCCCTGTGGGCAGAAGGGGTGGGATATACATTTTAAATAAAATTAAAATTGGCCCCCAGGGGTGCCCATGGCACCAAAACTGGCTGTCTGAGACCCAGTGGCGGTAGCAGCAGAGGCTGGAAACACTTGGGGCTTGGTGGCTAGTCTGGCACCCATACTTGGCTGGGCATTGCAGGCTTCCAGGCATCGACTGAGCAGCAGAAAACATTGGATTGTCTGGTAGCAGGAACCATGGTACGACAGAGGTAGCTTCAGCATCAGCACGCAGTGTGGCACGAGCAGAAGGCAAACCGAGGCAGGCTTTGATCTAGGCCACCTGGGTGGGCAGACAGGCTGTGTAGCATGAACAGAAGGCAGACCAAGGCAGGATTCAAGCTTGGCAACCTGGGCGGTCAGGTAGACAGGCAGCGTGGCATGAGACACAGTAGGGAAGGCAGGCTGGGACCTTGGCAGGGCACTCAGATAGGCTGGCGAAGACTGCAGAGCACGAGAGAGAGAAAGCCAGTCAGATAGGTGGACCTAATTTAGCCTGAATCAGTCTAATCTCACCCACCATGTCCCCAAAAAAACAAAATTATGACTTAATAGGAGTTTGGAGGCGCAAACAGATCAAAGTACACAGACATGCTTGCTCCAGCTAGCAGCTTTTCGACCACCTGAAATAAAGTTTTGCTAAGTGCTCAAAAACTCCCTCACAAGTATTTTCATCTGGATCAGGTGAAAATGAAAGTCCTCCTGCATGTCTGTCCTTGTCAAGGCCCATCTCTGAAAGAGAGAGTAGTGAATCTCATTCCCATGAATGTACTAACTATTCATACATAAGAATGCATTGCAAATCTCACCTCTGAAGCCCTGTTCAAGCACTCCACTCCCCTTCCATCCCCTCCCTTTTAAAAAATAATTTTAAAAAAATAAATAAATAGGTGGGCCAAGATCATCTAGCCAGAGGCTCGCTGGCAGGCTTACAGCTTCCCAATGCCACCCTGCATCATGGGGTCAGTCAGATAGGCCATCCGAGGCCATCTAGTCAGAGTCAGAGAGCGAGAGACAGCGTGGGTGCAGGGCATTGGGTGGAAGGGACAGCAGCTCAGCAGTAGCAGGCCAGGTTGAGGAGGAGCCCCATCCCAAGACTGCTCCTGGCATGGGATGGTGTGTGCCACTGCACCATCAATCCATGTCCAGGGGTAGCTCGGGAAATCCCAGAAGCAGACAGTTCACCTTGATGAACAACAACTGCTCCACCAACCTGTCCTCCAGTCTCAGGCGGTGCGGCGAGCAAATGTCCCCCACACGGGAGAACACCCACTCGCTGGCGACACTCATTGGTGGGCAGGACAAAAGACCCTTGGTCACTTTTCACAGGGCTAGCCATACGTTGGTCTTGCTGGCCCAATAGGCCAAGGAATTGCTGCTGGGTTCTATGCATGGCTCCTCCTCCTGGTAGCTCTCTACTGCTGCTGAGGTGCTGTCATACTCCCTCATGTAACTGGCCTTTGGAACCACCTCCACCACTGCCCTCAGCCATGCTGCCTGCCATGCTGTGCACGAGCCCATGCTCACCGGAGAGCCCTGCGCATACAAGCTGCTGCTGCTGCTCGCAATAGGGCTGCTGCTGCTGCTCAGCCTGCTTCTGATGCTGCTACTTCTAGGGATGGGGGCAGGAATAGACCTCACTGGCTAAAAGGGGTGCCTGCTCCCACCATCCCCAGGGCTGTCCTGCTGTTGCTCCCACTGCGCACTCTCCAGAGCCCTCTCTGCCTGCCACACCCTCTCCACCAGGTCACCCTTCCAGTGCCCATAGAGCGCTGTCTGGTGTGCCATACTGCCCTTGACCCTGGGGTCCAGCATGGTTGGCAATACATCTTCCACCAGCTTCAGGAGCTATTCAAAGCATGCCTCCAGCCCTGCCTTCAGCTGCCACACCAGGTCAACACCCTCATCCACCAGCTTCCTGCCCTGAGGGCCACAATTCCACCCCTGGAGAATCTCCTCCAGCCTCTTGAGGACACTCTGGACCGGGGGGGTCACCTGGCTGATGGTGGCCATGGAGGAGCTGATGGTCTCCATCATGGCCAGGAACAGTCTGAGGAGGAAGACCGTGTGAGCCAGTATCTCCCATTCCACCCCATCACACCCTGGAGGTGCTCCACTGTCCATCACCAGTTGAACCTGATGCAAGGCGGCTTTCTGCTCGAGAAGCTGCTCGAGCATCAGGAAGGTCGAATTCCACCAGGTGAACACATCCTACACCAGCTGGTGCACTGGGGAGCCTTGCTTGGCCTCCTTCACCCCGAGGAGGATGCTGCCCTTCACGCTCCAGTTAAAGAAACCAGCCAACTTCCTCCCCTGCTCGATCAGTAGTTAAGGGTACTTGCCCCAATCCCCTTCTCCCCCAAGTCCAGAGCATCCATGACCACCAGATGAAGGGTGTGTGCAGCGCAATGGATGCTGGTGAAGCCCCCATCATGGATTGCCCTTAGTATGTTGGCCGCATTGTCCGTCACCACACACCCCTTGGTTAAGGGTGTGCCTGGCATGACCCACTCCCTTACCATGGCGGTTAGGGCTGCCTCTATGTTATGAGTGGTGTGGGGGCTGTCTATTACTGCCACTTGAAGCAGGGCCCACCTAAACCATGCTTCGCAACCTCTTCTGCCACTGCCAAACACTGCCTCCAGGTCCTGCCACCAGTGTGTTGTGACTGCCAGGTAGGCATGCTGCACATTCCTGCTCAACCACAGGTCTGTCATGAAGTGGACAGTGGCACCCCCAGCCCTTTCCACCTGCTCCCTCACCCGCTCCTTTAAAGCCCAGTACAGGAGAGGGCCATGCGTGCTACCTAGCAGCTGTGGTGAAGCGATGCTCCCTCCCTGAGTCCCGACAAACCCACTTTAAAAGATAATTAACAGCAGTGCAGCAACAAGAATTAAACAAATAAATGCCTGGAGGGGCCAGCAGGAAAATAAAAAAGGACAAGCAAACCGCGATCGAACGATTTTCCCAGCTAAAAACAAGAGCAGGCCTAAAGGCAGCAGTGACAGCGAAGTCTCCCAAAATGGCGGACACAACATGTCAGATGGAACGGGGGGAAGTGGAGAATGCCAGCTCAGGTGGGGAGCTAACAACATTAATCCTAGAACTAAGAAAGCATTTAGCTGCTGCAGCCCAAGCATGGGAGAAACTGGCAGGCAAGATAAATAGACTGCAAACAGTCACAGACCTTAATATCTAAAAATTAGAGGGTCTCTCAAAATGGATGGATACTGCTGAGGCCAGGATTACAAGTATGGAAGATCACTCATTAGAGAATGAGGACCAGATACAAAAAATGAAGGACTCCCTGGACTATCTCTTAGATAAAACAGAAGACTTGGAAAACCGTTTGAGGATATCCAATTTAAGATTCACAGGTCTTCAAGAGGGCCTGGAACGAGGTGGCCCAAGAGAACTAATAACAGAGGTGCTGACAGCAGTTTTTCCTGAAGAACCAACTCTGCATTCTGTTAAGATAGAAAGAGCTCATCGGACAGCCAGGCAGTGGCCTAAGGAGGGAGATAACCCTCGTACAATCATTGTAAAGTTCCAAGACTACCAGGATAAAGAATACTGAGGATGGCAAGAAACAAGAAGAAAATGGATTATCGCAATGATCTGATCAGGATCTTCCCAGACTATTCAGCAGCAACGGTTACAAAAAGGAGAAAATGGGGTGGGGGGTGGGAAATTGCAATACTACATGAAAGAAAATTACAGCCGCAATTGCAATTTCCAGCATGCATGTCCATATTCTGGAAGGAAAGGCACAAATTTTTTCAAGACTCAGCAGAACTCAAGATCTTCTTGAAGAGTGACTGTCTGAGACAAGTGGAAGACAATTGACAATGGGGTGTTGACGAGGATGCTGTGAGTAATAGTATTGAACTTAATTCCATTTGTTTGATCTACTATATTTTCATGGGATTTAAATCAGGGGAAAGTTAAGAGCAATAAGAGAACCGAATAGGCCCAGGTTACAGTTTGGCTGCCAAACGTCATACAAGCAGAGAAATTTGAAGCAAACTAGGAATCCCCGCGAGGGAACCTAGAGCATAGCCTGCGGGCTCAGTTATCACAAAGGGGAAGGAGGGGGGGAAGCAGTTCGGGGCAACCCACAGAGCAAGCCTTCCTCAAAATGAGGAACGTAGCAGGATGGGGGTTGGGGGGAGGAGTGTTAGGGGTTAGAGTTAAGGGTTAATGGTCAATCGAAGGTTCGGAGTAGGAGGGGACAGACACAGAAACAGAAGATCCAAGCAAGCTACCTGATAAGGGAGTTTAACAATGGGGAGGATCAGCCAAAGAGGGAAAGAAATTTAAACCCACAAGTACGGGAATCTTTATGCCAATGAATGGTGGGGAAGGAATTGGTTAGCATCAGTTACAGCTCAGGAAACAACAAATGGATAACTCAAGATGGCTAGTACTATCAGGACACTTACCTGAATGTAAGGGAACTTAATTCCCCAGTAAAGTGCAGGAGGGTGAAAGATCTTTTGCAGGAGGCATGGTGCAATGTTTTTTTCCTGCAAGAAACCCATTTGTTAGAGAAAGATTAAAAAAAAAATTAAGTGAGATGTTTGCATCATGTGCTACAAAGAAAAAAGCGGGAGTAATAATTGGAGTGATGACTACCAGAGTTTTTAATCCTCAAAAGTTGATCAAGGACAGAGAGGGTAGATTTCTACTGGTGAAATGGATTTTAAAGGGAAAAGACACTACGTTGGTTAATTTATATGCCCCTAATGAAAGTATCCTCCAGTACTTCCAGCAATTCATCTCAAAAATTCTGGAACATGCAGGAGAGAGATCAATCATACAGGGAGATTTGAATACGCCACTTACCTGGCGGGACCTCTCAAGTTCTAAAAAGCTAAAGAATTGGCAAACGGGGATAAGTAAATTGCTAACAGACAGTGGCCTGATAGATATATGGAGGCACCAGAACCAGCGGGCAAGAGAATACACTTTCTACTCCATCCCCCATAGAGTCTTCTCCATGATCGATCACATTTTAGTTCCACAAAGAGAAGCTGGGCTATATTGGAAAGTAAATGTTTTGCATCAAGCAATATCAGACCATCATGGGCTGACAGCAATTTTTGAATGGATACCTGCGGGAGCATGGGAGGGAGGGTCTCACTGACAAATGGACAGAATGTTATGTGATAACAAGTTTTTTAATGAACAATTAAAACAGAATATTAGAGATTATTTTGAGTTAAATAGAGGGTCAGTGAGTTCCCCAAGTACATTATGGGAAGCTGCGAAAGCGGTGACCGGAGGGAACATTATAGCTTTTAAGTGCTATGATCAGGAGAAAGAAGAGGGAAGTCTTAAAGGGACTCTTTGAACAACTAAAAGTGGCAGAAGTCAAGTTAAAACAGAATCCCTCCCTGAAGTTACACAAAGAATTATTAAAAGTAAGAGAAGCTATTAACACAGAAGAAATTAACAAAACTACTAGGAAATTGAAGTTGATCAGATGCAGATACTTTGATCAAAACAATAAATCGGGAAGGGCTTTAGCAAGGTTAACAAAAAGGGCTACCCAGAAACATTTTATTAAAGAAATTCAAAGAGCAGATGGTACTTGTTTAAAAGACTCAAGGGAAATTAAAGAGGAATTTTAAAATTTCTATGCAGCACTATATACCACTACCAGCCCACAAAAAGATGCAATTGACAATTTTTTACAAAAGTATAAACTACCTAAACTCAATGCCACCCAAAGGAACTTTCAAAACTCATGAATCAACATTGAGGAAGTCACGGCAGTAATTAAAGATATGCCAAAGAATAAAGCTGTAGGTCCCAATGGGTTCTCCATCGAATTTTATCAAAGTTTCACTGGGGAATTAGCTTTACCATTAACAGAAACGTTTAATCACATCTTGAGAGGAAAAGCCATACCGGCGACTTTTTATGAGGCGAGGGTAGTGGTTATTCCAAAACCAGGCCGCCCTTTAGACCAGTCTGGAAGTTACAGGCCCATTTCTTTGCTAAATAATGATTATAAAATATTTGCCAAATGCCTGGCCAACAGATTGGCAGCAATAATCAGTGAGCTGATTCATCAGGATCAGGTGGGTTTCATCCTGGGACGTTTAGGGACAGACAACATCCATAAAGTGGTCAATATAATGCACCACCTAAGTAAAACGAGGAAACCAGCAGTAATAGTCTCAGCAGATGTGGACAAGGCCTTCGACAGAGCGGAGCCACAATATCTTTTTCAGTTAATCAAGGCAATGGGTTTTGGAGGCAATTATCTTAGCTGGATAACGACTATATATAGTGACCCCAAATCCTGTGTTTATATCAATAATAGCTCATCAACCTCTTTTAAATTGACTAGAGGAATGAGACAGTGCTGTCCACTGTCGCCTTTGCTATTTGATCTCACTCTGGAGGGGCTGGCTTGTGCAATTAGGCAAGAGGAAAAAATTAAGGGAATAACGACTGGCAGAGAGCAGTCAAAAATAGCGCTCTTTGCAGATGATATGATTCTTTTCGTAGGCGATCCACTAAACTCAGTACCAGCCTTGTGGAATCTGATAGATTCCTTCAGTAGAGTTTCAGGCTACAAAATTAACTATGAAAATCTCACGCACTGATTTACGGCGCGGATCAGGAATAAATTCACGCAATAAGAACTAAATTACCATTTGAAAAGCAAGAAGTAAGCATTAAATATCTGGGGGTGAATCTGTCCAAAAATCTAAACAAATTATACAAGCTGAATTTCCCAGAAGTATATCTGGGGGTGAATGTGTCCAAGAATCTAAACAATTTATACAAGCTGAATTTCCCAGAAGTATTACAAAAACTTAAAGTTCAAGCAGCATCATGGAGAGATTTGGCCTGCAGCTGGATGGGAAAGATTGATCTATTTAAAATGATTGCCCTTCCAAAACTTTTATATCCAATGATGGCATTGCCAATTCACTTACCTGACTCTTTTTTTTTCCCAGGTGGATAAGTTGGTTGCAGATGTGGTGTGGTCGCACAAAAAGTCTAGAATAAAGAAAGAAATATTGATGATATCTAAGGAAGCGGGAGGCTTAAACCTCAGAGATCTTAGGCTTTACAATGAAGCAGCAACACTGAGCGCACTTAAAGCTTGGTATTACAACTCAGAACATCCGAAGTGGGCCCAGCTAGAATCAACTAACCTAAAGATAGGAAACGTCAAGAACCACTTAGCGGATACAGGTCAAATAGAGGGATCAGTATGGAGGGAACATCTGTTTGCATGGGTGACATGGAAAAACTGGAAGTTAATTTTGAAAAAAAATCAAAGACCCAATGGAAGCCTCACCATATTCACCCATAGACCTTAGGATTTTAACACAACATAAAATGGCAGCTAGCACCAGAGCTACACTTTGTCAAAAGCAGATTCTCAGAGTGGAACACCTATTCAATAAGGGAACCTTTATTACACAGGAAGCTCTGGAAGAAAAAACACAAACGCAAATAGACCCCTTTCAGTACCTCCAATTGAGGAGTGCTTTTACACAGTCAGGGCACATTAACGAGTATAATAGGAAACCCCATAAAATTGAAAAAAAATTATACGAAAGAGTAGGCATGGGCGAACAGATCGCGGTTCGTGTTCGGCCGTTCGGTTCGGCCGCGATCGGTTCGTGTGTTCGTCTTCAGCCGTTCGGTTCGGCCGCGTTTGGTTCGTGTGTTCGTGTTCGGTCGTTCGGTCGTACCTCGCGTTCATGTTCGCCCGTTCGTGTTCGGCCGTTCGGGCAGGTCGTACGTTCGTGTTCGGCCGTTCGGTTTGTTCGCCATTGGGTTGTGCGTTCGTGTTCGGTCGTTCGGGTGGTTCGCGTGTTCACGTTCGGCCTCTCCTTCCCTTCTCCATTTCTCCCGAAAAAAACAATGTTTTTAAATATATAATTTTTAAAAAAAATTTTATTGAATTTTTTTATCAAATATTTATCTACACTAATAACTAACTAACTACCTAATGTATTCTAAATGCTATGAATATGAATAACTCCAACAAACCCTAAAGCTGAATCACAGAAAACAGTAAACTCTATCAGTAAACCTTAAACTAAACTACTCAAACAAAAATGTATCGACCTAATCCTATCTATCTACCTATGAATATATGGGATGGGGGTTGGGGGGCAATCACAAACAAGACAAGGAGGGGTACAAAACTGAAATGAAACCTAAATCAATCTATAAATTAATAATATACTACTACTCTAATGAATCAAAAAAACAGGGGAAGGGAATGGGGAGGGAATATTCAATGGAGGGGGGAGGGAAGGAGGAAGATTGAAGATTGAACACAGGGAGGGATAAAAACAAAAAATAACAACTAAATCTATCAAAGCTAATGTAAATAAATGAGAATATGGGGGTAGATGGGTTGGATGGGTGAAATAGGAGGAGGATGGCAATGGATTGGGGAGCTGGAAAATGCTGGGTGAGGGAGCCTTCTGAAACGCCTGCTGCTCAGGAACAGTGACTAGCTCAGAAGGTATTGGGAAGGGGGGAGGCAGACAGTTTTGTTTCTTGCTGCGCCCGCCTCAAATCAGCCCCATTGGCTCCGTGCAGCCTAGCCCGTGGCCAATCATAGACTGCCAAGCCAGTGGTCTGAGGCGAAAAGAGATGGTGATTCATCAGGCTGGCTGCTACTCCAAGCCACTCTCCACCCTCCACCCCTGGTGCCTGGAAGTCTGCTCCTAGCTGAGTCAAATGACTTCCCCCTCCCTGCTACATTTGGCCTTCCAGTGACCTGACAGAAGACCATGTTTTAGCCACCCGAACACAACCGAACGCGATTCGAATTGAATGAACTGTTCAGCCATTTCATCGTTCGGTGTTCGGTTCCCTTCGGTGTGTTCGCCATTTTTGGTGTTCGGTCCGTTCGGTGTGTTCGTGTTCGTGTTCGGTTGTCTGAACAGGCCGAGTTCGGGCCGAACACCGAACTACCGAACCACGTTCGCCCATCCCTACGAAAAAGCAAGTAATAGGGGTAGACTGGGTAGGATTTACAGAGAATTAAAGAAATTATGGTATAGAAAGGAACTGGGATACATAGACAGCTGGGAGAAGGATTTAGGCAAGCACTTTGAGGATTCTCAAGTGAATGAGATTCTCTCTCATATTAATCTTTGTGCCTCTTCTCTGGAAGCAAGAGAAACTCAAGTGAAGCTCACGTTACGATACTACATGATACCGGCTTAGTTTAAACCTTTAGAGACAGGGAGAACGGGCAAGTGTTGGTGGGGGTGTGGGAAAGACAGAACATATCTGCATTGTTTGTGGGCCTGCCACAAGGTACAAGGTTTGTGGAGAGTGGTATGGGGTTATATGGAAAAAATGGCAGGGTTCCCAATTCCTTTTAGCCCAGAGACTGCCCTTTTGGGTTTATATCCGAAACAATAATGAGGAAAGTGAGAGATTCTTGCACAATTTTTACCTTGGCAGCAATTAATGTAATTGCAAAGAACTGGAAATCGGAAATCCCCCTCTCTGAAGGGAAATGGCTGAGTCAGGTGTGGTTTGTTTTCTCTATGGAAAGACTGATGGCGAAATTACAGGACCAGATGGAGAAATTACAGATTCAGTGGCTCCCTTGCCTACAAGATATACAGGAAAACCCGTTTTCTCCAGACGAAAGATCATACCTTTTTGACTTCTATATCTGATGAGTGTTTGTCAAAGAATATGAAGAGAACAAGATAGGGGGAGTAAGGCAGCTTGACCGGTGGTTAGAGTTAATTCTCAAGCAGGGTTGAAGATGGGAGAAAAATGCCCAGGTGTTGTCTGAAATTGTATCTTGTTTGTAAAACTTATATGAAATTGTTGTACTGCAAAAAATTACTTTAAATAAAAAATCTTGGGGGAAAAAAAATAATTAAGCCCAGTACAGGGCTGGCACCACCTGTGGACTCTGGGTGGTGCGTGAGGGCAGCTTAAACTGGGGGTCAGGAACCCAATAAGGCACCTAAACCCCATGTTCCCGACCACCGAGAAGGGCTGCCCAATGCCCATCCAGCGCTATCATTTCCCCCAACATGCGCGTGGCTTTCATTTGAAAGCCACGCTGCCCTCCACGTCCTGCAGCTGCTGATGGACTTGGCAGCTGCCACCACCCCAGCTCCTCCATGGTGCACTGCTGCTCCCCCCTAGCAGCAATACCATTCCTGCTGCTAGAAGCATCTGTTTGAGCAGGACGCTTACCTGCTGATGGAAGTGAACTGTCCGCTGCAGTCAAGAACCCACTGGCATCCACTGCCCCTGCCTGCCTGCTTAGCAGCACAGCACTGTGGCATCCCTTCAGGTGCCTTGCCATAGCAGTTGTGCCAAGGTTGGTGAGCACCTGCCCACGCTTCACCACCGAACAGCCTGAACCCCAACCATTTTGGGGGAGCCAAACCCTGAATGGGACGAACCCCAAACCCCCCGGTGTTAGCACATCCCTAGGAACTACAGAGCGGTGAGCCTGAGGTTGGTGCCAGGCAAACTGGTGGAAATGGTTAACACAATTACTGAGCATATTGATAAACATGGCTTCTCAATATAAGCCAGGGAATGACTTCATACAGCTGCAGAGTTCTCTGCCTTTCAATGGCCCATCCTTTGCATTAAAGGCAGAGTATGAGGGATCATCAAGGAGCACAGGATATCGTATAGATTTCTAGGGATGGGTGAACAAAACCGAGTTCAGAAATTCGGTTTTGAAAATCGAGTTCAGTTTGGAAGTTCGGTTTGGTCGACCAAACTATTCGAGTTCAGTCCGAACTCCGAACTTCCAACAGGGTTCGGAAATTCAAACCTCATTTAACTAAATGGAATATTATCTTTTAGGGATGGGCGAGCAGAGCCGAGTTCGGAAATTCGATTCGGTTTGAAAATCGAGTTCAGTTCAGAAGTTCAGTTTGGTTGACCGAACTGGTTGAGTTCGGTCCGAACTCCGAACTTCCGAACCACATTCGCCCATTCCTATAAATTTCATAGGATGTGAAAAAAAACTGAAATACTCCGAATGTGGGTTTATGCCACTACCCACTCTTAAAAAGTATGGCGTGAATTAAGAGCATAGACATACATACATTAGGTGCAGCTGCACCAGGACTCACAAACCTAGGGGGACCACAATGCATGTGTATCTGTGTGGGAACGGAGGTGGTGGCAGAATAAGCAGGGTGCATTCTGATCTAACTATGTTCCTGGTGTGAATGCACTCAGAGAGGGAGTTCTGTGAGGTCTGGGGTTCAGTCATGAACAGACATGCAGTAGCTCTGAATGCCAGTCCGTTCTTAGTGCTAAATAGTTGATCATCATTTGGAGCTGCAGTCCGTCTCAGATGCAGAAGGAGGCTAGTGCTGCTGTGGGCAGGAAATTTATCATGCAAAAAATCTGAGTACGAGAGGGGAACATGTTTATGTGTTGAGATTAAGCAGGTCGGCCTGTTTGTATTTGAGGATTTAATTCACCCATAAACAGTGGTTCTCAAACTAGGGAAGGGAAGCAAGAGAAGGACTACAGCTGGAAAACACCTAGCTCCTCTCTGACTGAGTTAGATAGAGTGCATCTTTAGACATAATATCATCGGGTGTCTGAACGTATGTTTTGACTTTGATATGAACACCCGTTTGGACCCGTGTTCACCATGTGGCACTGCTTAGACACAGCATATCTTGCGGCAAATAGGTGTTTTGCTCACCACCCAATATCAGCACGCAAGTACTGCCACCTCGTTCCCTGTGTTGTACCTGCTAACATGCCACGTGATATCATTAGACACAATGTTGGTCACATGTTCAACCGGAACATAAAAATTGTCCTTGTTATGCAATGATGTTCACATTACGTGTTCAACAGGTGGCCCAATTGGTGTTGGGATTGCTATGGTGCTTATACACAATGGCCAAACACGTGCTTAAGGGTTTTGACACCCAATCTTTGTTATGTCTAAAGACGCTGAGAATCTTCAAAATAATGGAGTGGCAAGGAGTGGTGGTGAGGGTCAGAGAACAAGGGGAAGAGAGAAAAGGGAAGTAATAGGAAGGTGAGAAGGGGAAGAAGAAGAATGGGAGCAAGGCATGTGGGTGTTGGTAGTAGTGGTAGTGGGCCTCGGTTACCAAAGTCAAGCAGAAGCAGGTCGAAAAAAGTTTGAAAACCACTATCTTAAGAAACAGCTTACAGAGATCTGGCATGGCGTTTTGGCAACACTGGATCTCTGTGGATAGTTTTGAGGGTTTCATTTTGTGTACGTGTACTAAAAAAACCCACCTTTTTGTGCATATGCAAAAAGGTATTTTGTCTAAGGCACATGGACAAAATGACATCATGCTGGGTTGTGCAGCACAATGCAGCACCATTAGGTCTGCGTGTATTGAACAAAATACTTTTGTGAGCATATGCAAAGGTTTTTTTTTAGTGCGCATGCACAGATGGCACCACACAAGGGGAGGGAAAGCAAGGCTGTTGATCTGGATATCTGAAGGAACAGGGACCAGATCACAACCAGTCTGTTCCTCTGTACCTGTATCAGATGATACCGATCTGTCGAAAACAGAATTCACATGGATTTTCTATTTCAGTCCTATTCTGTGTCTTCCCACTGCCGCCACCAACATGCATACATTACAAATTGCTACAGAGTACAATGTAAATAGTTTATAGTATAAGCCTAGACTTTCTTCTTTTCAACCTGATGTCTTATTTAACTTTGGCCATTATCTTCCAGCCTCAAAATTTGGAATAATCCCATAGATTTCAAATGGACTATACCAGAATACTTGTTTGAGGATTATACCCTTTGAATAACTTTCTCCAGACAAGAACATCAAAAAATTCTGTAACCTAGGTGCAATAGTTACTATGAAGTTTTACTGGATGTTTGCCAACAGACACTGATGGGTGAAATTCTGTATCTTATCCCATGCAGAAGATGAGACTCAATCAATATTTTTATTTAGGTTATTCGCCACTAGTAAAAATATATAAATAAATAAATAGTTACACTAATAAATTTACAAATTCCCAAATGGAAATTGTAACAAAATAAATTAGAAACCAAAATGTATCCATTCACTAGAATTTACCAAATACAGCCAATCAACATAGCTATTTTTCAATATCTTGCTCGACACAATGCCATTTTAGGTTCTTTTAGGTCCAAACCCCCTGGAAATGGGTAGCCCAAGCCAGGCTACCATTTCAAGTAGCCATTTTTGATTTAGGAGCATGAGGTGTCTCAGCTGGTTGTAGATACCTGGGCCAGTTTTGTCTCTTGGGGATTTGCTTTGAACATTTTATTTTAACTCATATTATATGCTGTAACTGGACCACCCACTCTGTTCTGCTGGTGTAGTGGCCTTGTCTTTCTGTTTATTCATTATTTGTACCTTTTGCTATATGGTCCCTGACCATAATAAAACATTCATTCAACATAACAAGGTTTTCTTGAGATGAAAGGCAAGGAAGAAATAAAGAGTTACAGATTTCATAACTTCAGGGTCTCTTGAGGTCAACAGAAAGAGAACACGATGCTCTTGTGAAAAAAATTCTTTTCTATAGAGGGGAGCCAGCCAGCAGGATCTTAACTCATCTAAATGAGAACAAACAAACAAACATTATATGTTCTAGTGATTCAACCTCATGTGAAGGGCAAGTACATAGTCTTTCTGCATAAGTAACCCCAGCTACCCAAGCTCTAGTGACCACAGTGTCAAAAAGCTGAAAGAGGGATAGTGTCATCGATTTACACAACTCAAAAGATGAAAGTTGGTCAAGATAAGGATCAAATAAGAATCAAGTTTTTAACTTTAGGATACCATGGAGCAATCCTAATCTCTGCTAATTTTGCCATATCCTCCTGGGCCGATATGTCTAGGAGTCTCTGTTTAATATTTTGGAGAGCTGGTTCCTATTAGGCAACACACAGTCCTCCGGAGGAAAACCTATTCTGCAGAGAATTTTAGAGATCCCAGTCCACCATGAATACTTTATTGTCCCAACATGGCTAAACTGCTCAATCCAACCATAGTACAAAGGCGCAAGAGATCCAACTGGCACAATTTGTACCAGCAGTTTATGGCCCTATAAATGGCCAAGACAGACAGTGGATGCAGACCCATTTTGGCATACAGCATTGCAATTGGAGTAGCAATAGGAACACCTAAAAGGCCCCTTAGAAATTTATTTTAGATCATGTTGGTCTCAATTTGGTGACAAGAGAAACAAATTTCAGAACTATAAAACACTTGTGGTACCACATTAGAATTACAAATTTGTATAGCCATACCCAAGCTTGAGGGTTTAAGGGACCTGTACAATCTCAGAATCAGATTTTTCTTATGAGGGGTCTGAAAGAGAGTATGGTAAAAAACAACATGTGGACCATGTGATGTTTCTCCAGCCTGGCTGCGAAACTGCAGCCAACATGGTCCAGACTGTGTCAGGACACCGGAATCACATCCCTGCAGCCAGAAAGCCATCCTGCCACTGACATGGTCCGGTCAGCCTCATCCCACCCTGCTCTGCGCCCTGCATCCCACCATGACAGAAAGCCATGGTAGCCAATGACAGACAGCCATGTGGCCTGCCAAGGTCACCCCCAACCTGTATCCGGTAAGTCAGGCCAGAACAGATGTGCTGGCCCGCTGTGACACATTGGCAGCCCTTATTGTGGACTGTGACTCAGAGCCACCTACGCGCCTCAGGGCACTCCTGGCCTAACATCTGGCAGCACCAAAACAGATATGCCAGTGGCTCCTAGGACACAGCATGCCACAATCTGTTTTTACCCTAGATAATGATCCCTTTGGCCATAAAGTCAACACTTCTGAACTTTTTGGGTAGAACTAAATCTGAAGATAATATGTCCCATTTAGGGCTTTACAAGTTAAAACCAGCACCTTGAATTGTGCCCAGAAAGCTATTGGCAGCCACTGCAGACTCTGGAGCACCTGTGTAACGTGCTTCTGGTGACCCATTCCCAACAGAAGGCAGCCTGCCGCATTCTTTACCAACTGCAGCTTCTGCACAGTCTTTAAGGGCAGCCCCACATACAGAACATTGCAGTAGTCTAGTCTTGAGGTTACAAAGTTATGGATGACGGTGGCCAAATCCAAATCTGATCAAAAAGATTGCACCTTTCTCACCAGAAGAACTTGGTAAAAAGCACTCCTAGCCATCGCTGAAACCTGACAATCCAGGCACAGCAGTGGATCCAAGAGCACCCCAAGGCTGTGAACTTGAGTGACCAAGGGAGGCTGGAAAAAAATTAGATTAAAAAATGACTAATTCTGTTTATGGTTGAGGTTCCAAATCAGTGTTGGCCCCAGGGCCTTCAAAATATCCTACCTCAGCTACTATAAAGAAATGAAGTCACTGAAGCTTTTCCAGTTTACAACAGCTGAGGACCACTAATGTCCTTGCTCCCCAATGAAACCTATTATTTTCTAGTAAATTGATTAAGGAGACAAAGACCCGAAGATACCATCCTTGTGGAGTTTTGGCAGGTTTATTTATTTATTTTATTTATTTAAAAATTTATACTGTGCCACCACCTGCCACAGGCAGCTTGGAGTAGCTAAAAATAGTAAAAACAATAATAATACATAATTAATAATACATAAAACATCTCCCTCTCGGCCCACAATAATACACATGTAAAAGAAAAATCCCATCCACCTCCCACTTTCCCTACACTATTATCCCCCCCATTACCCCTCTCCCTCGTCAAACGCCCAACGGAACAGCCAGGTCTTACAGATCTTATGAAACGCTAGGAGGCTGGGGGCAGACGTGCCCCCACCAGCAGGGAATTCCAAAGGTGCGGTGCAGCCACCAAGAATGCCCTATCGGGCGTGGCCCCTCGAGAAACCCGGGAGACCTCCAGCATGTGCCCCCGGCAAACCGAAGGGGCCGGTTCAGAACCCAGGGAGTGAGGCGGTCTCGCAAGTAGGCAGGACCGAGGCCGTGTAAGGCTTTATAGGTCAAAATGAACACTTTGAATTATTTTGTCAGGCAGCCCGGGGCAGCTAACAAATCAATCAATAAAATACAATAAAAATACAATAATATATAAAACATTCAATAAAAGCAACAATCAAAATGGTGAGGAAAAAAACCATAACCCCCACCATCCCATCCACCCTCACCCTTCTCCCTCACCAAATGCCTGGTGGAACAGCCAGGTCTTACAATTCCTATGGAAACTTGGGAGGTCTGGGGCCAGATAGGCCCCCACTGGGAGGGAGTTCCACAGGAGCAGTGCAGCCACCGAGAACGCCTTGTCCCACCTGGCCCCCCGGGAAACCAGGGGGACCTCCAACAGGGCGCCCCCAGATGACCGCAGGGGCTGGTCCAGAACCCTGGGAGTGAGGTGATCTTGCAGGTCCCAGACTGTGTAAGGCTTTATAGGTCAAAACCAACACTTTGAATCGATCCCGGAAGACTATTGGCAACCAGTGCCGAGATCAGAGCACTGGTGTAATGTGTTCTCGGCGGCCCAACCCCACCAGGAGCCAGGCTGCCACATTCTGCACCAGCTGCAGCTTCTGAGCCATCACCATAGGTAGCCCCACGTAGATCGCATTACAGTAGTCTAACTGAGAGGTGATAAAAGCATGGATGATCGTGGCCAGGTCCGGAACCGAAATCAGTGGCCTAAGCCGCCCAACCAGATGTAACTGGCGGAAGGCACTCCTTGACAAAGCCTCCATCTGGAGATCCAGGCAGAGCTGCGCAGAGGAGCATCCCCAGGTTCCACACCTGGGAAGTCAGTGGAGGGCACACCCCCTCAACCAAGGTGGTCGTCATCTCCATCGACTTACCCACTAACATCACCTCCATCTTGTCAGGATTCAGTTGCAGTTGATTAGCCCTCATCCAGTTCCTGACAGCTGTCAGACACAGAGTAAGCACAGAGACAGGTGGGCCTGGGTTAGCTGAAAATGAGAGGTACAGTTAGGTGTTATCCGCATACTGATGACACCTCACCCCATACCTCCTGATCACCTCACTGAGCGGCTGCATGTACACATTGAACAGGAGAGGGGACAAGACAAAACCCTGCGGGACCCGACACGTGAAGTCTCGGTGAAATGAAAAATGATCACCGTGTCATGTATTTTCAATTATAAACCTAAGATATTATGGCTATCTGTGTTTAAATGTATTAACTTAGAGCTTTTAAATGTAAACTTTTTGTTTTAATGTAAGCTAAATAGTGACTTACATTATAGAATTTTAGAATCAGCTTTTGTAAAAAGCTACATCTAATTAGGACCTCATAAAAAGCACATTCCTTTGTGTTTTTTCTAAACTTCCCAAATGACACTTGGCCGTTGCCAAGGAGACCACCAAATGAAAGAGCCATAAAACAAGCTATCTTTGAAACTTTTTTTATGGTCTGAGCTAAGGCGATAAACAAGCCTTCTACCTAGGCTTGGCTTTTGTTTAGATTTTCTCACAGCCAGAGTCTGGAATGTTATCTCTTTATGTCTAATTGACAGATCTTTCTATTCATAAGATATCTCCTAGACTAAGAAGGAGGATTTGTTAGTTCTTTCCAGCCAACATATTTATTAAATTTATAGTTGAGATAAATATTGAAAGGTCTGGATTTTCTCTCTATTATCTGACAATTATCTCTGATAACAAATACAAAGCCTCTCTTCAGTTCAGAGCTTGAGGAAAGTCAAAACTTTTATTGGTCTCTTTACAAGAGCCAATTAGAATCCAGAGTATCTTCTTACTTACTGACGTGTATTCTGTGTCAGCACAACAGCCTAAGAATGGAAACTCCCCTTGTAACCAATCCAATAAAAAGAGAGACCGCATGGTCTTTTTCAGACTGAAAATCCATACAACACATGTTTGGATTTTTTTTCTCATGGCAGACAAAGGGCTGAATCTGGACTGTATGTATGTATAACTTCTTGATATCTTTGAGCCAATGTATTGTGCAAATGTTAAGCTTTTACAAGCTTTTTCTTAAGATAGAAATATTTTAAGATCATGTAACTTTGATGTTTTCTATTTATATTTAAGTAAACTTATATTTTTATAATCCAAAAGTCTCATGTTCCCTTATTAAAAATTTATTGTTGTTACAATACTTCCTTTGCTAGCTGGACAACAATGTGAAGTGTAACCTTATAATACACAATTTGGGAAAAGTGCAGCCCAATTTAGTTTGACTAGTTCAGCTAAGCCACATAGCTCACTTTCCCTTTGTGATTTATGAGAAAAAATGCAAAACGTGACAACCGAAGCACCACCTGCTGAGTTCTCCCGGTCAGGAATGAGCAGAACCATTTGTGAACAATTCCACCCACCCCTGCACTGTTCCACAGGCATGTCACCAACATCTCGTGGTCAACGGTATAATTTGCGGTGGACAGGTCTAATAGGACCAAAAGGGTCAACCGACCCTTATCCTTTTCACGGCACAGATCATCGACCAAAGCCACCAATGCTGTCTCAGTGCCATGCCCCAGACAAAATCCAGACTGCAAGGGCTCCAGATAACCGGTGCGGTCGAGATGCCCTTGGAGTTGCTGAGCCACTACCCATTCAATAACCTTCACTAAAAGGGGAAGATTAGAGACAGGCCGATAGCTGGCAGGGGAGTCAGTGTCAAGTAATGGTTTCTTGAGCAGAGGCTGTACCACCGCCTCCTTAAGGTAGTCTGGGACTCTGCCCTCCCTCAGGCAGGTGTTGACCACCCCAGCCAGCAACGGCCGCATTGTCTCCCAGCAAGTCTTAATCAGGCAGGACGGTCATGAATCTAGTTCACAAGAAGTGACTTGAACAGCCCCAAGCACCCTCACCACATCAGCGGGTGTCACTGACTGAAACTGATCCCACAAAATCAGACAAGGCGGGGCTTCTGCCACCCAAAACCAAAAAGGGGTGAAAAAGACACTCTCCACTATCAACCAGATAGTACAGCACTGAAAGCAAAAGAGAAGAGCCCAAAAACTATTCCCTGATACCTATGTGGATGACCAAAAAATTCAATATGAAATATATACCAAAATCTTTATTGTAGCTAAAAACTATTGCTAAAGATCAGATTGTTGTAAACAAACTGGATATGATTAACATCAAAATTATACAACGTATAATATATGCACCACAATAAATGCATGCAATAAATGATCCAGTTGATGGAATCCAATACAGTACAATTGCATACAATGAATGAAGTCCAAACACGTTTTGGGGATCCCTCCCCTTCTTCAGTGGACAATCAATTCCAGACCTGTGTGGAGCCACAAAACATCCTGCACAATTCCTTCATATGCAAATGTTGCAAATATTATTCCAAACCTTATATTCAACAGATATAATTTATACCGGCTTCATGCATGGCCGATGGACATAAAGGGCGCACTGGATGTCAATTCCCCCTTTGCAGGCACTCCTGTCAGCGGATGGATCAACCACCTCCTAATTTGCTCCAGGACAATCTCGTGTGTGCTGTACTTTCCTGTGGTGGCAAAAAGCTGAATCTCCTATTCCTTTTAATCCCCTCTCAAGCTGGCTCCATGCATGGCTGGTGGACATGCGGGGCATTCATTAGAGCTCCCCCATATATAAGCAACTGCAACCAAAATGATAAGTTATTAGCCTCTGCTCACATTGCTGTATGCATGGCTGGCAGAAATGAATAAAATGGATTCATTAAGAGCTCCTCTTGGCTAACAGTAACAATTATCAAGCTGTACACAATTACCTGTCCTCCAACCCTCTGGAGGAGAGAGGACACACAGTTTGCTCTGTGCAACCCTTGCTCAAAAACTCCCCTTTACTGACAATCAAAATTCATGAGCTATGAAAAAGTAGAGAAACACAGTGTGCTCTTTACAGATCTTGCTTGTCCCATCCTTGCCCACCTGGGGGCCAGCCCTTTCAAAGTTCCCCCAGCGATATTATTGCTCAACGTCTACTTCTCAGTTCCGCCTCACTCACTGTGTGCAGCGTCACTGCTGGTAGGCAGAAATCACCTAGGAGTCCCTCAAGCCCTCTCTATATAATCTTACCGGGCTTGTAATGCCTGCTACCTCTACCTGGGCTGATGGGAGATTCTACTCACCCTGCTCCATGGCTAGTTCCTCATCTGTCCTAATTGCTTTATTTAAGCCAATTCCTATCACATGATTTCTTTGTGTAAAAGCTTACATGATTAGCTCTCCAAATCACCCAATTAAATGTCTGATAATCCAAGCTGTTGTTTGCGCCTTCAACAAATACCCATTCATGCTGATCTTCTGCAAGTCCACACAAGTGTGAAAATTATCAAAATATTATCTAAAACAGCATAATTCACATCCTCCCTCCCAAACCCCACCTCCCCCACCCTACCCCAACCCCTCGCCAAAAGCCTGGCGGAACAGCCAGGTCTTACACAAATGGCGAAATGACAGGAGGATGGGGGCCAACCGAGCCTCCTCCAGGAGTGAATTCCACAGCACAGGGGCAGCCACCAAAAAAGATCTCACATCAGTGGCCACCCGTCTTGCCCAGGGAACCTCCAAAAAGACCCCCACGGACAATCTCAGGGGTCGCACGGGCACACGGGGAGTGAGGTGATCCCACAGATAGGCAAGGCCCAGGCCGTGAAGGGCTTTAAAGGTCAAAACCAGCCCCTTGAACCTAGCCCGGTGCTTGACACGGTCATCGATGTGACGGTCATCTAGGTCAGAGGGTAACTCCTCAGAGCACCTAGGAACCGCACTGGGTCCAACAGCCTCCAGAGGTAGACCATCCTAAAAGGTTCTGCACAGTTCTGGGGGCAAACGTGCTGGAAGGGAGGTCTGCAGGAGGTAATGGCCCATCTATGACAAGGGCACATCTGTAATCTCCCCCATTAATGAACCACTCGCCTCAAGGCCAGTGTAAAACAGGAGGTCTAAAGTATGTCCACCAACATGTGTCGGGCCATTGACTCTGGGACAGGCCCATGGTTGCCATGGCAGCCATGAACTCAAGCTCGGCTCCACCGAGGACCGCGTTGGCATGAATGTTGGGGATCATCCTTGGGGATCACAACACCACCTCCAACACAGCCTCTGACACAGCCTGCAGGGAGGCTACTGGATTGGTAGGTGCACCAGAATTGAGCCTGGAAGACTATTGGCAACCAGTCTAGCGAACAGAGCACTGGTGTAATGTGCTATCGGCGGCCCAACCCCACCAGAAGCCGGGCCACCGCATTCTGCACCAGCTGCAGCTTCCAAGCCGTCACCATAGGTAGCCCTACGTAAAGCATGTTACAGTAATCTAACTGAGAGGTAATAAAAGCATGGATGATCGTGGCCAGGTCAGGAACCAAAACCATTGGCTGAAGTGGAAAAATGTGCAAGAGTCATGAACTTTATTGAAGAAGAAAACTAAATAAAAAAAACAGTATCAGCCTTTCCAGTTTCCTTGAGATCTTGGTTCCTTATCTTGTTGCCACTCGGCAACTACTAATATATCTCATTACTAGCAACACATATTTTACAGTCAGGGCTATCTCTGAGAAGCAATGTGTCCTCACTCATCATTTTTGCTTTTTCTCCAACTAGTATAAGCATGTTTTTCTTTGTCTGTTCTTAAGTTAACTCTCATGGATCTCATTTTTCAATGGCCCTTTTCACACAGACACTCTAACACTGATAAAATGACTGTTACATTTTGCAGGGCTGCAGATATGCTCTATGGGCACATGTGTTTCTTAGCAGATGCCTTGCAGATTTAACTCTTGTTTTCTTCTTCACACCCCCAATTAAGGAAAAGTATTATTACTTAGTTATTAATTAATTAATTAATTAATTAATTAATTATTATTTAATCAATTTATATTCTGCTCAAAACAGCTCAGAGTGGCTAACAAACTATACCATTAAAACAGATAAATTAATTAGTAGTAGTAGTAGTAACTAGGGATGGGCGAACAGATCGTGGTTCAGATTCGGCCGTTCGGTTGCGTTCGTTTCGTCCATTCGGTTCGTCCGTTTGCTTCAGTCATTCAGTTGGGACGTTTGGCCATTCGGTGGTTCAGGTCAAATGTTGAGTTTGGATTTCATATTTGGTTCAGTTGGTCTCGATTTGATCTTTAGTTCAGTGTAATTAGGAACTGAAAATGACATTTGGTTTTTGAAATAAAATGAAAGAACTGAAAAACATATTTCTGGCTATAACATTTTTGTTTCTTATTACTTTTTGATGAAATTTAGGGAGATTATACCCCCAATGGAGGTCACTAGGTGTACCAAACTTCGGAACGATTAGATAAAGAAAACCGATTTAAGAAGCAATTTAATATTGTGATTTTATGAAAAGCTCCATACACATTCATAGCTACAACTTCTTTATCTTGCATCCAATGTTCATGAAACTTGTGCATATTACATCTCTCCATATGATTAATATTTCTGCCAATTTTAGGAAAGAGTGGGTAAAGGGTCCCAAGGGTATAAGACCTTAACCTGAAAATACATTTCCAGCTGTAGCATTTTGATATTCCATTCTGTTTACAGGATATTTGACAAGAATGTATCAAATACCTTTCCTGACATTTCAACAAACGTATAGGATATTTTGATAAAGGGACCCAATTATATAAGCACTTGATGCTATCCCTGTGAAGATCATTATTCAGATGAATATCAGCATATTCAGTGCCAGTCAGAGGCAGGCACCCTGCATGGAAGGGGGAGAGAGACTGTAGGAGGAAGGAAGTGGAGCAACCCCAAAGACTGACAGACACATTCAATGGCCAAACACATTACTGCAAGCTTCTAGCTTTACAGGACCAATTGGTAGTGGTTTCGAGGTGGGCATAGGGGGCGGCCCTGTGGCGGGCATAAGCAACATAACTGGGACTTCTGAGATAGCATCCCAGCAGTCAGGAGACATAGTTTAAACACATCCAGGCTGGCCAATTATCATCACAATCACATCCTGCAGCACTGAGACAGAGGACATAAGAGAATTTCTATTGACTCTTTCCTAAACAGATGCTTCTGACTTCCCAGAAACAAGTGGGGGAGATATGTTGGGATGGTCCCAGCACAGAATGAGGATATTTGGTTGACATTTCTGTTGGCCAATTTGCATCACAAACCGATCTTATACCACAGTGACATAAGAGAATCCCAGGCATAGGCCCCTTCTCTACATATGTTGTACAGGCATATAAAATTGGGACCCTTTATAATATCTTTCTGATATTTGGCATAGATGATCATGAAAGTGAAATATATACTCCTGCCAAGTTTCATGTACAGTGGTTGGACTACAAAGATGTTATAGTCAGACATACATTTATATGTTAATTGCTTATACCACCAAGACCTTTTTTCCAATCCTTCTGAAATTTGGCAAAGATAGTTAGAATGGGAAGGGGTATAAACTGAACAAGTTTCACCTACATTAGATGTGAGTCAAAGAAGTTACAGCTAAGAATGTATATGTAGAATATTGCAAAATACAATAATTCAACTGCTTCTAAAATCAGATTCCTTTATCCAATTGTTTTCAAATTTGGTGCACATAATGCATTCTATTGGAGGTATAGGCATCCCAATTGTCAGCCACATAGCATAAAAAAAAATGTTACAACCGATAATGTGTTTTCCATTGAAACCAATGGAAATTCAATTCCGAACTCACCAAACGCATCCGAACCGAACATTCGAATTCAAGTTCGATTCGAACGTTCAGTTCAGTTGACCGAACTATTAGAGTTCAGTCTGAACTCCAAACTTCCGAATTCGAGTTCGGTTCAACCGTTCCGTTCGGTCGACCGAACTACTCGAGTTCACTCCGAACTCCAAACTTCCGAACCGCGTTCGCCCATCCCTAGTAGTTCCATTTTGCAAATTTAACCATCTCCATACCCTTGAAGACTGTGAGCAGAATGCAAGATGGTGAGGCATGAACCCACTGTACACCAACCATATAGCTGTATCTGTTGCACACACACCCATTTTACAGTTGGAAAAAGTTTAGACTTTCCCAATGCCACCCATTCAAATGAGAATTAGAACTTGTATCTGCAGATTGTAAGTCCACCAAACATTCTACTGTAACACAATCACATTTACTCATTGTACAGACAGGAAACTGAAATAGAGTGAGTAAAATGTGTCTTCCAGATTCATGCAGAAAGTCTGAAGGGTGCACTCAACCACCCACTCCCTGGGCTGTTACAGAGCTGACAGTGAATACATGGGAGGAAATTCAAGCTTTCTTCCAAAGAGATGTGGTCTGGACAAACCCATTCACTATTATTAGGGTGCTCCTACATGAGTTTCTCTGCCATGCACATTTCGTTGATCGAGGTCACAGAGAAAGTGCTTACACAACATCTCCCAGGATAAGAAGATTTCATGTCATAAAATTATAGATACTTCAGTGTAGAGGATATGGTTTTAGCCTCTTCCTCTTGTATTGCTCCATATTTTTTCATGTATGGTTTCCATTCTGCATCTATAGATAGAGAATGAGAGATAGGTCCAATACAAAATGCTTGCTATTGATTAATCTACTACATATTTTTGTCCTAAATCTTCAAATGTGACACATGATTTTGGGTGCCTAACTTTCTGTGTGCTCAAAATCTCAGATATCTTTAAAGTAGCCTGATTTTTTCAAATGATGCTTCTAAATATTAGGGGTGGAACATCAGGTCAAATACCGGCTACCGGATTTACTGGTTACCGGATTTTAAAAAACCAAATTGCCCGATCTGTGTACCGGTTTACCGGTACCGGATTTGTTCCATTGATTTCAATGGGGAACTGTCCCCATTGAAATCAATGGAAAAAAACACAAAAACCCTCCCCCTCCCAGACTGTGCGGGTGGAAGGGGGGCACCCCCCACCCACCCTGGCTTTAAAAAAAAAAAAATTCCCCCGAAGTCCCTGCTAGTGCGGGCTCTGGGGCGCTGCCAGCAACCCGGAGCCCGCACCAGCAGGTACTAGAGTGATCCCTGGGGTGGGGGGTGGTTTAACACACACCCCACCCCAGGGATCACCCTACCTCCCCACCCAGGGATCGCCTACCTTGCGCTCCGGGCAGTGGCGGCGGTGGCAGCTGTCCGACTCCAGCGCTGGCTGTGTCTGCTGGCTTCAGCACCACTAGGCCTTCAGTTGAACTTCCGGGTTTCCCCAGAAGGCCTAGTAGTGCTGAAGCTGGCAACCACAGCCAGCGCTGAAGCCGCCAGAGTCGGACTGCCATCGCCGCCCAGAACGCAAGGTAGGCGATCCCTGGGTGGGGAGGTAGGACTAGGTAGGGTGATCTGATCCCTGGAGTGGGGTGTGTGCTAAACCACACACCACCCCAGGGATCATACCTGCTGGTGCAGGCTCCGGGTCGCTGGCGGCGGCCTAGAGCCTGCACCAGCAGGGACTTCGGGGGGGGGGGGATTTTTTTTTTAAAGGCAGGCTGGCAGAGGTGTGTGTGTCCCCCCTTCCACCCACGCAGCCTGGACTGGGGAGGGAAAGTAACGTGGGGGTGTGTGTGTGTTTTTTTTACATTCGAGCTATTCATTTGAACGGCCGCAATGTAAAAAATCTGGTATGGGGGAATCCGGTAAATGGGCCAGATTACCGGGTTTAATCTGATACTGCCTGTACACCAAATACCGGCAGTATCAGATACCGGATGATCCAGTAGTCCCACCCCTACTAGTCATCTGTGTTGTGGGCAACTAGGCAGCCAGATTCACTAGACATGTTAGAAAATGCTGGCTACTAATCTAGGATGTGTATATGAACACAAAACCTATAAATGAAAGAGGGAAGGGAGTTCATGAGGTGATAGAGTTATATTCATAAAAGAGTGGAATCGTAATTTTACATATACCTGTTAGCCATTTAATACTCTTCTAAAACACATTAAGAGTGAAGTCTGTCTGCCCGGGAACAGATAATGTACATACCTCATTAATACATGAGTAAATCAGCTTAGAAGCATGGTGACAGATGTTTTGCCATAATGTCTTTGCCCATTATATTTTGTTAAAACAGCTGTTCGAACATTTTAAAGTTAGTTGTTTTTTTATGTAGAATCCAATTTTACCTGAGGAAATAATTGGAAGATAGCCTTTTGAATTTCAGAATGTGTAACAAGTCATCTCCAAAGCATTTCTCATATATATTTTATTTAAGGACTTCTGTTCCCATCCCAATGTGGCATTAAAAACCCCTAACAATGCACATATGCTATTGTGCCTTTTATCCTGTTATTTTTAGGGATGTGCAAACATCGGGAGGGGGTGGTTAGGTGTTTAGCCCATTCAGGGTTCGGCCCCCCCAAAACCATTCAGGTTCTGTCTGTTCGGCCTGAACCTGTTCAGGGGGGCCGAACCCATTTAGGCGGGGGACAGGGGGAACCTGATATTCCCTCCCCCCTCCAGGTTGTGCGGATGGAAGGGGCACTGGGGCTTACCTCCCCCCCACCCTGCACAGACTCGTAGTTTATTTATTTTTTAAACCCACACCCCAGGGATCACCCTACCTGGTGGTGCCTGGTCTCTGGCCCAGGTCCACCGGCAGTAGTGGCAGGGTGTCTGGCAGCACTCCGGAGCACTTCAGGGCTCGACTAGGCCTTCTGGATCACATGTCCCGGAAGGACTAGTAGAGGCCTGAAGCGCTCTGGAGTGCCGCCAGACCCACTGCTGCTTCTGCCACCAGACCTGGGGCCAGAGCCCCGGCACCACCAGGTAGGTCAGGCTCCAGACCAGTGGTGGCAGCGGTAGCCCTGGCACCACTAGGTAGGACAATTCCTGGGGTGGTTTCAAAAAAAATAATAATTACGAAGTTGGGCAGGGTGGGGGGAGAGGTGAGCCCCGGCGCCCCTTTCACCCGCACAACCTGGAGGGGGGAGGGAAAATCAGTTTCCCCCTGTCTGCCACCCCCCACCTGAATGGGTTCAGAATCTGAACTTTGTTCGGCCGGTTCAGGCGGGGGGCAGTTCGAGTTCGAGGTGTTTCCGAATGGCCCAAACACCCTGAGTTCAGGCCAAACGCCGAATCCCTGAACCGTGTTCGCACATCCCTAGTTATTTTGTACGTGAACTCCTAACCACTGCAAGAGCTAGACACCTGTACATACCTTGTCCGTCTAGTCCATCCTGCCTGAAGAAAAGCTTTGTAAAACATAGAAGTGAACTGTTAGAAGTTCAAGAATCATCTTCTGGTCAAACCCCTGCCCTGAAGCAGGATACCATATACCTAACACAACCCTGACACCTGCCAGTCCAGCCTTTTCTACAAAAAGTCTCTAAGAAAGGAAATTCTACAATATCCTTAGGCAATGTGTTCCACCCTTGAACCGTTCTAACCGTTAGGTTGTTTTCCCCCCTAATATTTAACCTAAGCCTATCTTCTTGTAATTTAAACACATTGCTTCTTGTCCTCTTCTCAGCAGCAAAGAAGAAAAGATGTTCATCTTTTTTATGGCAGCTTGAAAGCTTGCACCCACTCACCAGCAGAACTGGTCCAATAAAAGTTAATGTCCTAGATGTACATACCTTGATTGCAAATCCCACAATCCACAAACCATGTACTCTAGAGTTGTACCATTGAAGTCCTATGGATGGCTTGTGTATCACAACCAGCAAGGCTTACAAATGAGGTAGCGTATTTACTATTGCAGCCACTGTCTCTTGTTTCAGCTGCGAGAAATCTCAGTGATGTGCAACAGAATAGTAGTCTATATGGTGATGATGATAAATTTATTGATTCAGCCAGTGCCATATCAATTAATATCAACAATACCAAAATTACATAAAAACAGAATAAAAAATTGTTCATAAAAATTGCGAAAATAAAATATGAACAAAAATCATATGAACAGAAGTCATAAAAACAAATCCCTCAATCTCAGGTTTTTATTACCTCGCACTTCCCAGAGCTTGCTGGTGGCAACAGCTTGGGCCCTGAATTTAGCACCCAAATCTTCACAAAACTTACTGAAGACAGTAGTTTAACCCCTCTCCATGTTTTATCCATCACAGGGCACACTAATAATAACAACTTGATCCCTAAATTAACTCTGGTTAAGCACAATTCTGTTAAATTGTATACGGAGTTTAGCTGCACTAGCAGCAAAGGAAGCTATTGCCAGTATAGCCTTCTCATCCTCATCACTCAACAGATATACAAGTTGTTTCTGCATAGACCAACCCCTATCAGCATTTAAGGTTATGAATAGTTTCTCCCTAATTTCATTATAAATAGAACAGAAAAACAGATAATGTGGAAGGTTCTCTATTTGGCCCTTACCATACACACTCTAGCTGAATAATCCACCCCCCTGTACCATCCTTGAAATACCTCATTATACATTACCTGAATTCTCAGGTGAGTAAAGGCAATTCTCTGTCTAGGAATCTGCAATATAGAGGAGTAATTCAATCCAGAGGGCCCCTGAACTCAGTGTTTGTACCATGGAGCAAAGGTAAGAGAGTCCACGCGGACCCTAACTTCCTGAAGTTCTATGTCAGCCACTTTCTGCTTAATCATCCTTACAGCACACTCATAAGGGGAAGTGATAATAAAAATTCAACAGAAAATCCAAGTGATCGAATCCCCTTATACACATGCCCACACCAAAAATCTTTTGAATGAGACTTATCATCCCTAATAGTAATTTTATCCATCAAGCACAACCACGCTAATGTACTATGGGAAGAGAAACAATTTTTTAACCAATAGACTAACATCAGAATTGTAACCCTTGAGATGATAGATGTTAACCCCAATTCCAGTCTTAATATCGCTAGTGGTGTAGCCCGTGGTACTCCAAGCAGGGTCCTCAAACATTGGTTAAACACCAGCTCCATGGGAACGACTGTCAATAATGAACCTCCCCAGACCTGGGCCCCATAACAAAGCTGAGATACTACCTTAGCCTCTAGGATTTTTTTTGCTGGGTGAACCATACATGCATCCCGGCTATAAAAAAGAATTTCAAGGCTGTCATCGTAGAGGTAGCTATAGTAGGGGTGGGACACTGGGGAGAATACCAGATACCAGATTTACTGGTATCAGATCTCCCCGGTACCGGATTAACCGGTATCGGCATACCGTATTTTTAACATTGGCCACTCTACCAGTTTTTTTAAGTTGCGGCTATTTATTTCAATGGCCACAATGTAAAAAAACTGGTAAAACGGCCAATGTTAAAAATTTGGTACCCTGATACCGGTGATTATTGGATTCATCCGATACCGATATTCCCACCCCTAATGACTAGCATGTTTCAAATGAGAACCCCAGTTACCATTATCCAAAAACACCACCCCCAGGTATTTAAACATATGGATCTGGTTTACCTTATGTTCATCCATAAACCAACCTCGGTATCTCCGGGCAGAGTGAAAAACCATAACCTTGGTTTTCTCATAATTAATAATTAAATCATCCTGCTGACTCAGAAAACCAAAGTCTTTCATCATTCGAAGCAACCCGATACAGGACTGCAAGAGAAGAATGGCATCATCCGCATAGAATAATGTGCTAACTCTACATGAGCCCTAAATTAGGGCAGTATAATCTCCCTTATCTCTCATTGCCAGAATGAAATTATTTACATAAAGGTTAAACAATATGGGAGCAAGAAGGCATCCCTGTCTTACTCCACAGTAAGCTGAAACTTAAGCAGATAATGTACCCATATGATCCAACCGAACTCTAAGGGAGGTGTCCGAATAAAGCAATTTAATCAAATTCAGGAGATGTCTGTCAATATGCAGAGCCTCTAGTTTTAACCACATTTATCCCTATTTAAACAGGTCAAAGGCAGACTAAAAGTCTATAAAAATTGCAAAACATTTTTGCTTAAATTGTTTACACCTTTCTACCAGATGACTTAGGACAAATACTTGATCAATAGTCCCCCATAGAGGCCCGAAATCCAACTTGTTCTTTACCCAAGATATCTTCCCTATTAATCCATTGTAATAATCTATCCTGTAATAATCTGGAAAACAATTTAGAGACTACACATAACAGGCTAATCGGTCTATAATTCTTAGGACCATAGATGCTACCTCTTTTATGTATAGGGACCACTATTGCCTCTCTCCAGTAAGCAGGAATCTTACCTGATGCATTTATTTTTGTAAAAAAACAGGTCAATACAGCTGCCCATCAGTCAGGGAAAAGCCTAAAAACCTCAGCCGGTATAAAATCTATCTGGTGTTAAATGCTTTTCTTTAAATGAATCTGGAGTCTTTCTTTATTCGGTGTAGTGTGACTTTCCATATTGTATTGGCAGCAGATTTCAAGCCATGACAAGTGGGGAAGCAAGTTAAATCCACGCCAATAGCCCTGCCATTTGTGAGGTACCCCTGGTGGGAGATTGGTGCAGTCCAAGAAGAGAAATCAAGTCTAATGCATTAGAGACTCTTGGGAAGTTAGAAGCCTCAGGACATCTTTCAGACTTTTAAATTCATCCTGACTCTTTTGGTCCGCACTTTGGATAGTTCCATTGATCAGAGCTGAAATGGGTACCTAAAAATGGGTAACACCATCAAATTTACACTACCCAAACCAAGAACGGCAGTTTGGGTAAACGCTCCATCGAGTATTGGCTTTGATTATTCCATTTTCCCTTTACCCCCAATTTTTTATTTATTCATTCTTCTATTTGTAACAGAGTGACCCTTGGAGTTAAGTCTTTGCAGGATCCACATGACAATGAGGCCAGCCCATGTGGGATCTTCATCACAAGTGTCCACCTTTATTTACAGTGCTTTATCATGGCCCATCACTGTCTACCCTGTAAACAATACTCACAGGCCCCTTGTCTGGGTGCCTCCTCAGACCTCTTAGGCTGCTTTTAGATGAGCAGCTGGATGTACCAGCTTGAAGAATGCATTTCCTGAGCTCAACGAAGCCTTGAGCTTTACAAATATGGCTTTGAAGAGACCACGCAAGCTTCAATTCCTATGGTGGCCGGCTACTTCTGGGACATCTAAACAAATTCCCCAAGGCTTCTCCCCTCTTTCCATTGTCCAACTTAGCCTTAGGCTGCCCTGAGATACCTGCCCTGAGGTACCCATGCCTAGACCAGCTGGTCCCATTCAGGCACTGAGCAGCCAGAAGCTATCACACCTGCGTGCCACTAAGTGCAATACTATTTTAGGCTAATGAATTAAGACTCCATTAAATGACTGCTGTGGCACGATCCACTATAAGGAGGTGAACTATTTTATTTATTTATTTATTTAAAATGTATATCCCGCCCCTCCTGCCCACAGGGCAGCCCGGGGCGGTGAACAGCATTCAATAAAACAATATACAAATTTTAAAACAATTTAAAAATACAATATGTGAGGAAAAAACCCGCCCCACTATGCCTTCTCAGGCCCCACTGACACCTCCTGCTACATGGTAGAGGTGTGCACCAGGGGCCCATGTCATTTTCATTTTTTGTTTTTGTTATTTAAATCTTTCGTTTTCATTTTCATAAATATCAAATTGTTATTTTTGTTTTTGCTTTTATTTTTGTTTTCCATTGGTTTCAATGGAAAACTCTTTTTTGACTGTACCTTTTTTGTTTTTCACTACATTTGGCTGAAACATGGGGTGACTGTACCTCCAATGGAAGGCATTATTTGCACCAAATTCCAAAAAGATTGCATAAAGTAATAAAATTTTAGAAGCAGTTGAATTATTTTATTTTGAAAAAAACTTCATATATATTATTAGCTGTAATTTCTTTGCCTCACATTTAATGTAGATTAAAACTTGATATGTTTATACCCCTATAAGTATTTACAGTTTCTGACAACTTTCTGAAGGATTGGATAAATGGTCCTGGTGGTATAAGCAATTAACATATAAATGTATGTAACTTCTTTGTAGTACAACCAGTGTATATGAAATTTGGCATGACTGTATATCACACTTTCATGATCATCTTTGACAAATATAGGAAATATGTGATAGAGTCCCAATGTTATATGCCTGCACAGCATATGCAGAAAAGGAGTCTATGCTAGGAATTCTCTTACATGTCACTGTAGTAAAAGATCAGTTTGTGATGCCAATTGGACTGAAGAAATGTCAAACAAATATCCTCATTCTGTGCTGTGACCATCCCAACATATCTCCCCTACTTGTTACTGGGAAGTCAGAAGCATCTGTTTATGAAAGAGTCAATAGAGATTCTCTTATGTCCTCAGTCACCGTGTTGCAGAATGTGATTGTGGTGATAATTGGCCAGCCTGGATGTGTAAACTAGGCTTCCTGATTTCTGGGATGCTATCCCCAAAGTCCCAGTTATGTCCTCCATGGCCACCTCGAAGCCGCTACCAATTGGTTCTGTACAGCTAGAAGCATGCAGTAATTGGTCAGTGAATGTGTGTCAGTATTTTGGGTTGCTCCACATCCTCCCTCCTACAGCATCCCTCCCCCTGGCATGCCAGGTGCCTGCCTCTGACTGGCACTGCATGTGCTGCTATTTATCTGAATAATGGTCTTCACAGGGTCAACATCAATTGCTTATAAAATTTGGTCCCTTTATCAAATTGTCCTGTAGTTTGGCAGAAATGACAGGGAAGGAATAGGATACATACCTGCCAAATATCTTTTGAACAGGATGGAATATTCAAATGTTACAGCTGGAAATGTATTTTCAAGTTAATGTCTTATAGCATCAGGACCCTTTATCCAGTTTCTGAAAATGTGTGGGAGAATTAAGCTTGTGAAGGGACATTAAAAGTACAGGTTTCATGCAAATTGAATGGAAGATAAAGACAGTGTAGTCATGAATGTGTATGGAGCTTTTCTTAAAGTTGCAGCATTCAATTGCTTCTAAAATAGGTTCCCTTTATCCAATTGTTTCTAATTGTGGTACACATAGTGCCCTCCATTGGGGGTACAATCTCTTCAGGTTTCATCAGAATTAAGTAAGAAACAAAAAAGTATAGCCGGAAATATGTTTTTCAGTTTTTCCCCTTTACTTCAAAAATAAAACGTTGTTTTCATTTTTATTTTCATTATTATTATTTTTTGGTTTTGTTTTTGCAATAGCAATAATGAAAACAATTTTTGTTATCGTAATAACAAAAATGACATGCACACCCCTACTACATGGTTACTTCAATATTTTGGTCATTTCAATAATATTGAATTGAATATTGAATAATATTGAAATGCTGCACCATTGCTAAAAATGACACAACTGGAACAACAGAACTGCAGCCTGGACTTGTGAAGGAAAGTGGAGGGATTGTTTGTTTTTTTACATTGCGGCCATTCATTTGAATGGCCGCAAAGTAAAAAAACTGGTACAGGAAATCCGGTAATTTTAGCTGGATTACTGGGTTAATCTGATACTGCCGGTACACCAAAATACCGGCAGTATCGGATACTGGTAGATCCGGAATTCCCACCCCTAGTTACTGATATACCAGGCACCTACCTGTATGGCAACATCCCTACACACTCTAGCAGAACTGGTGTCGGAGAGGGTCTTACTGTCCCCGAGGATTTTGGTCCGGGGGGACTTCAATATCCACGCTGACATCAGTCTTGGGGGAGCAGAGCGTGAATTCATGGACGCCATGACAACCATGGGACCATCTTAGATGGTTAGGGGCCCAACACATGAGAGGGCCCATACCCTTGACCTGATATTCTTCACAGACCTTGAGGCGGGGGATCTGGTGGTGGGGAACGTGACAACTTTAGCCCTGTCATGGACAAATCATTACCTCCTCCAGACTAGGCTCCTGGCACATGTCAGCCCCTGGAAAGGTATAGGACCAGTTTGTTGGGTCCGCCCCCCGGAGACTTATGGAACCTGAAAGGTTCTGGAATGCTCTAGGGGAATTACCTTGTGATCTCGATGACCATTTTCTCAATGGCCTAATTGCTTTTTGGAACAGCTTGTTGACTGAGGCCATTGACCAAATGGTCCCTAGGTGTCTGCTTCCGTATGTCCGACAATGATGGGGGTCACTGTGCTTCATGGAGAACCTGGACTGGATGAAGCAAGATGGACGGTGGTTGGAGCGACAGTGGCGTCGGACTTGCACTGAAGCCAACTGATTGCAGAATAAAGCTAGTTTAAGAGCGTATGCTGTGGTGGTGCAGACAGCAAAGAAATAATTCTTTGCTTCCCTCATTGCATCTGCAAATTCACGTCCAGCAGAGCTTTTTCGGGTGGTGCAGTGACTGGTCAGTCCGGCTTCTCTCCGCTTGGAACTGGAATCTTCCAGTGGCCACTGTGACATATTTGCTGACTTTTTTTGCAAATAAAAAATCACTGAGATTCATCACAACCCCCATGATGCAGTTGTGACAGGTAGTGAATTAGCAGTAGAGGAAGCCCTGTCATGTCAGTATTTGTGGGATCAGTTTCAGTGGGTGTCGCCCACTGACGTGACGGAGGCCCTCAGGACAGTGCAGGGCACCTGTTGTGAATTCGATCCGTGCCCATCCTGGCTGGTGAAGGCCAGCCGGGAGACATTAGGGCCATTGCTGGCAGGGGTGGTCAATGCCTCCCTTAGGGAGGACAGAGTGCCAAGCCGCCTAAAGGAAGAAGTGGTGCAGCCTCTGCTCAAGAAACCATCCTAGAGTGTTGACTCCATGGCCAGCTATCGGCCAGTCTCTAACCTTCTCTTTTTAGGGAAGGTTATTGAACGGGTGGTGGCCCGGCAGTTACAGGGGCATCTAGACTGGGTCAGTTTTCTTGATCCCTTGCAATCCGACTTTCATCCGGGGTTTGGCATGGAGACTGCACTTATAGACTTGATCAATTACCTATGCCATGAATTAGATCAGGGTAGATCATCTATTTTGATCTTGTTGGATCTGTGGGTGACGTTTGATACCGTTGAACACAAGATGTTGGTGACAAAGCTGTGGGACCGTTCCGGGGTGAGTGGGATTGTTCTTGAATGATTCCGCTCATTCCTGGCAAGAAGAACTCAGCAGGTAGTCCTCAGGGAATATGCATCTTTTCCCTGGGACCTCACGTGTGAAGTCCCGCAGGGTTCTATTCTGTCCCCTCTCCTGTTCAATATGTATATGCAACCCTTGGGGGAGGTCATGAGACGGTTCAGTGTACAATGTCATCAGTACGCCAATAATATTCAACTTTACCTCTCATTTTCTGAAGATCCAGGCCCAGCAGTCTCGGTGCTTACCCAGTGTTTGGCGGCTGTGGGGGACTGGATGGGGGCGAATTGACTCAGGCTGAATAAGTCGGAGATGATGATGGTTGGTAAGGCGGGGGGGGAGATGGCTCCTGTTATTCACGGGTCTGCCCCCCTCTGGCCACCCAGGTCTGTAGTTTGGGGGTGCTACCTGACCCACAGCTTTGCCTGGATTGTCAAGTGGAGGTTGTGGCGAGGGGAGCATTTTGCCAATTAATCTGGTGCGACGGCTTCGGCTGTATATCTCCAACTCGAACCTGGCAACCATCATCCATGCTTTCATTACATCTCGACTGGACTACTGTAACACACTCTACATGGGGCTACCTTTGAAGGTCGCTGTGAGCACATTACACCTGTACTCTGTTCTTTGCACTAGCTGCCTATAGTCTACCGGGCCCAATTCTACTAGTGTTGGTAATGACCTGTAAAGCCCTAAACGGCTTGGGACCTGCTTATTTACAAGACCGCCTCAGGCCCTGGGTCATTTTGCAGCCGGCCAGGGACGCCCAACTCGAGGTCCCCCGGGTATTCCATGTGACAACAGCAGGGAAGGCGTTCTCAGTGGCAACACCTAGGCTGTGGAAGTCCCTTCCGATGGAGGCCCATTTATCCCCGCAACTCCCCTCTTTCCAAAGATCATGTAAGACCTGGTTGTTGTGCCAGGCCTTCGGGGCTGGGGGAGGTGTAGGTAGGGGATTGGGAGAGTATATTTATTTATTGCCTCTAGCATTTAGTCTTTTTAGCAATTTTAATATCATACTTGTTTTATTTATTTTATTGTATTTTTATATGTTGTCACTCCGAGACGTCATTGTGCGGGAGGATGTGGGGTAGCAATGTAATAAATAAATAAATAAATAAAATCATTTCGTGTTTAGTTTTTCAAGAAAAAATATGATATATATCAAGAGGGAGAGAAAGAAATTCACAAACATGGCAGTTTTGTTTAATGACAATTGAGGATTTATCAGGTTACATTTTATGCATCTGAATGAATGAAGACAGAAGACATTAACAAAGAAACCTGCTTTTCTTCATACTGTTCTATTGACAACATTCACGATGCCAAGATTCTCACTTCAATCCCCAACAGTAAAAAAAAAAATATTAAAAGGTAATGTCCCATCATTCTTAAACTAATGTTGAGTCACACATAGAATAAACTTTATAATAAAATAAAATAAAATAAAAATAATAATCATCATCATCTTTAGTTTTATATAGTGCGCCCCTGCCATGGCACTCAGAATGCTTCACATATAAAAAGTGAACACAACTTTTAATTCTCACAACAGCCCTGTATGGTAGGTTAGGCTGTGAGAAAATTGTGACTGGCCCAAGATCATCCATTGCATGTCTGGCTAAGGGAAGACTTGAATTCTAACATATGACTGTAGAGTAACTCAAAAGTATGGAAGAGATTTCATAGGGGTGTGATTGTTTTTGGTATTGTTTGCAATTTGTTTTTGTTATTATGATAATCAAAATGAAAATTTCAATTTTCTTTTTTGTTACTGCAAAAACAAAAACAAATTTCTGTTTTGAAATAATGAGGTAAAACTGAAAAACACATATCAGGCTATATCTTTTTTTGTTTCTTACTCAATTCTTATGAAACTTGGGAAGATTGTACCCACAACAGCAGGCACTAGGTTTACCAAACTTCGGAAAGATTGGATAAAGGGAACCAATTTTTAAGCAAATGAACGTTGTAATTTTAAGAAAAGCTGCACACACATTCCTGGCTGCAACCTCTTTGTCTTCCATCCAATTTGCATGAAACCTAGCAAAATTATGTTGCTACAAAAGATTACAGACTCTGCCCAATTTCAGAAAGTTTGGATAAAGGGTCATGATGTTATGAGCCATTAACTTTAAATTTTACTTTTGGCTGTGACATTTTTATGTTCCATCCTGTTTACAAGACATTTGGCAGAAATGCATCCCACACCTTCTCTGTTATCTCTGCCAAACTATGGGACAATTTGATAAAGGGACACAACTTTATAAGCAATTAAAGTTGTCCCCTTGAAGACCATTATTCAGATAAATAGCAGAAATGCAGTGCCAGTCAGAGGCAGACAGCTGGGATGACTGAGTTAGGGAGGTTGTAGGAGGGAGGATGGGGAACAACCCAACAGACTGACAGACACATTCACTGGCCAATTATTAATGCATGCTTCCAGATTTACAGGACCAATTTGTGGTGGCTTCGAGCTAGGCATAGAGAGCAGCCCTGAGGCAGGCTTAGAAGGGACATTATTGGGACTTTGGGGATAGCATCCCAGAAATCCGGAGACATAGTTTACACATCCAGGCTGACCAACTATTATCAAAATCACATCCTGCAGCACTGTGACAGAGGAAAAAAAAGAGAATCTCTATTGACTCTTTCCTCGCAGGGAATTGGAACTGTATTAATTTAAAGGTTGTATAGGAAAGTGGCAAGCAAGTTATGCCTTAATTATATTGATGTTATAGGGAGATTTCATTTTATATCGTGTTGAACATATCAATACAGGATATCTTGCAAATTAGTATTATGTGAGTACTTATTACAAGGAGACCTGTACGTACATGTTTCCCTATAAGGAGGCATTACTGGATGCCGTGGCCCAACAATGGCCATTTTTCTATACAATAGTGTATGTCTTAAGTTATTTCAAAATTTTATTATGATGTTGTGTATGTTATTTTTGACAATTGGAAATGACGGAAGCTATGACTAAATAAATGAAATGAAAAAAATGACTCTTCCCAGTAACAAGTTTGGGCAAGAGGGTGGGGTGGTCACAGCACAGAACAAGGCTATTTGGTTGACATTTCTGCAGGCCAATTGGCATCCAAAACAGATCTTATACTATAGTGGCACATAAGAGAATCCCTGGCATAGGCTCATTCTCTGCATATGCTGTGCAGGCTTGTAAAATTTTGAACCTTTATCACATCTTTCCAATATTTGGCAGAGGTGATCCTGAAGGTGTTAAATACAGCTGTTCCAAATTTCATGTACACTGGTTGGACTACAAAGATGTTACAGTCAGACATACATTTATAAGTGAATTGCTGATACCACCAGGACCATTTATCCAATCCTTCTGAAAGTTGGCATAGATAGTAAAACTGGGGAGTGGTATAAATTTGCCAAGTTTAATCCACGTTAGTTGGGAGACAAAGATGTTACAGCCAGGAACATATATGCAGATTTGTGCAAAGTAACAGTTTAAATACTTATAGATTTGGATTTATTCAATCTTTCTGAAATCTGGTACACATAATGCCTTCCATTGGAGATCCAAACTCTCAAAGTTTCCTCCAAATATATTTAAAAACAAAAAAGGTACAGCCAAAAATGTGTTTTCCATTGAAACTAATGGAAATTGAAAACAGAAGCAAAAACAAAAATGAAGTTTTGATATTTACAAAAACAAAAATGAAATATTTAATTAAACAAAAAATGAAAACAAATAACAACATGGGTCCCTGGTGCACACCTCTAAATTATTTCATATTAACATTGCTTAAGTAAGGATGACAGGAAAGCTGTTTTGAAATTCACTTTTGCATCAAATTTCTTCCAAATATATTTAAAAACAAAGAAGGTACAGTAAAAAATGTGTGTTTTCCATTGAAACCAATGGAAATTGAAAACAAGCAAACACAAAAATGAAGTTTTGATATTTACAAAACCAAACACAATATATTTAAATAAGGGAAACAAAAAATGAAAACGAATAATGACATGGGTCCCTGGTGCACACCTCTAAATTATTTCATATTAGCATTGCTTAAGTAAAGATAACAGGAAAACTGTTTCATAGTTCACTCCCACACCACTCTTTGTACAAAAGGCCATGACAACGTTTTGGGTACTTCCTGTAAAACAGATTGCTAAAATATAGTCCTTCATTTCACCCTATGATAAAGGACTTAAGAAGAAGGAAATCAAAAATTTAACCGTAACACCAAGGACAATAATAATGATAAAGCGATATGAAATAGAAACCCACCCTCACAGGGTGTTTTTAAATGAGATGTGTTCATGCATGGCTCCCAAACGACCACATGTACAACCTCTCGTATGAAGGTGGTGCGTGAGGGAGTACGCTCCCGTGAACCATGCTGCGGCAACTCATGGTGCAACATGGAGCACCTCTGAAAAAATCCGAAGTGTTCCGTGCAGGGCCAGCCACATGTGCGGAGGCTGCCTCCATGGCTGGGGCAGCCATGCCAAGGGCTACCTACGTGAAGTGCTCCCCACACACATCACATGCGTGGGTGACTGCAGTCGTGCCACTCAGCAGCCATAGACCCCCCCTTGCCCACCCTGCCCACACCCATAGACAATAACCAATTTCTTACCACTAGAATGGAAGTTAATTAATTTATCAGCTTGTCAGGATATGATGCCTAAAATGCAGAGAAGCTGAAGCCATGAGGCTCCTTGGATGAGCATCCCTTCAGGGACTTGCCTTGCTCAGGGTCCTGAATCATGCATGCATCCATAATCCCATGTATACTTTGTGACTCAGATGAAGTCCTAATCTTCCAGTTAGAGACTCAGCTCTCCATCTCCTTGACTTACCCAACCTCTTTCGTGTTCCCTCCTTTCCTCCTCGACTGCCCTCTGGGCACCGACCCACACTCTGACCCTGTCTGCAGATAGCCCTGTGAATCTGACTTCATTAGGATTTGGCCACCCTTGGAGTGAAACAAATTGCCCCTTGATCACAGCCATAACTAGCCTATGGCCAATATAGTGGTGGCCACAGGTACATTTACATGAGGGGCACCAACCAACCATGCCCTATGGCAGCTCAATCATCAGCTGGGTGTCTGTCGTGCTACAGCTGCCTGCCCTAGACTCTGAGTGCTTAACTAGTACTAATGGGTAGCTTCAGGGCCTTCCCATGTGGGACAGCGCTCCCCTCAGTAGTACTGGCTAAGCACTCCTGCTTAGTGCTGTCTGGCAGAAGCAGCAGTGAAGGGAGTCTGAAGCAGCCAGACGTGGCACCGCCAAAAACACACAGCTGATGATTCAGCTGCCCTGGAGAATGGTTGGTTGGCACTCTCATGGAAATGCACCTGTGACCACCACCACATTGGCCATAGGTTAGTTACGTAGATCTGAATATTATCCCCAGTATTAGAACAGTATGCGGAGATTGAATGCAGTTTTTTATACTGTGTGTCAGAGCTCCACATATCCATTCATAAAGGCTGCTCCCCAGCACTGTACCATCTTGCTTTATGCCTGTGAAAACCAGTATTTTGATTAATACTGTTAAGATGCTGTGGCCATTACACCGCCCCTCCTCTCCCCTCATCAGAGCAGTACAGGGTTCCTTGGGGCTACTCCCAGGAGACCGTTGTTAAGATAACTGTGAGCAAAGCAACCAGCTGTGTTGCACGTTACTTAAGCTAGCTACAGCACTCATTCGGGGCCACTGATCGGATCTTGATCAGTGTGAAAACTGGCTCTCATGCCTTCTTTGTTTCAATTCGTTGTCTGCTGTCCTTGCTTCAGATCCAGTGTTTGATGTCTATCAGTGGCTCCGTGTTATAAGTTGCACTTCACCCTGCTCTCAGACTGTTTGTGCACTTTTTCCGTGTTGCCCTGCACTCCTAGAACCCACCCCCGCTTACTCTTCTGTCCTCCTCTGCTTCTGGTCCCTTCCCATTCTCCTTCACAGCACACTTGCACTACCGGCATGTTCAAAGACACACACACACCCCGTACTTCTTGTGTAAGTTCTTGCTTGGTGCTATCTTCTCATTGCCGACTCACTGAAGGAGACCGGACACAGTGCTGGGTTTAAACGGCTGCACTCTTTATTAACCAGATTACAATCAAAATTAGGTGGGGGTAAATCACCTAGTGCGATCCGGATCCAGTACTTAACCTTAACCTTGAACAATAACCCCAACATTAACCAGGGGTGGCTTCGATGTACCCTTGATTGCCACCCCGCAGATGATTGTCTCCCCGTCAAGCAGCCCTGTCCGTCCATGAGGGGGTTCACTCCTTCAAATGCAAGTAAGGATAAAGAGGCCTGCTGATGGGGGACCATACTTGTCCCTACTGCCATTGCACGACACCCCTCCCAGAGAGGCTGCCCTGCCATACTCTAACTTACAGTACTGGACCCCTTCCAGAGTGTGACAATGATAAACGAGCACAACACCACCCCCAATAACTAAGGGGTAACGATTAGCCAAATATCATGCACTGTAAGGAAGGCGAAAAACGGAAAACCCTTGTTCAGGCCTGATTGGGTTAACCGGAAAAATTCCTTCCTGGCCCTAAAATGGCGGCCGGTGATAACCCACAGTAAAAGAGGGGGGTGCCGTTTTAATGTAGCTCCTAGACCCGAATGTGGCTAGGGCTGCAATTCTATTGCTCGTGGATCCCGCCCGTCAGGCAGGGGCCACGTGCCTACTTTGGCAAATAGGAGCACAGCCTGGGTCGCCTAGCAACCCAGGCTGTACTCCCAACTCCAGGTGTGCCATTTGTTTCCCACCTCAGGGCCCGGCTTGGCCTACCTCAGTGGCAAACACTGAACCAGCTGTCCTGCCCCCTCCTTAGGTGAGCACGGCAAAGGGCCCCACGCCCCCCACCCCCGTGTGGGGGGAGGGGATGGAGGCAATTCCCTTATCTAGGGAAACTTCACACTTTTCCTGCAATGAAGAAAGACTCGGCTTTATGGGCTCACCACCTTACACCCTGAGGGGAACCTGTTGGTCTTACTCTGATTTGTCTTCTAGAGATAGTGGGCTTCCTTCTCCCTCCCTTTCACCCCATGTATCCTCCTACTGGATAAATGCACATGCGCAAAATGGTACCATTGTTGGAGAGGAGAGTTGGAACAGCCAAAATGGAGCTCCAGTGGAATAGGGACTGGATCACAGTTGGTCTCCATTCTTCCAGACATTGATCGGAACTGGTGAATCTATCTGAGACAGAATTTCCCCAGTCTCTGGGTGTCTTTAGACATAACATCAATTGGTGTCTGAATGTATGTTTTGACCTTGATATGAACACCGGTTTGACCCTGTGTTCACTATGTGGCACTGCTTAGACACACAGCCCATCTTGGGGCAAATTAGTGTTTTGCTTGCCACCCGATCTCAACACACAAGCACTTCTGCCTTGTTCCCTGTGTTGTAGCTGCTAACATGCCACATGATATTATTAGACACGTTGGCCACGTGTTCAGCCAGAACATGCATATTGCCCTTGTGATGCATGGTGTTCACACTGTGTGTTCAATGGGTGGCCAAATTGGTATTGCTATGGTGCTTACACACAATGGCCAAACATGTGCTTCGGAGTTTTGACATCCAGTCTTTGTTATGTCTAAAGACACCCTCTGTTTCAGCCATAGATCACTCAGACTTTGACCTACCCTCTGGCCTGCCCTCCTTCAGTCTGATTCCTGGACCCTGAACAGAACACCAACACTTACTTTTGCACCCACCATTGGACTTGTACCCTGACACAACCGTTTGTGTTTATTGCTATTATTATTATTGTTGGGCCATCAGTGTACAAAGCATTTTACAAGATTAGAGAGAACTACAACTGAATCACATCGTGGGTTTGGAATTCATAAATATTATTCACATTTTGGGTAGCCCTCTGAATATCCAGAAAATAGTCACATTGAAAACAGATATTCATGTCTGGTTATTCTAATATTTTTGTAATTTTCATTTTGGTATCTTGTTTACTAAGTTAAATCATTTTGGTATTTTTTTTAATTTTGTTTCAGCGATTGTTTGTGTGATAGCAGCACAAGTGCCAAAGCATAATAGCCAAAACACCAAAATTATTGAAACTAATAACCAAGTGTGAGGAATTAGGAAATGGAAGAGGCAGGGACTTCAGGGGCACCCTCGTGGCAGTCATAGCTCATCTGTAAAAATTCCTCAGGATCGTAATTGGCTTCTGGGATGTACACAGCCTGGATCATCACAGGGAGACAGAGTGCAATGCCTGAAGCACGTACACAGCGTATTGCGTGCTTGCACGTGGGGACCAGGACCAAGGGATCGGGGGTGAGAAGGGAAGTGGGAGGAAAGGGTGCCCAGAGGCACAAAGGTTAGAAGAGGGGGGATAGGACAGTCACTCAGGGACAGGGAACCGGGTAACCAGGGTGGTGCACTAGGGCAGCAAATACTCCACACACAAATGCTTTCACTCACTAGTCTTATCCACTCCTCCGTGTCTCTCTCTCTCTCTCTCTCTCTCTCTCACCGTCGTGGTCTCTCAGGCTGGGCAAGGGTTCATTGACAAGACCAAATGCAACAAGCAAGGGGGCCAGCCTCACAGACTCAAGGCACTGATCACCGGCAGGATCTGGGAGTCCGAGAGCTCCTTTTATCCCCTGCTGCCTGCAGGAGCACTGGCACAGACACTGAGCATTGAGGCTGTGGTGCGGGGGGCGTGGCCGGGCTTGATGGGCCCAGGTGGGACTGAATGTATTCAGCTGCACCGCTCTGCTCCGCCGCCACTTGTGGTGTTGGTGACGGGGTGCCTTCCTCCCCACCCTCTCTGAGCCCTGGAGTGGGCTCCATCAGCCGCACTGTCAGTTCTCCAAGCAGCGGGGACACTGCAGGGGGGCTCTTGGTCCTGCACCCCCTAGTGCCTTTCCAGGTATGGGGGTACCAAAGGGCCCCAGGAGAGACCCTACCCCAGATCCTAAGGCCTCATTGCAGGGGCCTGACACCAAGATACCAAAATAAATGAAATAGTCACAATAGAGTGGTTACTCTATTGTGGCTTTTTTATTTATTATGGTATCTCTGGGCATTTTTAAATGAGATGGGGTGGGGTGGGGGGTCCGTGATGCAGGGGGGAGCACTTCAAACAAGTGCCCCATGGACAGCAGCTCTGTCCATCACCACCCACCCGTTCCCCACACAGGACACTACAACTTTTCCTGGAGTGCCCCGTGCATGTACTGGATGGTAGGAATGGGCAAACAGAACAGAGTTCGGAAATTCAGTTCGGTTTGGTTTGAAATTCGAGTTCGGAAATTCGGTTTGGTTCAGTTTAAAATTCGAGTTCGGTTCGGAAGTTCGGTTCAGTTGACTGAACAGACCAAGTTCGGTCAAATTCCGAACTTCCAAACCAAGTTCGGCCATTCAAAACCAGGTTTTTTTGGTGTGTATTGCCACTAGGGATGGGTGAACAGAATGGAGTTCGGAAATTCGGTTCGGTTCAGTTTTAAATTCGAGTTCGGTTCAGAAGTTCGGTTCGGTCGACCGAACAAACCGAGTTCGGTCCAAACTCCAAACTTCCGACCTGGGTTCGCCCATCCCTACTGGGTGGACAGTGTGTGGATCACAGGAGCACCCCCCCCCCCCAACTCACATGTATTCAAACGTGACCTCCCCCACATAGACGGTGAGTGTCCATGTGTGGGTGGGTGTCTCATTTAAGAACGCCCTCTGTTGTCTGATGAATCAAAAATCCAAATCAAAGTGAGTGAACTTGTTGAATACAGTATTCACCACAAATATTTGTTTCAGCTGTAGGTAAAGCCAAACATAATACAACTAATCCCTGCTTAAAAGCTTACAGATTAAACTCACAATTAAGCAAGGGAGAAAAAACCAACAAGGGGAAAGAGAAGAGAGTTGAAACAAAACTAAGAGCAAATACAAGTAAAAATTTAAATACTGAAATTGAAATAAAAATAATGTTAAAATTGATAAAGCTTCATGAAATAATTGGGTTCTGAGGAGAGATATGAATGAAGAGAGAGAAGTGACATCATGAATCAGCTCAGGAAAGCATAATAAACAGCAAAAGAGAAGGGATGGAACTACTTAAGGGGCTGGATACCTTTGGGAAAATGCATACATGGATGCATACATCCATCGATTACCCTCTGAATAAAATAATGTCGAACCTATCTAGAACTGAAATGGGCAGTAGTTTTTATTATTGTTGGGCACTGGTCACATTTTTGGATACTCCTCCAAATACCTGAATAATGACCACAACCAAAACTGGTATTTGCATATCTTATTTGGGGAGTATTCCATTTCAGTTATTTCATTTCCCCCCCCAATTTTTCATAGTGAGTATTTTAGTTTTCTGATAATTTCAGTAGTTTGGTTATTTTTGGCAATTGTGCATGTACAGTTATTGTAATATTGCTGAAACAAAGTAACTGAAATATTGAAATGACCAAAACCTAAATAACTAAAAAATAAAACCTGAAAAATTGCTGACACAAACCCAAATGGAAACCACCAAAAATGGATACCTGACAGAATGAAAATGGGTAGCAGATACTATCCACTATGCCACTTTCAGTTTGGATAGGGTTATAATTCAATGAGTTTGCTCAGGTTTTTTTTTTCATTATTTGTTTTAGCTCTAACATATACATACTTATCTGAATAAAAATCCAGCTGTGTGCTTTTAAAAAAAAGGTTATATAAAAGATAGCCAAATAAGCTACATTTGGGCTTTTGACATATGGGGTGCAGCCACACAAGACGTCTAGGGCAAGCTAGGCTACCACGCCTTGCTCAGCCTTATCCCACCCTGGGCAGCCAGATTACACAATGCAGTGCATCATGTGACCAGGTGCCATCACCTATTCCCACCACCACCACCACCACAACTGGGGCGGGGTTTTGTTCAGGCCGGGGGAGAGAGTTGGGGTGGGACAGGGGAGGCTCAGCTGGGTGCCTGCTTGTCTGGCCAGTGCCTTGGCCTGCCCCAGCCATGGTGGGAGCTCCAACAGCAACCCAGCCACATGGCTTCCTGGGGGTAACCATCTACCCAGCTCCCTGTACCACAGTGTGATGGCCATGCTTACCTGCCCCAGGGCCACACAGGGACTGGGTCTCCACAGCTCACATGGCTGCACCCGTGATCACATAATTTAATGATCTCAACAGGTACTTCTGAGCTCCACAGGCTGCGGGAGGCTAGGACAGAGGCAGAATCTAAGAGCACTGTCTATTAGGCAGCCATTAGGCAGTGTTTGTAGCTCAGGCCCAGATGCAGGTAGCAATATGTAGGGCATGTAACCTTTCCTCATTATCTTCCACTCCGTTCTGTTATAGGTTTCTTTTTTAATGATGGTTTGGCATTTGATATTTTATGTAGGGAAGAATTAAGGTGATGGTGATGGTAATGGAGGTTATGCTGTAAAAAAAACCCTCAACATGAGGTGTAAGGGCATGAGTTCTATGCCATAGTACCCCGTGAGGAGGGGAATATTGGTATGGAGAGGATTACACCATGGCTTCCCTGCGAGAGGGGAGCACAGGCATGAAGGGTAATGGGGTAATACCATTATTACCACCTCCATAATAATGGTAATAAAAAATCTAAAGTAGTAGTAGTAGTGGTGAATTAAGAAGACAACGATGATGATGCCACCGACGCCACAGCCGCCACCTTTTTAAGCATTCTTTACACACAGCACAATAGGGAATACCTGATGTGGATGTTGCATCTGTCTGTGCTAGGGCTGATGCAGCAGTAGCTGTTACCGTGCAATTCCATTCCGCCTTTTCAGAATTGCCCGCCCCACACCGCAGCTTTTCTGTGGACATTCCGCTAATTCCACCGGCATTCTGCTAATTGCAGAATTGTGGAAAAATTACAGAAACTATCGGAAAACTGCTGTTCCGCTATTTTGTGGCACTGGCGGAATGGCGGAAGTAGCGAAAATGTCATGTTTCCGCTATTTTGCGAAGCCTGTGGAAGTAGCGGAATGAAGTTAGCAGAACTGTGGAAGTAGCGGAATGAAACTAGCGGAATGAACCCTCTACCACAACGTACCACTAATTGCAAAAACAGTTTCAGGTGGAAATAGCTACCGCTGCGACATTCCGCTACAGCCCTAGTCTGTGCCCTTGTTTTTTCTGTGACCCTGTTTCATCTCTGGAACTATACCAGCCAGGCAGACGTGCGATATCTTGTTTTAAAGGTCTCGCCGAGACACGTCCAAAATGCCCACCCTCATATTTGTGCATCGAAGGGTTCCAGAGATACGAGGGTCTATCAATCTCTAATGGCATGATACACCCGTATTAATGGCTCCCTGCCTGGCTCTCTCTTCAGACACAGCCTGTCATGATGACCATGACATGAGTGTGATATCACAGTGCCTGGTGACCAGGAGTCTTAGTGCTAAGTGTCAGGGTGACTGGGAGGGAGGGCACCAGAAGGCAGTAGGGGGTAGGCGATATAGACAGTGGGACCAGCAGAGGAGGGAGTAGGCCAGTGGGTGGAGGGCGAGGGGAGCCATAAAGAATGCCTATGCTTTGCATGTATGGATGTCCTGGGCATGCATCTTTCCTTCCTTGTTTCTATAGGAAACCACACAAAAAACAACTATGTTTTCACAGCTATCAAGTATTGTTTGCTACAATTCTTTTGTTTTAAGATTGTCAAGTTGTGGAGCTTCTGGAAACAATATAATAATCATCATGTTCAGCAGTGAGGTACATAAGCAATAAGCATAACAGTAAGTCAGGTACGCTATGTGGTTTCTCTCATCTGCAGAACTTTAGTTGCATCAAGATTGTGGCCCATCTGGCACTAACGCAGTTCAGTCATGCTCCCCTGCACAAAGGAGGAGGACTACATACCTTTAATATTGTTTACTTTGATTCACTTAAGTAAATAAATTATCAATCAATATTTAGTTAGAAAATAAATTATCCTGACTTTGAAGATGCTGCCAGCAACTGAAGGAGCTTTAATTATGGAAAACATAAACACTTAAAAAAAATTCTATGGGTCAGTAGATTTAGATATAGAATTTGATCATTTCTGTTTATGAGTTGGTTCAGGCAGTCATGATGCAAGCAGATTAGGTGGCCTTCCAGTACTTTAGTTCTAGCTTTCAGGTTGTTGTGTTGTTTTTTTAAATGGAATTTATATACATTTTTATTGTGCTATGTCCTTGTCAATTGCCATGAGTTTTTGAAACATCAGTGCAAACTGTCATGTAAGGTGCCACCAGCACACTGATGACACTCAAATCTTATCCCTCCTTTTCACCTGTCCCCAATCCAGCAGTCTCTCATCCCGTATGCTGTGTCTGACCCTGGTAGGGAACTAGATGCAGGCAAGTTAATTTAATTAACTGAAGCTGAATCCAGACAAGACTGAAAGACAGTTGGAGGGCCCTGTGACCTTCAGGGTTAGGAGGGTGGGGAAAGGCATGGTGGGGCAGGTATTATTCATTGGGTGTCTTTAGACGGACCACCCCAGTCTGCTTGGGGTGTGTGCGTGTGTGTCTGTATGTGTGACAGGTCCCACATCCCCCGCATGCAGCCCCAATAGCACCAGGTTTGAACGGACCCAGAAGCTGCTGCAGCCCACAGTCTGCCTATGTGGTGCCCCCTTCCCCACACCATAGAGCTGCTGATGGTTGGGCTGCAACTCTTGGCTGCTACCCACAGCTTTATGGCATTGCCCTGGCCTAAAGAGGAGCTGCATCAGCCCACTTGCTGAGTAAACTGACTGCTGCCACCAATGGTGCTCCCGCTCCTGGCCAGTCCACACCTCTTGCGGTGCTCCAGAACATTCCAGAGCACTTCCAGCAGAGCTACCCTGGAGCATGGACAGCCTGTCCCACCTCTGTTCTGCCTCATCCCTGAGCAGGCCACCTTTAAATGGATGATCCGCCCAGGGGTGAGGCAGAGCAGAGGCAGGGCAGCTGTCTGTCTAAAAACACCCATAGATGCGGTCCAGCCCCAAATCACTTAGGTTCACAGCCTTGAGAGGTTTGTGGATTCACTGCTTTGCCTGGATTATCTTGGTTGTGGTGGTGACTAGGAGCAATTTTCACCATCTCCATCTGTTAAGAAAGCTACAATTCTTTCTTTCAGACTCTGATCTGATAACCATCATTCATGCCTTCCTAAACTTGAGGTTTAACTACTGTAATGTGTTCTATGCAGGGCTGCCCTTGAGTGTTTGGAGGCTGCAGCTACTGCAGAATGCAGTGGCTTTTCTTCTGGTGAGGGTCAGCTTCCAGGAGCACATTACTACAGTATTCCATGGACTTCTCACGCATCAGTGCTTAATTTGGGGGAGGGGGATTCACCTCCTTTCCCCAGAAGCACTGCCTAAGAAGCCCCCTTCCTTGAACTCTAGTCTCCAGGTAGAAACCCAACCACTTGGCCTCTGCCTCTCAACAGGAACAAAAACTGCTGGGAGTGAGGGAGCCTTCTGAAATGCCTGCTGTTCAGGAACAGTGACTAGCTCAGAAGGTGTTGGGAAGGGGAGAGGCAAACACCTTCTGAGCTAGTCACTGTTCCTGAACAGCAGGCATTTCAGAAGGCTCCCTCACTCCCAGCAGTTTTTGTTCCTTCCTGTTCCTAATCCATTGCCATCCTCCTTCTATTTCACCCATTCAACCCATCTATCTCCATATTTGCATTTATTTAGCTTAACTTAGATAGATTTAGTTGTTATTTTTTGTTTATATCCCTCCCTGTGTTCAATCTTCCTTCCTCTCTCCCCCCTCCATTGAATCCTTTCTCTCCCCCATATATTCCATCCCTGATTCCCTTCTTCCCCTGTTTTTTTATTAATTTAGAATAGGATTATTAGATTAATTTAGGTTTCATTTCAGTTTTGCACCCCTCCTTGTGCTGTTTGTGATTCCCCCCACCCCATATATATGAGTGTGTGTGTATGTGTGTGTGTGAGAGAGAGAGAGATATTAGACAGTTGTAGGAGTTAGCTTAGTGTTAGAGATAGTGTTTATTGATTTAGTTTTAGTGTTTGTAGGAGTACGTCTTTGTACTTATTAGACAATCCATTTAGAATAATTAATAGCAGTTAGATATATAATATTAGATTTAAAAGTGTCAATAAAAAAATAAAATAAAATAAATATATAAAAACATTATTTTGGAGAGAGAAATGGAGAAGGGAAGGAGAGGCCGGTCTGCTGCCCGTAGGGGAGGCAATGGGGCACGTGCTAGAGGTGGGAGGGGCTGTGCCAGGGGAGTGACAGCAGGCAGCGGCAGTAACCAAAGGCAGAGCACATCAGCACCCCCCCCCCCCAAACTCACCTGGCCTGCTTTAGGGCAACAGGCTTCATCGGCTCAGCGTCACCTCCTGGCAGTGCCCTCCTCCACAGGGCACTGGAAGGCCTGCAGGATTTGAGGCTCCATCTGTCTCTGCTGGTGGTGGTGCTGGAGCAGGTGTTGGTGCTGCTTCTGATGTTCCTCCAGGGCCACCAGTATCCCCCACTGTCGAGGTGATCCCCAGCAGTCCAGAGGTGGTGGATTCCACCCCGGCCGCTAAAGGCAGGGCCCGATCCCCAGGCAATGTCAGTAGGGACAGGAGTAGCAGCAGCACTAGCAGCTACAGAAGGGGGCACTGGGAGAGTGCCAGCAGCATGGCAGTCATGGGCAGTCTAGCCTCAGGGTCTCAGTACTCCCATTCATGTGACATCACCATGATCACGGACAGCGAGTCAGAGGCAGACACTAGTGCCGCAAAGGAGATGTATGGAGCTGAACCGATGTCTGAGCCTCCTCCCAGAGCTGTGTCACCAGAGCCACCAAGTTCTTCCCCTCCCAGCAGCGCTGTCAGCAATGTGTCAGCCGAGGCAGGCCAGAAGGCAGGAGCGGGGGGGGGAAATCCTCCATCTGGGATCATTTTAAGCAGGTGCAGGCAGATGATCCCAGAGAGGTGCAGTGCACGTTGTGCAATAAGCTGGTGAAGCGTGGGCAGGTGCTTGCCAATCTTGGGACAACTGCAATGGTGAGGCACCTGAAGTCATGTCACAGTGCTCTGCTGCTCAGCGAGAAGGCAGGGGAAGTGGATGCCAACGGGTTCCCAACTGCAGCATCCAGTCACCCGGCTTCTTCAATGGGCCAGTGTCCTGCACCAACTGCTACTGCCTCTAGCAGCAGGAGCAGTATGGGGGCAGAACACCAGCAGGAGCCTAGCCAGCAGTGCCGTCAGTCTACCATGGAGGAGTTGGGGTGGGGGAATCTATCAAGGCCATCAGTAGGGCACCGTGGCACTGGCTTCCAAGAGAAAGTGAAGCACCTGTTGGCAGAAATGATATCCCTGAATGGGCAGCCCCTCTCAATTGTGGAGGACAAGGACTTCCAGTGGCTGATTGGGTTCCTGGCCCCCAACTTTAAACTCCCTTCCCACTCCACCCTGAGTCGGACTGTGGTGCCACAGCTCTACAGGGCTTTGAAGAAGCGGGTGAGGGAGCAGCTGGCAGGGGGGGCCACGGTCCACTTCACCACTGATCTGTGGTCCACCAGAAACTCCCAGCATGCCTACCTGACAGTGACTGCACACTGGTGGCAGGACCCAGAGGCAGCACTTAGCAGTGACAGGAGGGGTCCTGAAGCAGGGTATAGGTGGGCCCTGCTTCAGGAACAAGTCATGGAGAGCTCCCGCACCTCAAGGAACCTTGAGGCAGCCCTGGCCACCATGGTGAGGGAGTGGGTCACGCCAGGCATGTCCTTCACCAAGAGGTGTGTGGTCATGGACAACGCAGCCAATATCATAAAGGCAGTACTTGACGGGGGCATCAGAAGCATCCCTTGTGCCGCACACACCATCCATCTTCTGGTGAAGGACGCTCTGGGCTTGGGGAAGAAGGGGATTGAGACAGGCACCCTTATTTCTCTGGGTCGAACAGGGGAGGAAGCTGGTGGGGTTCTTCAACTGCAGCATGAAGGGCAGCGAGCTCCTCCGGAAAAAGCAAGCTGAGCAAGTGTCCCCGGTGCACACGATCATCCAGGATGTCTTCACCAGGTGGAATTCCACCTTCCTGATGCTTGAGCGACTTCTTTAGCAGAAACCCGCCATGCATCAGGTGGAACTGGAGACAGACATTGAGGCACCTCCATGGTACAACAGGGTGGTATGGGAGATCCTCGCTCACATGGGCTTCGTCCTGAGACCATTCCTGGCTGTGATGGAGACCGTGAGCTCTCCGATGAGGTGCTTGACCTGGTATGGAAGTTGAAAGTGGGGCTGAGTGCACACTTTGATGACCTCCTGTGCTGGGAGGAATATGTCCTGGCAACCATGCTGGACCCCAGAATCAAGGGCAGCATGGCACGCAAGAAAGTGGTCTATGACCTCCAGAAGGGTATGCTTGGTGCAGAAGATCCGGCTGACAGAGCAGGCCATACAGCAGGACGCCCCTGGGGATGGTAGGAGTGGGAGCAGTGACCAGCAGCAGGACCCCTACTAGTGCCAGCAACTCCTCCTGTGCGCAGTCCACTCTGGGGAGCATGGGGCAGCAGAAAAGGGCAAGCAGTGCGCCTGAGTGAAGTGGGGCAGGTGGTGCCCATCCAGAGCTACCAGAGGGAGTATTATGGTGCATCAGCAGCAGTGGAGACCTACCTGGAGGTGGAGCCGTGCACTGATCCCAGCAGTGATCCCTTGGCCTACTGGGCCAGCAAGGTCAATGTGTGGCTGGCCCTGTCAAAAGTGGCCAAGGGTATCCTGTCCTGCCCACCAACCAGTGTCCCCCACAAAAGGGTGTTCTCCATGGCGGGGGACATTTGCACCCCGCACCACCTGAAACTGGGGGCCAAGTTGGTGGAGCAGTTGCTGTTCCTGAAAGCAAACCTTCCACTGCTAGGATTCCCTGAGTTTCCCAGGGATATGGAGTGATGGTGCAGTGGCACACCCCATCCCATGCCAGGGGCAGTCTTGGGATGGGGTTCCTCCTCCTCAATCTGGGCTAGGGATACTTCTCCTGAGGTGCTGTCCCTCCCTCTCAATGCCTGGCACCCATCCTGCCTCTCTCTCTCTTGCATACTAGATGACCTCAGCCACCTTATCTGACTGACCTCATGATGCAGGGTGGCATTGGGAAAAAAACTGTAAGCCTGTTAGCCGGCCTATGTCTAGCTACACGATCTCAGTCCTCCTATGTGACATTGACTGGCTCTCTCTCTCTCATGCTGCACAGTGTTTGCTAGCCTATCTGAGTGCCCTGCTGCCAATGTCCCAGCCTGCCTGTCTGCCCTACTGCCTCGCATGCCACGCTGCCTGTCTACCTGCCCAGCTTGCCACCAAGCTCAAACTATGCCTCAGTCTGCCTTCCTGCCTCCCATGCCAAGGTACCTGTCTGCTCACCCAGGTTGCCTAGCTAAAATCCTGTACAAGCCCACCTTCCCTACTGCCTCTCATACCTGCCCATCCACCCACCTTCCCAGGTGGTCTATATAAACCCTGCCTTAGTCTTCCTGCCTCTTATGCCATGATGCCTGCCCATCCACCCAGTTGACCTAGATCAAAGCCTGCCTCAGACCCGCCTTCAGGGTTCTGGGGCCAAGTTACAGGCAGGGAGGGCTGTGGACAATACCTTGAAGCTGCCACCTTAGCCCCAGGACCCATCATCATGGGCCTGGGGCCATCTTTCCTCACAAAGAGAGCCAATTTTCCAAAGCATCAAGAAACAGCCACTCCAGCTCCATGACCCGCCATCAGGGTTCTGGGGCAAGTTACTGGCATAGAGGGCTGTGGCCAATATGCATCTAGAAGCTGCCACTCTAGCCCCAGAATCCACCGTCATGGGTCTTGGGCCATCATTCCTCACACAGAGAGCCTTTTTCCTAACGCCCAAACCGAACAGGGTAGAACCGAACGGACGAACCCGAACGCGGCGAACGAACCTAACAGCCAAACCGAATGGCCAAACTGAACCGAACTGATGAACCTGAACCATGATCTGTTCGCCCATCCTTAACAAGTGGCTCATAAAATTAGTGGGCAGATACACACACGGTTCCCTTCTACCCCCAGTTTTGCTGTGGGCTAACCATGCAACTATAGGGAAATGAAGAATACTCAGACAGAAAACAAAAGCATAAACTTCCATTACTTAAAGTCAATGACTCAGCTCCCATTGATTTTAATGATTGAAAAATTCACCACGCATCTTCTCCAGAGAGATAACAAACTACCAAAGACTGTTGACATGCTGGGGAAAGATCATGAGACCATTGCAGTGTATTTATTTTTATTTATATTATTTATTTATATAACATTTTTATCCTGCCCTTTCAGGGCAGCCCAGGGCAGCGAACAACAATATAAAAACAATTTTAAAAAGTTAAAAATTCATAAAATGCAGGGGAAAAAAAACAAAAAAAAACCTACCCCCACCCTACCCCTCTCCCTCGCCAAAGGCCTGGCGGAACAGCCAGGTCTTACATAAACGCCGAAATAGCAGGAGAGTAGGAGCCAAACGAGTCTCCTCCAGGAGCGAATTCCACAGCACAGGGCGGCCACTGAAAAAGATCTAACATCAGTGGTCACCTACCTCACCCGGGAAACCTCCAAAAAGGCTCCCACGGATGATCTCAAGGGTCACACAGGCACATGGGGAGTGAGGCAGTCCCGCAGATAAGCAGGGCCCAGGCTGTCAAGGGCTTTAAAAGTTAGAACCAGCACCTTGGACCTGGCCCTGTGCTCTATAGGCAGCCAGTGCAGAGCCCGGAGCACAGGTGTCATGTGCTCCCTGCTTCCCGTCCCGTAAGGAGACGTGCCGCGGCATTCTGCACCAGCTGCAGCCTCTGGACCAGCTTCTCGGGCAGCGCCACATAGAGCGCGTTGCAGTAATCCAGTCTCGAGGTGCTGAAAGCATGGATGACAGTGGCGAGGTCGGAGTCTGAGAGATATGGCCAAAGCCGCCAGACAAGATGTAACTGCCAAAAAGCACTCCCCGCCACGGCCACAAACTGAGATTGCAGACTAAGCTGTGAATCGAGCACACCCAGACTCCGTACCTTCGAGACCATGGGAGGGCGAAACCCCCCCCCCCACGATGAGATTCAACCACCCCCAGGCCCTTGCCCATGAACATCACCCCCGTCTTGTCAGGATTCAGTTTCAGATGGCTCAACCTCACCCTGTAGGGGTGTGAAGGCAGCATAGCATTTACTTTTATTCAAAATAAAAATAAACCACTGTGCATGTGCAAAATAGCCACTGGGGCTGTTCTGCACATGTGCACCCTTTCCAAAATGGCACCAATGCTGCCTCCATGGCACAACAGCCCCCATGGCTATTTGCGCGCACACAGTGATTTTTTATTTTTGATAATAAAAAAGAAAGCAAATGAAATCAAGCAAGTGTTGTTTGCTTATTCATTCATTTTTGTTGACTTTTAGTTACAAAAAATAATGGGCTCCATTCAGATTTGTAATTAATTAAACCAATACCAAATTGCACACCTCTATTACAGGGATAAGACTGTTGAATCTCAGATCACCCTGAGCAGGTTGGATGTTTTTCCCAGTGGATTTCACCATTACTGCCAATAGGGAAAATGCAGTGAACACAGGTCCCTGTTGTGTTCCATATATTGAATTTAAATATTTTGAAATGCTAGCTAGCTACTCTTACTCCTTGAACCCTTCTTTCTATACAACGTTTCCTAGTGTTTGCTATTCTAACCTGCATTTACTTACTTTCCTATCATTGTATTTAAATGTTTCAGAGGCTGAGGACTGTTTTCACTACAGCTTTCTCCCAAATGACTGCTATCACAGATTTATACGTTGCCTTCATTTGCTCAGTCAATCATTCTGACTTTGCGTGAAGGGCCCTGCATAGCAATAGTATTTACACATGGGGTCTTGATCAATATTTGCTATATTGTGCATATATTTGTTGTTATCTGGGGACTCGGGATTATATTTAAATCTCAAAATGGCAAAATTTTGGGGAGGCAGTGCCAGGTGGGGTTAGGGGCTGAGATGGGAGGGTTTATGGGTGAGGTTGGGTTTTTTAATGAGGTTTTTAATGGAGTTTTATTTATTTTGCTTTTATTCTGAAAGCCACCCTGAGCCTTAGATGAAGGATGGGGTAGAAATTGAATAAAATAATAAATAAGCACTTTTATTTCATCAGACTCAATGAGCGTTAACAGACATGACACTGGCCCAGTTAGGCCCACGTTGGTCTATTTGGGCCAGCGTCATGTCTGTATGTTTGTTCCGGGCATGCTAGATGTGGACCCAGACCCTGGGTCTGGACTGTGGGCCCGGATCAAAGCAGGACCAGTCTGGATCAAGCAGCCACTCATCTGGGCTGAAGTGTGTGGAAACATATGTTCCCGTCCCTGGCCACTCCTGGTGTGGAGGGTTGCCATGGCGCCCAGCCATGGCTGTCCAGCCCATCATGGCAGAAAGGCAGGGTGATGGCGAGAGTACAGTGATGTGACCGGACAGCCGCATATCACTCCCCACTGCCCCTGCCCAACTGGGGAAGTCACAGGAATATTTGTTCCCACGACCAGAGTTTGCCCAGCCAGGGAAAGCTCTCCCCCAGGTGGGACAGATATCCAGGAGGACATCTGTTAACACCCAATGAGATTCATAGGTACTAAGTAGGAATGAGAGTTTCGGTTTTGGATAAAACTGAAAGTACCCGAAAATGGCCATTTCAGATTAATCCAAAATTTTGGTTCTTTTTTGGTTTGGTTTCAGAACTTTTGCATTGATTTTTGTATCAGATTTTTAACATTGCGGTTTGTCCCCCATTGAAAAACCACAATGTTAAAAATCCAGTACAAAAATCAATGCAAAAGATCCGATAGTACCGAAACCAAAAAAGAACCAAAATTCATGAGAATCAAAACCAAAATTGACCGAAACCAAAATTTTGCCCAGAGTCCCATCCCTAGTACTAAGCATGGATTCTTGGTTCCTAGAGCGAGATTTTCTAGGACTTTTGCCCAAGCCACTAATTTTGCCTTGTAACAACCTCCATTTCCCATATTTCTTTAGAACTGAAGCAACAGCATTCAGGAATTTGCAATGTTCAGATTTAAAATGTAGCTTATGAGCTCTGTGCTATGCTTTGACCTTGTCACATTCTGGCATGAAGAAACACAGCAATTATGTCTAATGTGACAAGACTGATTCCCTTACTTCTCTATTCTGAGCACTTGACAAGCAGCTGTAAGGAAGGAGTTTGGAGCTGTTGTCATCCAAATCTGAATGCAAGTGAAGAAATGATACTAGTATTTAATGGAACTTGAACATTTCAGATTCACAGAGCGGCTTCATAACATGAACCATGGCTATTACAATCCCCAAGGAAGCTTAATAGGCTTTGATTACTTCTTTCCTGCGGTGAAAAAGAAAAGATCAAAACAAGAGATTTCTCAATTTCAGACATACAGAAAAATTGGTCTTTGACCCTTCATCACAATTCTGCCAACTATTTAATGTCAGCCACTGGGAGATGTTCTCTAAGAGTTTATCCAAAACGTTTTTAAAAGTACTTCAAATATCAAGGGACAGTGTAAAATCAATTTGTTTTTCTTGGATTTTTTTGTGAGGGGCAGCAGTGACAAAGGAAATGAGAAGTCAGGGCAGAGAAGGCCAAAGATAAAGCACATTTCTTTTTAAGTATATCCTATCTTACTATAAAACTGACAGATAATATGGTGTCTGTCTACTGGTTATGAGGAGAAGTTATCACGTGTTTTGAGATACTACAACTTTTTGCTTAGGACTTTCTAGAAAGGAAGATTTAAGGGCTTCCTTGACCAGGAGCACTTGGAAGGGAAAAAAACCCCAAAAACTCAAGGCTGTCCACAATCCTAAATTATGAACCCTCAGAGCAATAAAAACTGGACAAGAGTTGAGTGGTGAGTCCAGCTGAAGTAATTATTTGAAGCAAACTTTGAATACAATGACTCCATTATATCTGAATCCATTGAATCAAGCTGAATACATTGACTGGATATAAAAAAAAATAAAAAAAAATATCACAGAGTTCAGAGCAGCAACAAGTGGTAAAACTAGCTGCTGATGACCCTTGAACATGATCCTCTCTGAAATTCTGGATCTATCTACCCAGCCTCCAAGACAGTGGAGAAAGGTTGTCATTATCAACAAAAGCAGTAAATATGGATACTGAGGAGAGCTGAAATATGCAAAAGCAGGTATACTCATCAAATTCCCAGTACCTGAATTGACCCGAAAATGTCAGGTACTAATCGGAATCTGTTTAGTGGCTGATTAGGGTATCCAGGGTCCCAGAATACTGATTACCAGTCCTGATTTTTTGAGTTTGTCCCAATTTATTTTATTTCTGCACCAATTTGTTGGATTTCAACCCTGATTTACTGAGTGCTAACAAAAAAAATCAGTACTAGAAAGGACAGATTTTTCAGGTAGTCAGGGACCCCCATCAGTGATCGGGTAGCCGACAGTATTCCAAAATGCAAACATTACCCACAGGTACTAAATTAGGTTCCTGTTTCAGCTCAAGCACAGAGCATTCTTATCCGAGCTCAGAAACAAGGAGTTGCTTCTTCATTTTTCTTTAAAGAGGCTGACAGAGAGGAAACACATGTGCAAGGCAGATGAGTACCCAGAGCTCCTGGCGTGACAGCAAAAAAGTGTTGCCACTAAGTGACATTGTTACTCTTGTTGCAGCCTTACAAACAGCCAGCTAGGTTATTGAGTAAAATGCAGTCCTTTTCTAGCGACAATCACATGCGTATAGCAGTATAATCTAGATATAGCCAAGAATTCAAAGCTTGCCCTTGCAGTGGGTGAAGGTTATTTTTATTTAAAAATAAAAAAAAAATTAAAAATAAATTAGCCCAACCTTACTTAAAGCACCGAGCTATAAGAGAATCCATATAACTTCAACTTCCAGAGAACAAAACAAAGGATGTTTTCAGAGAAGACACTCTCCACCCACTACCCACCCACCTCCCACCCCCTAGACATGTTACAGGGCACCCATAGGGCAAAACTGTAGCCCTGAAACATGTATAGTGGGAGGGTGGAGAATGTCTTGTCTGAAAACGGCCCTAAAGAGGTATACCTGAAGTCAGTAGGAGTATGAATTTATTGCAGCTTAGCCATAGGCCACTGCTTAAACAAAACACACAAATACAAATCATGTAGACCAATACCTAGGACCCTGGGAACATTCGGGCCGTAGTTGTATCAAACATAAATCTATAAAACAGTTGCTAAAAATAAGCCCTAAGGAACACGTAGGCTTTTAATCTAAGATTGCCACATATAATCAATTAGAATTGCCTTTGGACCCACAAATGATAGATCTACATGCATGATCAACAGCCATCAACTCTTCAAAAATTGAAGCCCCTCTACAAGGGCAAACCAACTTATTTTTGACAACCCCATGATTATCCAGACCAGGACTCAAAACTATAGGACATCGAGGCTGGGAAACCTGGGTTACTGATGAAAGAACATTAGGGCGTGAATAGGCTCCGGAAGCCTGGCCTACAGATGGATCATCTGCTTGGGTCCCTAGCGAGATCTGACAGGGTATCACCACAGGCAGAGGCACCCTGGGACTAACCAAGGCAGAGACCCTAAGAGGAGAGTGGTCCAGCTTAAATGGCGTCGTAGCCGCAATAATAGGAGACCCACAAACTGGGGCTGAAATAGGGGAAACAGTGAGGGCTTCAGTTCCAGCCAGATTTTTAAACCCACAGGCATTAGAAGTATCCAATATAACACCTGACTTCCTCCTTGTCACATTCTGGCATGAAGAAACACAGCAATTATGTCTAATGTGACATTTCCCTCCCAAGGAACTGAGGTAGTGGACGGACCTTGGGGCAACAATGGGACTATTCCCTTTTTGTCATAAACTTTACCACATAAACCCCACATAGACTGAGAAGATAGACGTTAGAGAGAAGCCAATCTGCTATACCAGATGAAGAAAAATAAATGACTACCCGTAAAGCACGCCCCCTAACTGGCAAACAGAAAAAACGAGTTATATAGGATGGCAAAAAATAACAGCCCAAAATTACAGAAATATGATGTGCAATATGAGATTTTGAATCCCAGGGCGGGGCATGCTTCAGACAGCAACGGGTAGACTATAAAAGTCAGAGCATCAATTATGGGAGTGACTACCCAATCATCCTTAGCCATCAAAGATGGAACCCTAAAAGGGCCTGAACCATACGAGGGGAATGTTTGAGACGTCTGGTCCACTCTCTGGGGGACCAGTACGGACTTATTCCCTCTCAAATCATTCATGCAGTCCATAATTCTACTCAACTGCTGCTGGAAGTCATGAAGTTTAGAATCAATCCCCTCGATTCTAGCCATGAGTACCGTATGAGCTTCTACCTGCAAGAAACAACAACAGGCCTGAGCCCGAGTCTTCAGGGTCTCAGGAGTAATAACCCTTGGGTCCAGAGTATGGCCCATAAGGATAGAAGGGACTCCCTCCCTCCCTGTGATTCCACTTGAAGGCAACTCTAACTCCTCCGGATATTGAGAAAAACAAGAAGCATGATCCTCAGGGGGTCCCAAACCAGTAGCTCTAGGAGGAAATAACAGACAAGTGGCCTCCTCAGAAGGTCCCCCCTCTCCTAAGTGGGCCTGCCTGGATGTATTCGATGTCCCCCACAGCTCCCCGCCCTGGTCCAAAAGATGGGGCAAAATCTCATCGGGCGCACTTGGCAATTCTAAATCTAAATCCCCCTGCCCACCTAACTGGGAAATTGGCCAAAGATTGTCCCCTTCCACAGCCATAGGAGCTGGGGCTCAATCTCTTCTATTAAATCTAGGGAAGAGCAATTTCTCTTCTCTATGGGAGAAACCTGGGGACCTGAAACAGCCCCCGAGTACCCCCGGGATTTGGCAGTCAGAGCTAGCCATCGCTCTCCCTGCTGTTTAAAGGCCATGGCACACCTCAACAATGAGGGATCCGGAAAGGCCGGCCTAGATACCATTGGCGGCCCCAGGCCATCACAGGAGATCCCAACCTCCGAAATCACAGGGTCCTGCAACATGGGGGGGTACAGGAGGGCTCCTGTCAGCTAGCAAAGGAACCCCTCCTACGGCAAAGTCATTCGTGGAGAAGCACAAAGGTTCTTGCAAAAGCCCATCCTGCTTAGGCCCCGAAGAGGCTACTGCCAAGGCAAGTCATTATGTAAGCTGTAGTTGTCTAGCTCGTGTCCTTGTTGTTACCCCCAGCTTTTTGCCTTTCCTAGGCATTATTCCAGGGAGAGTGGATTACTTAACAGAAAAAGTGGCAAATGATAGAAAATAAAATCACACAAATTTACAAATAAACTCTCCAATCCCACCCCCGAACCTAAACACAACCACCCTCCTAGATTGAATATCGCGACTGGAGTCCTCGCCAGTCCGGTGCCTAAGGCCGCACGCACAGCAGCCCTTCGGCGCGCTGCCCCAGCGCATGCCTCCAGTGCCTCCGGGCAGCGCAGTAGTTTTGAGAGCTCCCAGCAACGTAACTCCTCCCCACTGACAGCTGCTTCCAATGATGGTCAGGAGGCTCGTGGCAAAACATGGAGCTTGAGGGTCTCATCGGAGTCGGGCTCAGGGTCCCAGTGTCTCCCTCCCAGCCGGCAACCAGAGGCAATGGGCAACCAGTCTGTGGAAAGGTGGGCGGGAGGGGCTCCTAATCGGGAGGTACCACAGAAAGGGTTTGAGGGGAGGAGAGATCTGGGGCAGAAAGACTCATCACCCCTCAGTGAGTGTGCAGGGATGCAGCTATGTGGCGGCGGCTGCAGTCTGAGCTGCACGTGGTACTGCTTGTACGGTGTGGGGATCAGTCCTACCTGAAGTCTGAGCAAAGCTTTACTATTAAAGGGAAGGATGTATGTCTAGAACTGCTCACTTTTGTGAGGTGGGAGTGTGTGCGGGGGTCCAAGCAATTGGGGGAAGTGATGTGAGAAGGCTTTGAAACAAAGTCAAAGGTTCAAGTCTTGCTTTCAGAAAGAGGGTATTATGTGGCTATGATTTCTTCCATTTTTACATTGCATTTTTTTTTTTTTTTAAATTAAAATGAAGTTAATTTTTTCAGCCAGTTCTCTAAGGTAGGTAATGGACTATTTTGAATTTGCATAAATATACACAAAACAACGTATATAAATATATGCAAATGGTACCTGTGTGGTGGATGACAAAAATCTCTATCTTGCTTCACCCTTGACAGTTCTTTAGCCTTCTGCGTAGAGCTGCAGCAAGCAGCACATTTGCTGCCTGCAGGTAATACCTGCATTGTTCAGCACACACAAACATTCCCAGCTCCTCAATCAGGTGTCTGGTGCCTGAAAATGCAGGCAAGATGCCAATCCCAGCATGTATGGCTCCACAGGCTGATTTACCTCACTGTTGGGCTGCTGCTCCTCTAGTGCTGGTTGCTGCTTGAGGATTGCTGCTCCATGTGCCACCCCAGCCCACATGCTTCTCAGCTTAGCTGGGAAGCTGCCTGGCTTTTTCTGAAGGAGGGGGAGTGAGGAGGCCTTTCCCCACCTGCATGCACCTCTAGTGGGTTCCCCATTCCCAGGGGGACCAATATCAGAGGTGCACATGGGTCCTGCGTGTACCCCCATTTCAGGTCTCCCTGGTAATGAAGGTCCTATTTATTTGTTTGTTTATTTCTAAAAATATTTATATACAACCCCCTCCTTCTCAATGGCAGCTCAGTATGGTAAACACCACAATACAGAAAATATAAAAATATAATACAATATAAAATAGCTATATAAGATCATAAAACATCAGAGGCCCAAGATAATAAAAAAATACCCTTAAACCTAAAAAAGAAAACCCCCACCCACTATCTGTCCCCCTCACTAAATTCCTGGTGAAACAGCCAGGTTTTACATTGTCTGCAGAAGAAGGGGAGATCCAGAGAGAGGCGAATCTCCACCAGGAGGGAGTTCCATAGCTGTGGCACGGCCACTGAGAACGCCTCCTCACACATCACCACCCAGGAGACCTCCAAGAAGGCTGACCGCAGAGGTCGAGATCCAGGACACAGGAGAGGAGGGCCCACGTAAGTTGGGCCCCAGTCATATAGGGCTTTAAAGGTAATAACCAGCATTTGAATCAGACACGGATGACTATAGGCAGCTAATGTATTAGAGGGGTGCCTCCTCAGTCCCGCCCCTCCTCACTCATTAAAAGCCGAGTGGGGAAGCCCCCAGCTCACTTGAGCAGTGCACAGGCTGCAGCAAGCAGAGACCAGGACAAGAGGAGCAGCAGTCCGGCAGTGAGGTGAGTTAGCCCAGGGAGTCAGGTAGCCCATTGGGTCATGTTCAGGTACCAATTGGTGCCCGAACAAAAGCAGGACAAACCAGACACCTCAGATTTGACAAGGTGCCCGACTTGCCCAGTTGCAGCTCTGTTTCTTCTCTCTTTAAGGAGATGGTTTACAGCTGGGTTAACTGATACTTAAGTAGGCTAACTCCAGCAGTTAACTACTTCCTGCCTGGGCCTTATCTGCCTAGTAGCAGAGTGTTGGATAATCCTAGGTTTGGTCCTGCCAGGAGTCTCTCAGAGCCCCTTGTTGTCACTCACAAGGACTTACTCCAATGTCTCTCAAAGTGCTGCCTATATTAATCAGCGAGGCTTAACTGGGTTAGTTTCCTCATTGTTAAGCAGCTGTTTCTCTCAACTATGAAAAAATTATATACATATATTTTTTAATGCAACAAAAATATTAGGGTAATCAGAGCTGCGGTAAACTTTGTCATGACAACAAACAAAATTAGAAGAAAAATAGGGCAAGATATGCACACAGTGGCATTTTGAATTATATGTTGTGTGAGATCTTCTTAACGCTCTGTTTCTCATTACTCCATGTTTAATTTTTAATCATTTTATATAATGTCTTATTTGCTGTAATTTTATAGTTTATTATGTTGATTTCTGTAATAATTACCTACCTTGTGTAATTTATTAATTATTCATCATGTGATGGCTGAAAGCTAGCACAAATGCATTCATTCATTCCATATAAGTTTCTTTCTTTTTGTTTGTTTGTTTGTTTGTCTCAGTGGTTCTTTTTGGTATTTGAAAGTTGCTGATTGGCTAACCTGTTTACACATGGTGGCCTGAAGTGCTAAACAGCTGGCATGCTGAGCAACCAAGAAACAAAGCACCAAAGTAAAGACTTAAATGAACTTCGTAAGAACAACAAATTCAAATTTGGAGAGTTGTTTTTGGTAAACAAGTGCCCAAATTTGATTCACAAATACAATATTATACATTTGTTTCAGATCTAGTTAAGACTCTGGAAATTAGAGCCATACATTCAGGTTTTGACAAAATATAAATAAATGTAAAAAAGACCTTTTCAGGTTTCATAATTGAAATACAGATCTGTGTATTCAGGTTTCAAGTGAATACAACATTTCCTGAAAACTGTAATTTCCAAGAACTTGAATTGGACTCCACAAACTGAAGCACATATCCAGCTTGAACCTGAGCTGCTCTGACTCTCAGCTTAGTCTCGTGCCTGGGGTGCCTGTAGTGAGCCCTCCACACCTTCAGGGGCTGCTGCCGCTGTCTCAGAACTGCAGTCTCCACCATTGCAACCAGGCCTAGCCCAGCAGAGCCCAGCACAGCCAAGGAGAAATGATGAGTCCTTGGCAGCACCATTCCTCCCTTCCTTGAGCTGGTGATCTGTCCCACAAGCCAGTGACCCTCTTCTTCCCCCTGAGCCATCTCTATGCCCCATTCCAACCTAGGGATCCCACTTTCTGAAAGCCAATATTCCCCTCTGAGCCAGAAACCACCACCCCAAACTAGAACCATGCCTCATTTCCCCTCCCCAAGCTAGCAACCTCCTCCCTGAGCCAGTCTTTTGTCCCACTCCCCTTCCCCAAGCCAGCAACCTTCCTGAGCCTAGTCCTATGCCCCATTCCCTCATCACCAAGTCAGCAGCTCTCCACTTGAGCCTGTCCCATTCTCCCCTCTCCCAAGTGAACCACACATGCCTCACTATTCCCCAAGTCAGCTATCCCCTTGATCCAGACTCATGCCCTATCCTAACCTATCCCACCTTCTCCAAGCTAACAACCTCCCCACCAAGATAGCCATATTCTCCATCCTCCTCCAAACCAGCGCTCCCCTTTAAAAATTGGTAGCAGACTTAGCAGCAATTTTGACTTTATTTACCTTTCATTATAAGCCTGTCAAACTGACAGAGCCTCACAGCACTTCTGCATCAAAATAATCCATACACAGATAAGAATGGACCCCTAAAATTCCCCTACAATGGGTACCCCCCCCCCACTCTTGCTATGTAAACTGAGGCCAAGGGACCTGAGAAGAAGGGCATGCAAAAAGCCCACAGGAACCAACTGAGGCCAGAGAACATGGGGATAGAGGCTTGACAGGGAAGCCTCCCCATACGAAGTGCACAAGCAGAAAGGGGGGGTGCAGGAGAAAAGTAAGGATTGGGCCCGATGCCAGGATCACTAGCTCACTTATGTAAAATACCAGTTTTCAGCTTGGAAGAAAGAACAAAGGGAAGACACACAAAGTAAAAATGGAGCCATTAGCAGAAGGGTGTGTTTTCTATTGATCAATGCGTCAGGGACATGACTTAGCTCAGTAACATCCCCCATGCCAGCGAGACTAGGGATCCGTTGTGTTAAGCAGACATTAGAAACCAGGTGTGTCTTTTGTGTTACAGGAGCCAGTCATTAGCTCCTTTCTCATGGAAGTAATAGTCCCATTGTACACCACAAATGACCCTTCGTAGCCTCCCAAACTCCTTTGTTTAGTACCTTATAACTGCCCTATAGTTTCCCTTCCACCTCAGAGAAACCTTGGACCCCAGATACATGCAGGTCTCCCTGCATGTGTCTGGGCTAATGGATCCCCCAGACCTCGGCCTTCCCCCCCCCCCCTTTTTGGACCCCAACATCGCTGGATCCTGGGCTGCTGATCCTGCTCAATCAGCTAGGAGAGGTAAACTATAGGTCCAGTCTCTTGCTTTTTCTTCCCCTCTGCA
>QEPC01013498.1:9798644-9813493 GCA_003113815.1 Sphenodon punctatus | reverse complement strand
CCCCCCACCCCCTGAGGGTCCCCCCCACCCTGCTCCCACCCTCCCTGAGGGTTCCCCCCACCCTGCCCCCTGTAACTGTGAGTCTGGCGATCTTAGCTGTGTTCATGATGCTGGAAATGGGATGCTTTTTAAATCCTGATATGTAACTGTGAGCCTGGCGATCTTTAGGTGTGTTCAAAATGCTGGAAATGGGATGCTTTTGAAATCCTGAGATGTAGCTGTGAGTCTAGAGCTCTTTAGGTGTGGTCACAATGCTAGAAATGGGAGGTTTTTGAAATCCTGAGATGTAACTTTGAGTCTGGTGATTCATGGGCCTTGAAATTCCCCCCCAACACACATACACACACATGCAGCAGAGGGCAAGAATACTGCTCCAGAAGGGACTTCTGAAGCAGGGATTGGGGTCCCTCCAACATACATGCAGCAAGTCCCTTCTTTCTGAAGCAGTATTCTTAACCTCTGCTCTGGTGTGCGTGCGTGTGTGTGTGTGTGCGTGCTAAAACTGCTTGTAAGTGAGGTTTAAGGTTGTCTGCCTTCTTTTAAACCTGGCACAGGAGGTAATTATAACCTGCCTAACCTAACTGAAATTGCTTGATTAAATAATGTAATGTCCATCCAACATTAACCCTTGGAACTCCTTGCTACTGGGTTATGCCGCTCACCATTGTCCTGGCTCTGCCCACCGTTGCCCGTCAGCAGGCCAGCAGGCCTTACTGCCCCTCCAACCTCAAAACCCACCAGCCGCTGCTGGGATCAAGGGGTATTGAGGGCTAGGGTTCAGAATGAGGGGGTGCTTGGAGGGGTGGGGGCCTCTGAAGGGAGGGGTTTGGTTGAGGAACAAGGGGGTACTAAGTGGAGGGGTTTGGTTGGTGGAGCAGGGGGGCCTGGGAAGTGGGGGGTCCTTGTTTTGAAGAAAGAGCATGTTTATTATTACTGATGAGGCTTACATTATACATTGCGTATTTGTACTTTGACCTTCTGCATTGTAAATTCATATTTACAATGAAATTACATTGTAACAACTCACACTTTCACCACCAGAGGACATGGCTCGTTCCAAAAAAGCAACAGCAAAGAGTGGAGGAAAGAAACATAAGGCGACTATGGTACAGTACAAGCAGCCTCCACTGGATGCAATGCCCAAGGACGAGGAAGCTGTAGTCTGCAGTGAAAACAAACTTCCAAGTACAAAAGGCATGAGCAGTGAAGATAATGAGCTCCTTGAATTGTCAAAATAATACATTTCCAATTAAGACATTCTCAAGGCAGTAGAAGAGTGGGAGAAAACACAGAAGTAGACAGTCAAGCACCAGAGTCTTCAAAGCATCCTATGGGATGACTCCTAATTTAATGACAAATGTAAGGGTATAATAAATGCCCTTTATACAAAACTATTGTAACTATTGCTCATTTCCACTAATGTGTACTTCTAATACATCTGCGCTGTTCGCGGATATAATGTACTTGCCACACTTGGCTCAAATTTGAAAGATACATTACAGTAACGGTAAACACAGTGGAGCAAAGGAGTCTGGGAAGTGTGGGGTCCTTGTTGTGGGGGCAGCAGCTGAGAGACAATGGGGAGGTGTGGGAGGAGGAGGAGACAAAAAAGGTGTAGGGGGTTCCCCACTACAGCAACGCCTAAAAGTTGCTGATTGATGATTGAAAAAACAGCTCTGATGCTCACTGAGGCTTTGACCTTCACTGATGCCAGCTGCTGACCAGTTTAGCAGATGGTGACGCCACAAAGTCTTTCACCTTCACACAGCTCAACCTATCAGCAGCCACATAACTGTAGACACTTAAAGTGTGATAACTGTGATTTGGTGGGACAACCCAGTGGATTCACAAGGGAAAAACCTACCTCATACGGGGTATGCACTGGGTACGTACTCCGGGGGGACGCACGTGGTCTGAGGAACAGGGATTGCTAATGGGAGGGGTTAGGGGACTGAGGTCTGAGGGGAGAGGACTGGGTGGCTTTCATCTAACAGGAAGGGTACTGAGGGGTGGGGTAATGAGGGGTACTTAGGGGTGGGGTGCAAGAACAGGGGGTGGTTTGATGGGTGGGGTTTCTTTGGGGGACAGGAGGAGGAGGAGGCTGGAGGAGGAGCCAAGAAAAAATGGGGAGGTGGGGGGGGAGATGTGGGGGATGTGGGGGGAGATATGGGAGGAGGAGGAGGAGGAGGAGGAGACGGCGGCAGCAAGAAAAAATGGGGAGGTGTAGGAGGGTCCCCCCCACACCAACACCAAAAAATATATAGAAAAACATCCCATGCATGGATAGGGGAGCGCTCATGTAAACTGAGTGCATGGCAGTATACACCGCCCACCCTATCTGCACACAGGGCACTCTGGCCAGGGCACCCCATCGTCTTTATCCCCTGCAGGTCCCCACCTGCCAACACATTCCATGTTCTAATTATTCTTAAGGAGGTACATGTATTGGTTACATACCTATAAAGGAAACAATTGATAGGGAAAATAGACTATTGATAAGAATTCTTGCTAAACAGGTCTGCTGACCGGAGCAGGGGATGCTGTTAGGTGTGGAGATAAACTGTTTGTCATCATGTCAAACCCTCTGACCAATGACATACAATGAGAACAAAACTTAAGTCAACAACCATCAGAACAAAAAACTAAACAAACAACAAGGAAAAAAAACAAGAAATTAACAACAAAAAACTTACCAGTTTAACAAACACTTAAATGCACAAGATATAAAACCCAAAAAACAGGGAAATTAAAACACAATTACACCTACAAGACATATAGCAAAATGCATGTACATAACCATAATATATCTACTACCTTACAAGCCATAGCTTCATTACTTAACAAGTAACCATGGTAACTTATCTATTTTGTACATTTAAAATTATTAACATAATTTTGCTATATTTACTGTGCTTCGCAGGGATTACACTATGTTTGGATGTGTTCCCTATTTGCTTAGTACACGGTAGTTAGTTCTACAGGAGTTAATCAAGTACCTTCAGGTGATTGGGATGTACCCTGGGAAGGGTTCTCTGATCATTCTGTAAATTGTATGCAATTTCAGTCCATATCCAGTTTGTCTCACTCGAGAGATGATGGTACCTTGGAAAGGGTTCCCTGCAAAGCACAGTAAATGCACTTTGTTGTGTGTTTGTGTTGTCTAATTATGTTAATAATTTTAAATGTACAAAATAAGTGACCATGGTTATTTGTTGATAAGTAATGAAGCTATGGATTGTAAGGTAGTAGATATATTATGGTTATGTACATGCATTTTGCTATATGTGTTGTAGGTGTAATAGTGTTTTAATTTCCCTGTTTTGGGGGTTTTATGTCTTGTGCATTTAAGTGTTTGTTAAACTGGTACATTTTTTGTTGTTAGTTAATTCTAAAGTGCACTAAAGTAGGCACTTAATACTAAAGCAAGCAGCAGATACAAAAATTCTGTTTTGTATTTAAATTTGAAAAAGGCGCCTTTGCCATTTGCCGGGCTTTGTTCGACTTGCTGCCGCTCTGCAACTTTCCCCACTTGTTAATTGCAGCATGATCAATTTCTTCTGGGCTCGACTGGCAGCCCTACTGTTCTCCCGTTCTGCTGTCTCCCAGTTCTGCTCTCCAGCATGGGTCCCTGGTCAGTCTCAGGCCCACCAACCACCATCCCACAGCTGCCTCGTCTCTCCTGCACTACATCCTGAGATCAACTTTGTTTTCTGCTTGTCCCCAGATGCAGCTGAAGAAGCAGAAGCAAAGAACCCCCCTACCACTAAATGTCCCTGGCATTCCCCCCCCTCAAAACACAGTGCTACCCCCTAAGTCCCCAAACCCCAGTACCAGCTCCCCTTAACCAATGCCCTCACCTAGGCACAGACAGCCCCCGTTAACCCCACAGCACCCCATCCCAGAGCCACAAGTACCCCCTGAGCCCACAGCCACCTCCAAAGCACCTCCACCCACTAAATGCCAGCAGCCCTTCGCATTTGCCCCCTCAAACACAGTGACACCCACACCACCCCCAAACTAGTGCTTGTCAAGTACACTACATTTGACTGTAGTAGACATTTTACTCGTTTTAGAAACCCCATGTATCTTTTCCAATTGACTTCAATAGAAAAAAGATTCCCATTGACTTCAATGGAAAACAAAACAGAAACAAATACTAAAGTAAACAACAATGAAAACGTAAAAGTAAATACTGAAGTTCATGCCTAGTCGATCCATCCCTTCTATCATCCTTGTTGCAACTCTCTGAACTTTTTTCAATTCTCCTATTTCTCTCCTGAGATTGGGCAACCAGAACTGCACATAATATTCAAGGTGGGGACATATCAAAGATTTATACAGTGACATTATCACTGTAGCTCAATCCTGATAAGACGGAGGTGATGGCAGTGGGTAGGGCGAGGCAGGTGTTGGCTCCCCTCGTAGAGGAGGTCTGCCCTCCCGTATCCCAGCAGGTTCGGAGTATGGGAGTATTGTTGAACTCGGATCTCCGCGTAGATCGGCAGGTGGAGGTGGTGGCTAAAGCTGCCTTCCACCAGCTGTATCTGGTGCTGTGTCCATATATTTCCAGTCCCGATCTGGCCACCCACATCCATGCCTTCATTATCTTGAGGATGGACTACTGCAACGCGCTCTACGTGGGGCTTCCCTTGGTGCTGGTTCAGAGACTGCAGCTGGTGCAGAACGCGGCGGCTTGTCTCCTTATGGGGACAAGCCGAGGAGAACACATCACTCCCATGCTCCGCATGCTGCACTGGCTGCCTATAGCATACCTAGCCAGATTCAAGGTGTTGGTTTTGGCCTATAAAGCCCTACACAGTCTTGGCCCTTTATACCTCAGGGACTGCCTCACCTTCCGTGTCTCAGAGTGACCCCTTCGGTCCGCCGGGGGCGCCTTCCTGGAGGTCCCCCGTGTAAAGCGGGGGGCCACAATGGAGAGGGCGTTCTCGGTGGCCAGGTCATGTTTATGAAACTCCCTCCTGGAGGAAGCCCATCTGGTCCCAAGCCTGTTGGGCTTCGGCCGAGCATGCAAGACCTGGTTGTTCTCCCAGGCCTTTGGAGGAGGGGAGGGAGGTTGGAAAAATAGGTGTGGGGGTGGTGGTTGTTCTTAGGGGGATTTTTAGCTATTTTAATTTTTGTGTTTTAGTGTTATTTTACTTATTGTTATTTTTATGTTGTAAGCCGCCCCGAGATGCCATGGGCATGAGGGGGCGGCTAAGAAATGCAATTAAATAAATTAATAAATATAAATTATGACATTTTCCCTTTTGTTTTCTATTCCTTTTGCAATAATGCTTAGCATTCGGTTTGCCTTTTTGACTGCTGTCACACACCAAGCTGATGTCTTCAAGGAACTATCCACAGTAGATTGAGTCACAAATGCCTGTGCACTGCTTGCACGTGGGCCATAAGCCATAGTCCCACCCACACAGGTATGCACACAGTCCGTGCGGGGGTTGCACAAGAGATGTGTACTGTTCATGTGGTGCACAGGGTTTGAAATTGAGCCCAATGACTCGAAGATCCTTCTCCTGAGTGGTTATACCCAAATCAGAACCTAGCATCATGTATATAAATGAAGATTATTATTTTTTATCAACATTGAATTTCATTTTCCATTTTATTGCCCATTCACCTAGTCATGCAAGATCCCTTTGTAGTTCCTCACAGGCTTTATGGGTCTTAACTATCTTGAATAATGTGGTGGCATCTGCAAATTTAGCCACCTTATTCTTCACCCCCTTTTCCAGATCATTAATGAATATGTTACACAATACTTGTCCCAGTTACTGACCCCTGAGCCACTGCACTGTTTGTGTGTCTCAAACTTGAAAAACGACCATTTATTCCTACCCTTTGTTTATTATTATTTATTATTAGCAAACATTTATATAGTGCCAGCAATATACCTGATGCTTTACAAAGTAAGTGAATAGACACAGTCTATTGTTTCCTATCTTTTAACCAGCTACCAGTCCACGAAAGGACTCTTCCTCTTATCCCAGACTACTTAGTTTGCTCAGGATTCTCTTGTGAGGAACTTTGCCAAAAGCTTTTTGAAAATCCAAATATACTATATCAACTAGATCATCACTAGCCATATGTTCTCATAAAATTCTAATCAGTTAGAGAGGCATGACTTCCCTTTGCTAAAGCAATGCTAATTTTATCCATCAAATCATGTTTATCATTATGACTAGTAACTGTTTTTAACAATGGTCTTCACCAGTTTGCCCAATACTGATGTCAGGCTTACCAGTCTGGAGTTCCCAGATTCACCTCTGGGGCCCTTCTTAAAAATTGTGGCTACTAACTCAATTTTCTAATCTCCAGTCCTCTGTCACAGGGGAGGATTTTAGTAATAAGTTACATAGTACCGATAGTAGTTCAGCAATTTCAAATTTGAGTTATTTCAGTACCCTTGGATGAATAATACCATCAGCTCCAGGTGACTGGCTACTTCTTAAATTAATGATATATAATACAGCCTCTTTGGATGTAACACTAATTTTCAGATAATTCTTCAGATTCTTCATCAACAAAAATAGTTCTGGTGTGAGTATCACTCCAACATCCTCAGCAGTAAAAACTGATTTAATTACAAAGCACTGATTTAGTTTCTCATATATACATATTTTCTTATCTGCGACATGGACAGGTAGTCACGTATTCATTTTTGGAGTATTCAATTTCCTTTCTTTTACCCTGGATTTTCGGTTCAGATATTTCACTCTCTCAATCATTTTGGTATTTCAGTTCACCATTTTCAGTTACACATTGTGCATTTGCACATGTGTTGATAGAGTTAATATTGATGAAATGGAATAACCAAATGCCAAAATGACTGAAATAAGTGAGCTGAAAAATAATCTGAAATAACCAAAACAGATACCTGACAGTGTGTAAACAGATATCAGTTATTAACAGAGTTGGCCTTTTTAGTTTGGATAGGGTATACAGTATTTGATAGGTTTACCCATTTTTTCATGTACTCATGCCTGTTCTACACAAAACTATACCTTGAGGAATAGGACTGAACAAAGCACTAGTTAATATAATGTATTAAATGGCATCAATAGCCATTATAAAGTAGGAGGGAGTCATGTTTATCAGGTCTGTAGTATGGAGTACTTATTAATTTGGATCGATGCCAGCCCAAAATGGAAAGGATTCTCAGATCTGAAACCTCAGGTGCAAGCAGTTTAATAGTCAGCCTAGCTTACTGGATAATGTGTTGGACCTGGCCTTGGGAGACCGAGGTTTGAATCTTGTCTAAATCGTGAACTCACTGCATGGCCTTGGGCAAGTCACTATCTAAAGTTCTTCACTGAGCCTTTGGGATAATGTAGAAAATAAGATATATACCTTCAGTTACGAGGAAACAATATTTATCTCCTTTGGTTTTGTTACTCTGAGACACTAACCCACTAACTTGCTTTACACTCACTTCTGTTTACATGAACAGAGTGTTTAGCAAAAGGACAGGGGTGGGGACTGAAGGGGTAGTTAGTACCTCTTCAAAGAAGTATTGTTAATCCAAGGAGGGTAAATCTATTCTGGAGGAGATGATCAACTGAACAGTTCAAAGGCACCATGCATCTCTTGCTGGTTTATTTTGTCTTAATGCCTGTGTGTGCGCTACTACTTTTGTTAGCTTGTTTTCCCCACCTACTGGTAAAATTGCCTACCTCCTTCCCAGTGAGGACAGTGAGGAGCAGGAAAATCAAGTTTCTAGTTCTCACTGGTCATCAAAACAGAACTGGAGGGAGGCAGTAACTCCCCAGGGATTCCTCCAGATTAACAATCCCACAGCAATAGGGAACACAACATTGAATGGGTGTTTTTACACACACATTTCTCCTGCATGTTTGCTGTTACATCCTGAACTTTGTGTGTGTCTAAGGGTAATTTCAGACATGATGTCACCACAGTCAATCACACTGGATCACAGTGGATCCAGTGTGGTGGCTGTGATGGGTGGCACGTCTGTTTGAGCCCCGCCATATGTTCACCACGGTGAATTCCTGGTGGGGTTAAAAGCTAACCATGATTCTGGGCTGACCTCACCCCAGAACCGGTGTTAGCTGAACCATGATCAGGAAAGGGGCAAATGTAAAATGTGCTACCTTGCCCCATTCCTGAGTGTGGTCCAGATCGCAGTACGAGATTGGGTGCAGCCCCCTCCGAGGTTCCCCTACATAATGAAGCCACCACATCTAAAGAACGGCCAGCTTCATCACTGGATCCTGGTCTGGGTTTCAGCGTGTTGGACCTGCAGGCCCAGCACATCTGAAATTATCCTAAATCACTCACCCAGATCTTAAACATCTGGTTCTTTGAACTTCTGCATAGAACTTCTCCCAGAACCTTTATATGTAAAAAAGTTCTCTTGCTAAACTGCTTTGCTCCAGGCAGCTGTGGTCACTTGGTTTCCATGGCAGCCCCTCACATCTACAGTTACTTTAGGCTGTCTGAGGGCAGTGTTTGTGTGAAGAATGCATCCAGAAACTGCCCCAGGGCATTGTGAGTGTGTGAGAGAGAAAATAATGCATCTGGAACTTACTTGTGGACTTGTAAACCCAGAAGATTGAAAGACCAGCACATTAAGGTGTGTGTAAAAATGCCCAATGTCATCATTACAGTATTAGTGAAGTGCCCAATGCGTGTTTGCACTTTCCTCTGAATCATTAGTTTGGTGAGCACTGCAGGCAGAATATCACACTAGATTACATATTAACAGTCTGATCTTTCATAGCAAATTTCTTATACTGTCACTCCTGAAGTATCTCATTTCCCAGTATTTTGTTTTTTTCATTGTTTTCTTTGAATTACATTATTATTATTCAGATAGCATCAACAACATGCCTGGTGCTCAGCATTCATGATTAGAGACAAGTCCTTGCTCCAAGGGATTTAAAATCTAGAAAGGGAGGGGAGACCAGGGAAAGGAACACAAGAAGAGAGAAGGATACATTTATGAAGTTACAAAGTTATAGGTTCACATGCTTCGTTTAGTTAAAAGAGAAGCTGAGAGATCCTGAAGGATGAGACAATGGGGCCAATCCTAAACCCCATGGACATGCATGTGGAGCACATACAACACACGTGTACATGAGGCGGCAACCCACATGCACCCTCTTTATGGGGACTGCAGCGTGCATGCAAATTGCACAGAAACCACGTGAACTTAACGCGCACGTGAACCTAACTGCTGCGTAGTCGAGTAAGCTACGCACACGGGGCGGGGTTGTTGGATTTGCACCTTGTATAAGGAGAAGAGGCAACTTTCCTGGAAAAGACAGATTAAAGTGGTAGATTTTAGGAGAGATGTGAAATATGTTTATTCTCTAGTTTTCTTTCATAGTCCTGAAACATTTCCACTGAATTTGTCTGTCTTTGTTCTAATGAACAACCTGTCATTTTCTTTTTTCATTTTTAGGTGTGGAAATAAGTCATCCATTTAGAGAGAAGGTCACATGACTGCAACTCCAACTCTTTCCTCAATGTTCCCATATATTTCTGGGCAAGATTATTAACAAACAATGAACTTGTAATACTAATTTCTAATTTTCATCATTAAAATACAAGACGTACCATATGCTTTGTGACAGGAGGTCATAACAATGTCTGAGTTACAGCTTGTATACAAGTTCCGCAGGGATTGTTAGATCCCTACGGAAATGTGCAGGCATTTTCTCTGCAATGCTGATAATGCTATTACTGCTTTGAATCAATTAAAAGCAAGTAGATCATAATTGTCCTGCATGTTTTATATCAGTAAGCTAAGGCAGAGGACAACCCATAAAAATGTTGTTAGGGGGTATAATGAACCAGGACATCGAGTGATTTTAGACAGACACCAGGCTGGCCACCGCTGGAGCAGCTCTGGGGGAGTCTACCAACCTCCAGCCCCACATGGGTTCAGTTTACACAGACTGCTGCATCCTGCGTTCTGCCTGTAAGGTGCTTTTCCCCCCACATCATAGAGTTGCAGGTAGATTGCTTGATGCTCTAGGATGCTGCCCACATCTCTATGGTGTTTCCCAGGTAACCACCAACCGAGAGCAGAACTGCAGTGGCCGTCTGCTCTGCAAATGGACTGCAGCTCCGCCTTCAGCCATTTTCCCAGGTTTGGGTGGCCTGTTCCACTGGCGGTGCTCCGGGATATTCCGGAGCACTGGAAACAGGGCTGGAGCAGTCTGCTCTGCCTCTGCTCCCCTCCACCTGTACATCTGGTGGCCCACCTTTAGATGGATGGGCCACCCAGTTGTGATGCAGAGCAGAGGCAGGGCTGCCGTCCATCTGTTTACGCCCATTGATTTTATGGGTATACTAATGAGGGAGGAATTGAATATTTGTTGCATCCAACTTTAAGACCAGTGGGGCAATAAATGCCCAAATCCCACCCAATTTGGAGACCCAAAAACATCCAGCTGCTCTCTGTTTCATGTAAAGTTCAGCTGGAGGAATTGGAGATGAAGGAAAGAGACAAATTGACTCTAACTGAATCACCTTTAGCTTGATTGATTTAATTTTCAGGCCAAAAGGTTATTGGATAACAGAAAGCCGTCTCACTAGGACTTTAGGAAGGAAGAGAGAAAGATGCCCTGAGGGGAGCCCTGCTGAGTGGTGGTGGTAGGAAATGTTGTAAATGGAACAGACAGGGAATATTCAACCTCTGAAACAAACTCAACCATACATTGAGGTCCCAAAATAAGACGTGCACAAACATTTTCATTTGAAAAACCTGACCTTAGTAAACAACAGGGGTGGGACTCGAGGCGAATTATCGGTTACCAGTTTTATCAGTATCGGATGTATCCAATATTGAATTTATCGGTATCGGTATATTGGTTATTTAACATTGCTGATTTCTCGGTTCTTTAACATTGCGGCCATTGTTAAATGGCATCGATGTTAAAAATCCGAGAGAAACCGGCAATGTTAAAAAACCAATATACCGATACCGAAAATTATCGGTATTATCGGATTAATCTGATACTGATAGTCCCACCCCTAGTAAAGTAGTAAATTTTTCAAAGGCAAAGAAATAGCCACATGATTCTAAAATAGCACAAACAATACATTTATATAAAGAATTAGGTGGAGAAAACAAGAATGAAAATTGAAAGGAAAGAAAATATTACATACTCTATATAAAGTATTTAAAAGAACCAATGGGAGCAAAAAGCATGGGTTTATGAAATTCATAATAAGTTTTTTAAAAAACCTAACTGGGGGCTTTATGACTTGCTAACTACTGTAATTGATTATTGTCAATGGGTTGGTGCCAGGTAGAAGAACATTGATTGGACTCAGTTCAGGAATAGCATTAAAACATAGTTTTCTCAAAGTAAAAAGAAAAGAAAAAAAATCAGGAAATTGCTGCAATTCTGATGCACACGTTATTTTCATCATACAAATTTTATTCTCAAAATGTGTAAGGCAAAAAACTCTAAATAATCTTAAATATTTACAAACCTCAGATTGCATGAGCTTTGAAGTTCAACACTGAGCATAAATCCTTTGGTGCTTAAAACATAAAAAGCCAGACCACTAATCCAAAGTAACGTTGCAATAAGGCTTACTCACAGTCACAGTTCCTTGGAGATTTAGTGGGTACTTAAATAGAAAGTCTGGAATTACAATCTTCATCTTGGTAAGTATCAAGCATAAAGTATTTCAGCAAGATCTTTGTTGGCACAGTGATAAGAGCATATGTTTCTAGAAGTTGGGGGACCTTGGAGGTAGTCATTGCTTCTGTTTTGAACTGGAGATGGCATGATCTTTCTCCAGGGATACCAATGTGCTCTGAATGTACCTTTGACTTCCCATCAGATCTTTCCATCATCCTCTGTAATGAAATACCCTGTCCATAAGACAGATGCTTTATATTCACTAATATTAGATTAAATTATAGAAATTGTAAAATATGCTAGTTGCATTTCTCTGTTCATAAGGAAAATTCTCATAACACTAAGAAACAGCCAGAAAATATCATTTACAGAAAATATGTCACTATATAAATCTCTGGTGTGAGACTACACCTTGAGTATTGTGTGCATTTCTAGTCATTCCCATCTCAAAAAAGATATAGTAGAAGGGGCTGAGAAAATGATGAAAAGTATTGTTCAACATCTGTACAAGGAGAGGCTTGATAGGCTGACTCTTCAGGTGAAAGAAGAGCTGATGGAGAGGATTTAATGGAAGTTTACAAAATCATGAGTAGTGTGGAACAAGTGAACAGGGATAACATGCATTGTTGCTGGCTGTTTATAGAAACAGAGTTTACCCAGCCTCTTGACTTGCATTACAGTTCCCCAGGAGTAATTGCTTCCAAGTTCCAATTAGTTTTCCCAGGAAACAATATGGCTCCTGAAAGTGTCTCCCAGTGCTTACATAGTGGGTGATTTCAGATGTTACGGGGCCCTTTGGCCCCGTACCAAAACCACCGGCTTCGTTCCCCTCCGGGGTCACCCCGTAACGTCACAACAGATGTGCCGGGGGGATCCCGGCGGGGAAAGTGGGAGGGGCCGGGGCCGCACGGCACAACGTGCAGCCGCATGGCCCCGCCCCCTCCACGCACCCCGCCGCCCGCCCTCCGAGGAGACGGGCGGGCGGCGGGGCCATTGCGGGCGCCGCGTCGGCCCGGAAGCGCCGTGGCCCGGGATCCCGCCGGGGAACCCGGGCCGTGGCGCACGGCCAGACGTGACTTTTCGTTGGTCCCGGCCCGGGGTCCATTTGACCACGCTTCCCGGGACCTTCCCCCGGCTAGCCCGGGAAGCGTGGTTCAAACGGACCCCATGTGGGGATTCACCGTGGCGAACATCTGGCACCCCGCAAACAGATGTTCATGACACGGTGACCACAGGTGGGTATTCATCGTGGTTCACCGTGATCTCGTAACGTCTGAAGACCCCCAGTGTTACACCACATCCAAACCCCATTCCGCCAAGTAGGGATTACAATACAGCAGCTGCACCCACCAGACAATCCTCCACTATTAACAGTGATGGAAGCTGAGCTATTGACTTCAACAGCTGGAGGTCTGCATCCTTAGAGAATCAGAACTTCTATGCTGAGGTTATGGTGTGGTACCATTGGCTCTCCTAAAATAGAAGCCCTGAAAAAATTGAACTGTACAAGGTATTTCCATGGCCTTCCATAAACCTCAACAAATGTCATGGCTGAGGGTGTTAACAAATGTGATGCTGGCCCACTAGGGCCCACTTTGGCCTGGCTGGGCTAGCGTCATGGTGCTATGCTTGTTCCAAGCCTGCCAGATGGGGTCCTGGTAAAAACTCCAATGTAGGTAGGGGCCGAGCTGGAAACGTGGACCCAGAATGAAGCGGACCCACAGTCTGGTCCCAGCAGCTGTCCAGCTGGGTCTGAGCAGGCAAAACCAGGTGGGAACATCTGTTACCAGCCTCGTCCTGGTCCAGTGTCAGGGGTTGCCATGGCAACCAGTTATGGTTGCCTGTTATTGTCAGCCATGACTGCTTTTCATGGCGGGGAATGGGGTACCAGTCACAGTGCAGGGCTGAAGCTGATCAGTCATGCAGCACTTCCCAGCCCCCTCCCCTGCCAGGGCAGGCTTCAGGGATGTCTGTTCCCAACGCCAGAGATGCTGGGAGGGATGATGGCAGGGTCATCACATATGTAAGTAAGTACCCAGACTTTTGTGGGGGGGAAATAAAATATATTTTTACAAAGCAAAGTTTTCTGTTTGCATTTGCATCTTGGTAAATTATTATTTTTTTCCTGACAGAAGTCCAGACCTCATGCAGTTTTAGTTTATTTATTTTTTTGTTTGCTGGCTGATTTGGGATTTTTCAGATAGCTTCTTCTTTGTTTTTTCTGCTCCATTTTGCCATGTAGCTTTTCCTTCTGGCACCTGCATTGATGCTGCAGAGAAAACGCTCCCCCCTCCCAAATCCCAGTGGCTCTTGTTGTTCAGAGATAAGCATTTGTGTCTGTAAGCAGGAAAATAAGTGTTTCTAGTGGATGAGTTCCATTATCTGCCCAATGACCCTTGAAAGTTAATGAGAAGTCCTCACGGTGGATCATTTTCCTTAAACATAAAATCATCTCTGGAATTTTTATACCTGCTCCAAACCAAATTTGATTTTATGTCCTGATTTCTTTTCAGCTCCTTGAATTAAGCCTTCTTGAAATTTCATTTCTTCTTCCCCTGCTGTAGGAAATTGCCATTTTAGTCTTGTAAAAATCATATTATTATCTTTATTGCAGTAAACTACTGAAAGTTATCCCCTTTCCTTTTAGTATGAACCACAGAAAAGAGGGATTGAGATTGCTTGTGCTTCTTCCCTAAACACTTTGGGTGTTTTCAGACGTGACGGGGCGGCTTCGCCCCGTCACGAAAACAACCCAGAGATTCCCCGCCGGGATCACCCAGGCATGGCAAACAGATATGCCGGGGATCCCGGTGGGGAATCAGGGAGGGGGCGGGGCCATGCGGTGCAGCGTGCGGCTGCACGGCCCTGCCCCCTCCTTGCTCCCTCGCCGCCCACCCTCCGGGGAGATGGGCGGGTGGCGAGGCCAATGCTGCTGCAGAGTCTGGCCGAGTTCACCACTGCCTGGAATCCCGCCGGGGATTCCAGGTCGTGATAGCCAACCAGGTGTTCCTTTTTTTTTATGCCCACCTGTAATCACTTTCACCGCGCTTCAGCCAATTTTCGCGCTGGTAGCCCGGGAAGCATGGTTGAAATTGACCCCATGTGGGTATTCAGTGTGGCGAACATCTGGCTGCCGCCGAACAGACGTGCAGGGCACAGTGACCACATGTAGGTATTCAGCGTGGTTCACTGTGATCTCGTCACGTCTGAAAA
>QEPC01013498.1:9786656-9798328 GCA_003113815.1 Sphenodon punctatus | reverse complement strand
TCCGAGGAGACGGGCGGGCGGCGGGGCCATTGCGGGCGCCGCGTCGGCCCGGAAGCGCCGTGGCCCGGGATCCCGCCGGGGAACCCGGGCCGTGGCGCACGGCCAGACGTGACTTTTCGTTGGTCCCGGCCCGGGGTCCATTTGACCACGCTTCCCGGGACCTTCCCCCGGCTAGCCCGGGAAGCGTGGTTCAAACGGACCCCATGTGGGGATTCACCGTGGCGAACATCTGGCACCCCGCAAACAGATGTTCATGACACGGTGACCACAGGTGGGTATTCATCGTGGTTCACCGTGATCTCGTAACGTCTGAAGACCCCCAGTGTTACACCACATCCAAACCCCATTCCGCCAAGTAGGGATTACAATACAGCAGCTGCACCCACCAGACAATCCTCCACTATTAACAGTGATGGAAGCTGAGCTATTGACTTCAACAGCTGGAGGTCTGCATCCTTAGAGAATCAGAACTTCTATGCTGAGGTTATGGTGTGGTACCATTGGCTCTCCTAAAATAGAAGCCCTGAAAAAATTGAACTGTACAAGGTATTTCCATGGCCTTCCATAAACCTCAACAAATGTCATGGCTGAGGGTGTTAACAAATGTGATGCTGGCCCACTAGGGCCCACTTTGGCCTGGCTGGGCTAGCGTCATGGTGCTATGCTTGTTCCAAGCCTGCCAGATGGGGTCCTGGTAAAAACTCCAATGTAGGTAGGGGCCGAGCTGGAAACGTGGACCCAGAATGAAGCGGACCCACAGTCTGGTCCCAGCAGCTGTCCAGCTGGGTCTGAGCAGGCAAAACCAGGTGGGAACATCTGTTACCAGCCTCGTCCTGGTCCAGTGTCAGGGGTTGCCATGGCAACCAGTTATGGTTGCCTGTTATTGTCAGCCATGACTGCTTTTCATGGCGGGGAATGGGGTACCAGTCACAGTGCAGGGCTGAAGCTGATCAGTCATGCAGCACTTCCCAGCCCCCTCCCCTGCCAGGGCAGGCTTCAGGGATGTCTGTTCCCAACGCCAGAGATGCTGGGAGGGATGATGGCAGGGTCATCACATATGTAAGTAAGTACCCAGACTTTTGTGGGGGGGAAATAAAATATATTTTTACAAAGCAAAGTTTTCTGTTTGCATTTGCATCTTGGTAAATTATTATTTTTTTCCTGACAGAAGTCCAGACCTCATGCAGTTTTAGTTTATTTATTTTTTTGTTTGCTGGCTGATTTGGGATTTTTCAGATAGCTTCTTCTTTGTTTTTTCTGCTCCATTTTGCCATGTAGCTTTTCCTTCTGGCACCTGCATTGATGCTGCAGAGAAAACGCTCCCCCCTCCCAAATCCCAGTGGCTCTTGTTGTTCAGAGATAAGCATTTGTGTCTGTAAGCAGGAAAATAAGTGTTTCTAGTGGATGAGTTCCATTATCTGCCCAATGACCCTTGAAAGTTAATGAGAAGTCCTCACGGTGGATCATTTTCCTTAAACATAAAATCATCTCTGGAATTTTTATACCTGCTCCAAACCAAATTTGATTTTATGTCCTGATTTCTTTTCAGCTCCTTGAATTAAGCCTTCTTGAAATTTCATTTCTTCTTCCCCTGCTGTAGGAAATTGCCATTTTAGTCTTGTAAAAATCATATTATTATCTTTATTGCAGTAAACTACTGAAAGTTATCCCCTTTCCTTTTAGTATGAACCACAGAAAAGAGGGATTGAGATTGCTTGTGCTTCTTCCCTAAACACTTTGGGTGTTTTCAGACGTGACGGGGCGGCTTCGCCCCGTCACGAAAACAACCCAGAGATTCCCCGCCGGGATCACCCAGGCATGGCAAACAGATATGCCGGGGATCCCGGTGGGGAATCAGGGAGGGGGCGGGGCCATGCGGTGCAGCGTGCGGCTGCACGGCCCTGCCCCCTCCTTGCTCCCTCGCCGCCCACCCTCCGGGGAGATGGGCGGGTGGCGAGGCCAATGCTGCTGCAGAGTCTGGCCGAGTTCACCACTGCCTGGAATCCCGCCGGGGATTCCAGGTCGTGATAGCCAACCAGGTGTTCCTTTTTTTTTATGCCCACCTGTAATCACTTTCACCGCGCTTCAGCCAATTTTCGCGCTGGTAGCCCGGGAAGCATGGTTGAAATTGACCCCATGTGGGTATTCAGTGTGGCGAACATCTGGCTGCCGCCGAACAGACGTGCAGGGCACAGTGACCACATGTAGGTATTCAGCGTGGTTCACTGTGATCTCGTCACGTCTGAAAATACCCAATGAGAATGCATTGGGAACTCTAAATAATCATTGCCAAGGTGTTTTCATTAACAGACAAGTTATCCACTAGTATGCAAGTGGTTTTTGAGCAATTTTTGGTTGGAGTGACAGACAACGAGCAACTAAATAGGCTAATTGTGGGTTGGTATTCCTTATTCCAATTCAAGGTGCTGATATTGACCTATAAAGCCCTAAACAGGCTAGGACCTAACCACTTGAAACACCACTTCCTCTTCTATGTTTTATATTGTTTTATTGTATGGTTGTAAAGCCCTCTAAGCAGTGCACCATCTGGCAAGGGAGCACTATAGAAATATAATTTATTATTATTAAGTTTCATCATGATTCTTATAGTCAGCCAAGAATAACCTAGATCCATAATTTAATCAAGTTCATACAGCTAAGATCCAATAAAAGATGCTCTGGGTCTCTTCCCCTGGAGTTTGCCAGTTTGTCAAAGCTCAAGCCTGAGAATCGTCCAGAGGTAAAGTAAGACTTTTTTATTTGACCAGGCATTTGGCAGACAGGGATAGATTGTGGGGTGGGTTTTTAATATATTTATACTGATTCATATTTTATATTTTCTGTATTTTTATTATTATATTTATCATACGCATTTTTAACTTTATTATAATTTGTTACTAACCTGGAGTCCTAGGGATAGAGCTGGCTATAATTCTAATTAAATCAGTTATGGATATGCTTGACAATTCTTTCCAGCCTCTTCAAAAGCCCCACCAACATTAATACCCATTTGTACACATCATGAGTGATGGCATCAGGTTCTGCGAGAATAATATACCCTACACTAGGAAGGGTACCACCACTGTATTTTCTGAAACTCCCACAATTCCTAAGGACACCTTGTTCACCATCCATAACATTGCAGAGGTAGCAGTGGTGGCTGGTGGGTTTTAAGGCTGGTGGGGCACAGGGCAGGGCCAGAAGTGGGAGGGGCCTAGCCAACAGTAGGCAGAGCCTAGCCAATAGTAGGCAGAGCCAGCAGTGCACATGCAAACACAGAGTGAGTAAAGCAAATCATCTTAAGCCAACAATATTCTGTGAAGTCCTTAGCACACCATAAAAGCATCAGCATGGAGTTCAACCTGTCCCCAAAACATGCTACACAGTTTTATTGCAATGTAAAAGGCATCTGCTGCAACCAGAGAGGGAACATTCATGCAAAGACTAGCCACATGTGGCATGGTGGCCTTCTTGCAGCAGAAAAGCCTTGAAACTGACACTGCAAAGGGGTCATTTTAAATGCAGCGAACATTCCAGCAAAGATTAGAAACCCTTCCATCCAAGCCCTCTGGTTCCCCCCAGCCAAAAAAACAGAAAGCAGACAGCTTAGGTGGAAAACAGCAAAGGGGCTATTTTAACATATCCATGGTCAGTGAGGGCCTCCACAAAATGGCTACCACCATTGCACATGCTTGGGGATTGGGAGAGGAGGGGGAACCCCAGCAGTGCACATGTAAACACAGAGCAAGCAAAGCAAACCATCTCAAGTCAACAATATTATGTTAAGTCTTTAGCACACCACAAAAGTAGCAGCATGAAGTTCCACTTGTCCCCCAGATCATGCTATGCAGTTCTGTTGCAAACTAAACTTGCAATGTAAAAGGCATCTGCTGCAACTAGAGAGGGAACATTCATTCAAAGACTAGTCATTAGCAGGGGCATAGCTAGGGTGCAATGGACCCCTGGCCAAGATGGGGCCCCCTCTCCAGTGGGCCTAGGGGCACTGCGATAAAACATACAAGACACCCAAAATGCAACCAGCCTATTAAGTGCATTATGCCATGGATTAATATAATATAGTATAATATAATATAATTATAATTAATAGAGACCAGCTCAGTTGTGCCCCCATAATCAATTCACACTGCCTCCACCCCATAACCAGTTCTTTTGTGCCCCTGGGGCAGCGTGAATTCATTATATGGGGGCAAAAATGAACTTGTTATTGGGTGGGGGTTTAAAGACAGTATTCCTTTTAGCAATAACTTCATTAAGTTAGTGAAATAGCAGCCATAATAATTTCAAAACCATATAGATATTGCTTTACATCCTATTCCTACCTAAGATAGTATAAGTAAGACAGTTGTGAGAATGTGGCCCTTTTTACACAGGCCTCTCCCACCCATGAACATGAAGATTTTTGTGTGTTCATTGGTGAGGGAGACCCGTGTGAATGATGCAGCACCCACACCCACACTGGCTGGGAGTGCCTGCGTGCACCTGCCTAACACACATCCCCATTCACCCTCATCTCTTCCCCTTGCACAGAGCAACCAGGGAAAATGGCAGTTGCTCCATGGGTGTGGATAACAGGGGGGTGAGTGGGTATCCGTGTGTAGCCATGTGCACACACCACCCTTGCACCAGCATGCCCATGGACCCCCCACCTGGTGGAGCCATATAAAATGGCCTGTGAGGAGCCACTCGAAGAAGAACAGAAGGTTGCTGTCTTGTAAACAAGGTTCTTCAAGATGGCTCCAAACATTCTCACAACCCTCACCCTTCCAGCCCTGCATGGAATTTTCTTACATTCCTATAAAGGGTTGGGAGGAACTGTCATTCTGAGGGGGAGAGTTGTTTTTATACTAGAGAAGCTTGAGACCATCACATAATCTATTATTTGAATATGGTGAGCATGCTATGCACAACCCAGTTGTGAGAATGTTGGGAACCATCTCGAAGAACCTTCTTTACAAGGCAACAACCTTCTGATCACTCACATAGGGAGGATATATTTGTTTACAAACAGCTTTATCTCCCAGTCTGATCAGATCCTCCTGCAGGCAGAGGGAGAGGAGGGGGAACCCCAGCAGTGCAAATGCAAACACAGAGCAAGCAAAGCAAACCATCTCAAGCCAACAATATTATGTTAAGTATCTAGCACACCACAAAAGCAGCAGCATACAATTCCACTTGTCCCCCAGAACATGCTACACAGTTCTGTTGCAAACTAAACTTGCAACGTAAAAGGCATCTGCTTCATTATCTGGCAGGGAACAAACATTCATGCAAAGACTAGCCATTAGTGAACCAACATGTGTCATGGTGGCCTTCTTGCAGCAGAAAAATCTTGAAACTGATACTGAAAAGGGGGCCATTTTAAATGCAGTGAACATTCCAGCAAAGATTAGAAACCCTTCCATCCCTCCTCCTCCAAATAATCCCCCAAAACAAATAGAAAAGCAGACAATTAGAGTGCCAGGATCTCACAGAGGATGAAATACAGCAAGGACCAAGAAAATTTTGTAAAGAGTAGGAGGTGAGAGAGCACAGCCCTTCCAACTGGGTTCACAAAATTAGTAATTACCCCTGCCTGTAATGCATGGGGAGTGGGTGGTGGGGTGGGGGGAAAGAAGAGGAAAAAAGAAATCACAAGCAAACAAACAATGTACAGGTAATCAGGGCAGGGAATTTGTTTTTTCAAAACTTACCAGGTTTCTGAAAGGAGGACACCTTCTGATTAGGGATGTGTGAACAGAATGGAGTTCGGATGTTCAACCTGCAACCTTAGTTTGGGTTCATGGGTTCGGTCCCATAGAGTTCTGGTCACCATTCGGCCGCCTGGAGTGCTCCAGGGGTGCCTGTGGGGGCATGGCAGGTCATCTGAGACGCAGCAGCAGAGACTGGGATGGCTTGGGGATTGGCACCCTGGGTTGCCCAGGAAGGCAGGCTCTGCGCTTGGCCCCTATGGGGGCATTGCTGGCCATCTGAGACCCAGTGGCAGCAGCAGCAGAGGCCAGGAAGGCTTGAGGCTTGGTGGCTGGCACCCATAGTTGGCTGGGCATTGCAGGCTGGCAGGCATCAGTGGGTCTCAGATGATCAGCCATGCCCTGACAGGAATCGGGTGGCCACCCCCGGGGGCCAAGTGCCGAACCTAAGTTCTTCTGAAGAAGGGGAAGCATTTAAGAGTCTTCTTTACCCTGCAAAGAGGCTGGATATGCAACAGCAATTGGAACTGTGTACCCCAAGCCTAGTTCCCATACCGACTCTTTCTCCTGTGAACTCCCAGAATGGTAGCCCTCTGGTTTAGAACTAGGAAAGCTAAAATGCAGAGAGGTCAAAGGACTTCCAACCAGGATTTAGAACTGGGGTCTCTTGACTCCTGTCCTGTCCTACAAATGAGCAATGCTGCTGCCCACACAAAAGCTACTGAAAGCAGATGTTCTTCTGGGCTGCCTATCTCTGCCTGCAGGCCATGTCAATATGCGCAAACACACTTTGGGCACCAGAAGACACTGTAGCCCTGTCACTCCTGCTTTGATAGTGACTAGAGCTGGAGAGCCCAGCATAGAGCGAGCAGAACTGGAGGCCTGCCAGCCTGCACTACCTGGACCAGTAGGGGTGCCAGCCACCAAACCCTGGCCAGGCCTCTGCCACTGCTCCATCAATGTCAGCCAGCCTGCAATGCCCAGCCAAGTAGGGGTGCCAGCCACCAAACCCTGGTTGGGCCTCTGTTGTGGCTCCACCAATACCAGACAGAAATGCCCGGCCAAGTAGGGGTGTCATACTGGCCATACTGCATAATGCATAGATGCCATACTGTAGAACACCCAGTGCAGTAGAATATGGGCAACTGTTTCCCCCTCACCTAATCCAAAAGGGCAAACTCTTAAATAAAGTGGGACACCCTTCTACCGGCACTCTAACAGGGCAGATGGAAACATATTTAGCCTCACCCTGAGGAACATAGCCCTCTGAGGGAGAAAGGAGACTGACCAGATATTTTGAGCTGAACTTCCCCAGGGGCATTACAGGCAAATAACCAATGAGAGATCTTGCCTCTCATATCATTGATGTCTCATTTTGATATTCAATATCTAAAAGTCATTGTAGAACTTCCACTTTGACCTTTGCATATCCCTGTGATATTAAATAAGGGATAGAAAGCCCCATATATTTTATCTTGTCCTGTACTTTGATAATCCAGACACAAGCAAAACTATCAGAAAAAAATCAATGACCGGGTTTAAGAAAGACAGTGTGATCCAGTAATTCAATGCTGCACGCCAAATATGCCAGAGAAACTCTACCTGTCTCTCTACTAAGAGGCACATTAGAAGTATCTGGAGGAAGTTTCAGTAATCTTTTCAAAAAATTGGATTGCACCCTCTCAATGTCCAAGATTTTATCCAGACCCCAAAGATGAGCTCCATACAGCAACTGTCCTCCTATTTTGGCTAAAAAAAGCTTTAATTGCTGGTATAATCCGTTTGGATTTTTGTGCACGAAAGCAACAGTTAATTGCAAAAGCGCTCTTGCTAGCCTGCTCCATTGCTGAGTTCCCTTGCTTTGAGCAAGTTCTACTTCAATGAAAAGTCATGCCCACATAGCGATATGAGGAAACCTGTTCTATCCCCATCAATTATCCAGACTAGGTATGTGCGAACGCGGTTTGGGCATTCGGTGTTCAGCCTGAACTCAGCCTGTTCGGACGGCCAAACTGAACGACCGAACCAAACGTGAAAGTGGCCAAACAGTTCAGCTGTGTTTGGGTGAGTTTGGTGGTGTTTGGGTGGGAAAAACATGACTGGAAGGCCGGGGAGGGGGGAAGGGAGCTGAGGAGCAAACTTCTTGGTGCCAGGGGTGGAGAGGCTAGGACTAGCAGTCAGCCTGACCAATCACCATCCCTTTTCTCCTTAGACCACTGGCTTTGTAGTGTGCGATTGACATGGGGCTAGGCTGCACAGAGCCAATGGGGCTTGTAGTAAGGCGGGTGGAGCAAGTAACAAAAGTCATTGTCCTCCCCACTTCCTATTCCTTCTGAGCTAGCCACTGATCCTGTCAGCGGGTGTTTTCAGAAGTTTCCCTCTCCCAGCAGTTTGTGTTCCTAATCCATTGCCATCCTCCTCCTATTTCACCCATTCCCAAACATTTACCTCCATAGTTTCATTTATTTAGATTAGACAGATTTAGGTGTTACTTTTATTTTTTACCCCTCCCTGTGTTCTTTCTCCCTACCCTCCATTGAATCCTTCCCTCCTCCCACTATATATCCCATCCCTGATTCCCTTCCCCTGTTTTTGGATTTATTTAGAGTAGGATTAGATTGATTTAGGTTTCATTTCAACCCCTCCCTGTGTTGTTTGTTGTGAGCGGTCTGTGTCCCCCCCCAACCCTGTGTATGGATAGATACGACAGACAGACACGACAGGCAGACAGAGATAGATGTAGGAGTTAGCTTAGTTATAGAGATAGCTTGTAGTGATTCAGTTTTAGTATTTTATAGTGTGTTTGTAGGACTAGATATAATATTCCACTTAGTTCCATAGATTTTAGAATAGTTAATAGCATTTAGAGTTAGTGTGTGTGTGTATATATAATATTAGATTACAAATTTGAATAAATAAATTATATATATATATAAAATTTCCAAGTGCATTATTTGGGTTGGAAGACATGGAGAAGGGAAGCAGGAGAGGTCAGTCAACTGTCCATAAGGTGGACAATGGGACATGTGGCAGAGGTGGCAGGGGCCGTGCCAGTGGAGTGGCAGCAGCCAGAGCCCATCACCATGCCCCAAACTCCACAGGTCCACAGATTTTGGCAGTGAGGCTTCTGAGGCTCCCAGCAGTGGCACTGGGGGGGCACCTCCTGCCAACATCCTCCACTGCCAAACAGGGCACTGGAAGGCCTGCAGTCCAGATGGCTGTGGCCGTCTCTGCTGCGGCTAAAGGAACAGTGCAGGTGCTTCAGGGGCAGGGTCCGAAGTTCACCATGGGCCACCATTGTTCCTCAACTATTGAGGTGTCCCCGGAAGTCCAGGGGTGGTGGAACTCACCCCGGCTGCTAGGGTCAGGGCCCAATCCCCAGGCAATGGCAGCAGGGAGAGGAGCATCAGGAGCTATAGGGGGCACAGGAAGAGTGGCAGAAGCATAGTGGGCAGTCGATCAACCTCAGGGTCCCAGTACTCCCCTTCACAGGACATCACTGTGATTGGGGACAGTGAAGCAGACACTAGTCCCACAGAGGAGATGTCTGGAGCGGAGGCGATGGCTGTCCCTCCAAGAGCTGTGTTGCCAACATATTCTGCCCCTCAGAGCAGTGCTGGCAGCGGTGCATCACCCGGTGAAGGCAAGAAATCAGGAGGGGGCAAAAAATCCTCCATCTGGGTGCATTTTAAGTTGGTGCAGGCTGATGACCCCAGGGAGGTGAAGCGCACTTTGTGCCAGAAGGTGGAGAAGCATGGTCAGGTGCTCACCAACCTTGGCACAACTGCCATGGTGAGGCACCCGAGGGGATGCCACAGCGCTGTGCTGCTAAGTGGGCAAGCAGGGGCAGTGGGTGCCAGTGGGTTCCAAACTGCAGCGGTCAGTTGTCCGCCTGCATAAGCAGGCAAGCATCGTGCTCCAACAGCTGCCTCTTGCATTAGGAGTGGTATTGCTGCCAGGGGGTAGCAGCAGGAGCAGAAGCAGCATCAGACCATCAGTCCACCATGGAGGAGCTGGGGTGGGGGCAGCTGCCACATCCATTGGCAGCTGCAGGACGTGGAAGGCAGCGTAGCATTCAACTGAAAGCCATGCGCATGTTGGGGGAAATGATAGCACTGGATGGGCAGTCCTTCTCAGTGGTCTGAGACATGAGGTTCAGGTGCCTGATTGGCTTCCTGGCCCCCCTGTTTAAGCTGCCCTCACACACCACCCTGAGTCGGCAGGTGGTGCCAGACTTGTACTGGGCTTTAAAGGAGTGGGTGAGGGAGCAGCTGGCAAGGGCTGGGGGTGCCAGCATCCACTTCACTAGAGACGTGTGGTCGAGCAGTAACGCGCAGCACACCTACCTGGTGGTGATGGCACACTGGTGACAGGACTCAGAGGCAGAATTTGGCAGTGGCAGGAGGTGTCCCAACGCAAGGTATCAGTGGGCCCTGATTCAAGCAGAAGTAATGGACAGCCCCCGCATGTCTCGGAACATCGAGGCAGCCCTGACCACCATAATGAGGAAGTGGATCATGCCTGCTACGCCCTTCACCAAGGGGTGCGTGGTGACCGATAACATGGCAAACATATTGAGGACAGTCCATGAGGCGGTCTTCATCAGCATCCTTTGCACTGCACACACCCTTCACCTGGTGGTCAGGGACACTCTGGCCTTGGGGGAGAAGGGGATTGGTGCAGGCACCCTAAGCTCCCTGATCAAGCGGAGGAGAAAGCTTCTTTAACCAGTTTCTTTAACCAGAGCGTGAAGGGCAGAAACTTCCTTCGGGAAAAGCAGGCTGACAAAGGCTCCCCAGCGCACGAGCTGGTGCAGGATGTGTCCACCAGATGGAATACGACCTTCCTGATGCTCGAGCGCCTTCTTGAGCAGAAAGCCACCTTGCATCAGGTGCAACTGGTGGCAGACAGCAGGGCTCCTCCAGGGTACAATGGGGTGGAATGGAAGATCCTGGCGCACACAGTCTTTGTTTTGAGACAATTCCTGGTCATGACGGAGACCATCAGCTCATCCACAGCCACCACCAGCCAGGTTACCCCTCTGGTTCAGAATCTCCTCAGGAGGCTGGAGGAAATTTGCCAGGGTTGGGATTGTGGCTCTCAGGGCAGGAAGCTGGCGGATGAGGCGGTTGCCCTGTTGCGGCAGCTAAAGGCAGGGATGAAGGCACGGTTCGAAGAGCTCCTGCAGCGGCTGGAATATGTGTTAGCAACCATGCTGGACCCCAGGATCAAGGACAGTGTGGCACGCCAGACACCCCTCTACGACCACTGGAAGGGTGAGCTGGTGGAGAGGGTCTGGCAGGCAGAGCTCGCTCTAGAGAGCTTGCAGCAGCAGCAGCAGCAGGATGCCCCTGGTGATGGTGGAAGTGGGAGAAGCCACCCCTTTCTGCTGGCGGGGTCTATCCTTGCCCCCAGCCCTAGAAGTAGCAGCACCAGCAGCAGGTTGATCAGCAGCAGCACCCACATTGCCAGCACCAGCAGCTCCTATGTGCAGGTCACTCTGGCAAGCATGGGTTCTTGCACAGCAAGGCAAGCAGCGTGGCTGAGGGCAGTGGTGGAGGTGGTGCCCAGACAGAGTTACCTGAGGGAGTACGACGGTGCCTCAGCAGCAGTGGAGACCTACCTGGTGGAAGAGCCATCTTTGACTCACCCCTTTCTTTTAAACCCTACATTGACTCTGTTGCTAAATCCTGTCACTTCTCCCTCCATAACATTGCTAAGATTCGCCATTTTCTCTCTGTCTTATCTGTCAAAACTCTTGTTCATGCTCTGGTCATCTCTCGCCTCGATTACTGTAACCTCCTTCTCACTTGCCTTCCCCGGTCTCACCTTTCTCCCCTCAACTCTGTCCAAAACTCTGCTGCCAGGGTCATCTACCTCGCCAGTCGCTTCGACCATGTGCAGCCCCTCCTCTCTTCGCTTCACTGGCTTCCCCTTCCTGAACGAATCCTGCACAAGCTCCTA
>QEPC01013498.1:9770066-9785549 GCA_003113815.1 Sphenodon punctatus | reverse complement strand
TGTGGGGAATTAAGGAGGAGGGATAGGGCAAGCAGAGCCCTGGAAACGGGGGAACACAAAGGCACACACACCCACTCGCTCGAGCAACAGAAGGCAGCAAGGCTCTGGTGGAAAAACAAGCCCTCAGGTTGGAATAGGGCTACCAGGATGGTGAGTCCCCAGCCTATATCATCATTGGGCACTGGGGCAATCACAGGCCTTAAGCGCTGCAACCTGCTCGCAGCCACACAGGGAGAAGGGAAGGGCTGGAGGCGTGAGACACTTGGGGGATGGGGAGTGTGAAGGGCCCCAGGAGGGGGTTAAGGGAGAATAGGACTCTTGCTCAGGGAACACACCCAGGCACCCGTGCTCCTCCTGACGCCGCCGGATGACACACTCACCTGAATCACTCTGTAATCCCAAGCACTCACCCATGCCCACACACACACACGGCTCTCACTCGGTCCAGTCACACACAATAAGGTTCAGACACGAAGAACAATAGCACACGGCACAAGAGGGGCCAGTCTCACGGGCACACCAGGCTCCGATCACCAGCAATGCATCTGTCCCATCAGCAGACTTTTATCCTGTTCCCCCCAGGGCGTTGCTGGAGCCGCGCAGAGCGGCGCACTGGGGGGGGCGTGGCTGGGTTCGGCGTGGCCTGCATCCTGGCCCCGCCCCCTGGAGTCTCGGCGTGCTACTGATGCGGCTTGCTGCGGGGAGGCGTGGTCTCTGGGGGCTCCCTGGGAGGACGCTGGTCTGTGGGCCTCAGGTTTGTTGCGGTGGGGGGTGCGGAGGGTGTGGGGAGCCCTGTTGCGGGGCCTGGCGCTAATGGGGTGTGGAAGCTGCAGACCCCAGCCCCTGGTTTCCTTACAGCACCCCCCCTCCAAGTCTGATGACCTAGTGTGGGGCGCGGTTTTAGGGGGTAGCGCATGTGGAACAGTCGGGTCAAACGGGGGGCGTGGACATCTGCCGCCTGTTCCCAAGATCGTTCTGCAGGCCCGTACCCTTTCCAGTCGATCAGATACCATAGCCGCCCTTGCCGTCGGCGGGCATCAAGAATCTGTTGAACTTCATACTCTTGCGTTGTGGGTAGGGGACCAACGTGTTTATTGACAGGTTGTCGGGGAGCTTGTGCAGGTTTCAGTTGCGACACATGGAAGGTGGGGTGTATATGGTAGTGTGCAGGGAGCTTAACGCAATAAGCTACATAATTGATTTTCCGTTCAATAGGGAATGGTCCGATATAACGGTCATCTAGTTTGGCAGAGGGTCTTGCGGATGGAGAGCTTCGTCGGTCCACCCAAACCCAGTCTCCAAGCGTATATTGTGGGGGAATTTGCCAATGGCGATCCGCATATACTTTGTACTGTTGTTGTGCATGTTGTAGCGCCTTCCGAGCGAGGGTTTGGGCCTGGCGGATTCACGTAACCAGGGCTCCTGCCGCCGGAACGGAACATGCGGTGAGCTCCAGAAGACAAAGAGGAGGGTGATACCCATAAGTGACGTAGAAGGGGGAATTCCCCAATGAGGCATTGAGAGCATTATTGTAGGTGAACTCAGCTATGGGCAAGCATTCGTACCAGTCGTCCTGGTGGTATCCGGTATAACAGCATAGGTATTGTTTGAGGGTTTGGTTCACCCGTTCCACTTGCCCGTTAGTTTGGGGGTGGTATCCGGAGGTTAAGCTGCGCCTTATGTGCAGACTCTGTAGTAGCTCCTACCATAACCGGGAGGTGAATTGCGAGCCTCGGTCCGATACTGTCTCCAGGGGTAGTCCGTGCAGTTTAATGACATGGTGCAGCAGCAATTGAGCCATGGTGCTGGCGGTAGGAAGGCCCGTTGTAGCCACAAAATGCCCTAGCTTTGTAAAATGGTCCACGATTACGAGGATAGTGGTATACGTCGATGAAGGGGGTAAATCGACAATAAAGTCAATGCCAATGCACTGCCAAGGTCCCTGTGGTAGGGGGGTCAACTGCAGCAGGCCTTGTGGCCGACAACGGGGTACCTTTGTGTGGGCGCAGGTAGTACAATGCTTGACGTACCGCGCTACGTCCTGCTGGAGCGTTAGCCACCAAAAGCGCCTCTGGAGGAGGGTCGCGGTCTGTCGAATTCCCGGGTGTCCGGCTAGCGGGGCATCGTGATGGATCCGCAGCAAGGGCGTACGAGCCTTGGGAGGCACCACCAGGCGTCGCTGGTAATAAAGGAGTCCATCCCATCCCCGCTGCAGCTTAGGGTCTAGGCTGGTCCGGAGCTGGCGGGGGCAGTTCCGAAATTGAGCTGCGGTCAGAAAGTGGATCCCCACTGTCCCAGCCTTTAAGATGGGTTCTCCCCAGTGATCCGGGGGTTCCCCGGGCTCCGTACATCGGGAGAGGGCATCGGCTACAATATTTTGTGCACCAGGGCGATATAGAATCTGGAACTGAAACTGGGTAAAGAAAAGTGCCCAGCGCCCATGCCGAGCGTTTGTAATTCATGCGGTCTGCAGGTAAGTGAGGTTACGGTGATCCGTAACCACGGTGATGGGGCATTTCGCCCCTTCGAGGTACTGTCTCCAGGCCTCGAAGGCCACCTTGATGGCCAGCAGCTCACGATCTAGAACTGTATAATTTTTCTTGGCACTGATAAGCTGCCGGGAGTAATACGCGCAAAGTAGTAGGCGCTCCCCCCCGGGTTCTTGTTGCAGTAGCACGGCTCCAATGGCCACACCCGAGGCATCTGTCTCTACGGTGAAGGGGTGCTCGAAGCGAGGGTGCTGCAAAATGGGGGCTTGGGTGAAGGTTTTCTTCAAGGTATCGAAGGCTCACTGATGTGCTTGCTCCCAGGTGTACGGCACCCCTTTCCGCAACAAGGTCGTTAAGGGAGCGGTCAATTTTGCATAGTTGGCAATATACTGATGGTAGTAGTTTGCAGTTCCAAGGAACCGTTGCAAGGCCTTCGTCGAGGGGGGCGGAGTCCATTGGAGAATCACAGTTATCTTCCCAGGGTCCATCCTGATCCCTTGTGGGGAAATGATGAAGCCAAGGAAGTCAATGGTAGAAACATGAAAAGCATACTTCTCGTACTTACAAAACAAGCGGTTCTGGTGTAGACGCTGTAACACCCGTTGAACCTGGGGGACATGTTCGGCTAGAGTCCGGGAGAAAATCAAGATGTCATCGAGGTACGCTACTACACAGGTGTCCAGCATGTCACGCAACACATCGTTTATCAGGTGCTGAAAGGTGGCTGGCGCATTCGCCAGGCCGAATGGCATTACACAATATTCGAAGTGCCCATAACGGGTACGAAAGGCCGTTTTCCATTCGTCCCCCGGGTGAATGCGCAAAAGGTTATATGCCCCCCGAAGGTCTAGTTTTGTGAATACCTTTGCCCCGTGTAGCCGGTCCAACAACTCAGGAATCAAGGGGAGGGGGTAGCAGTTCTTTATGGTTATTGCGTTGAGTCCACGATAGTCAATACAGGGGCGTAACCCCCCATCCTTCTTAGAAACAAAGAACAATGGTGCCCCGGCCGGGGAAGTGGAGTGGCGGATGAATCCACGGCGCAAATTATCTTCCACGTACTCCTTTAAGGTCTCTAGTTCAGAGGCCGATAGCGCATAGATCCGGCTGTACGGGGGCTCCGTCCCTGGAACCAATTCGATAGGACAGTCGTAAGCCCGGTGTGGCGGTAGGCTCTCAGCCTCCTGTTTACTAAACACCTCTCAAAGGGGGACGTAGGGCGCCGGTAGCTTGGGTAGGTTTTCTGCGAGCTGCGTGCTCAACAGGGCTTGGTTGGGCGGAGCTAGGATGCACGTGTTGGAGCAATAGTCTGTCCGAAACCTCAGGGTCCCCTGTGCCCACTGGATCTCGGGGTCGTGGTTTCGGAGCCACGGCATCCCCAGCACGACCTCGAACATCGGGGATGCCACCACATCAAAGCACAGCAGTTCCACGTGAGCCCTTATAGCAACTCGAAGAGGAGTCATTTGCCATATCAGCGGGCCTGAGCTAAGGGGTGACCCATCAATGGTAAGCACCTGTTCCGCCGTCGCCCGGGGGGTATGCGGGATGCCATAACGCTGCATAAATCCCTGATCCATGAAATTCCCTGAAGCCCCGGAGTCAATAAGGGCCCAAGCCACGATGCCTCGGGGAGTATTTCCCTGGAGGGTAACAGGGATTTTCAAATGTTGGCCTCCCCCCAAAATTATACCAAGTACACGGAGGTTCTTGCTCGGGGTGTGTAGGTCGGCCGCCGGGGACCCCCCTATAGTTCCCGGGGCCGAGATTTTCCCGCGTCCCTTCGGGCCGGGAGCAGGGCCGGGCATTCCCGTGCAAAGTGCAATGACTCACCACAATAGAAACACAGCCGGGAGGTTCGTCGATGTTCTCGTTCGGCGGCGGTCAGGGGGCCCCGTGAGGCCCCGATCTGCATGGGCTCCTCCTCGGTCTCCCGTGCTCCCTCACCCCGGACCGGGGGATGGGGCAGCACCCGGGGACCCATGAGGCGGTAGGGCTCTTGTCGTCTTTCTCGCCGTCGTTCCCCCAAGCGTTCATCTATTTGAACCGAAAGGTTGACCAAAGCCCCCCAGGTATCGGGTAGGGGGATAGTCGCAAGGTGGTCTTTGAGCTCTTCACTGAGCCCGCGCCGATACATCACCCGGAGTACATGATCTGGCCAATTGAGGTCTACCGCCAGCTGTTGGAATTTGGTGACGTAGTCCAGCAAGGGGCCTTTCCCTTGTTTGAGGCCCAGAATGGCGGTCTCTGCATCTTTTACCCTATGTGGGTAATCAAAAAGGAAGGTAAACTCTTGTACAAAGCGGGGATAATCTTGAAGCAGGGGGCTCTTGCTGGTAAGCAAGGGCATGGCCCAGGCCAAGGCATGGCCCTCCAACAACCCAATAATATATGCAACCTTACGTGCATCGGTGTTATAGGTTTGGGGCTGCATGGTAAAGGCCAACTCGCATAGGGCCAGAAACCCCCTAAATTGCCTTCGGTCTCCCGTATACTTGGCGACCTTGGGCCCCTTGGGTTCGCGAGGCAAGTGGCCAACATTTTCCCCCGGGGCTGCAGCCTCAGCTTGAGGGGGCGGCGGGGGTACAGCCGCTCCCCCACCGGCTTGCTGGTCCTTTAAATCTTTCACTTCCATCGCTAGGGACTTCACAATCCGTGTAAGTTCCTGCACTTCTGCAGCAAGCTGCTCCATCTCCTGTAGTGTTCCCAGGGGCTGTCTTTCAAAGGGAAGGTTTAAATGCTGGTGATTCTGTGGGGAATTAAGGAGGAGGGATAGGGCAAGCAGAGCCCTGGAAACGGGGGAACACAAAGGCACACACACCCACTCGCTCGAGCAACAGAAGGCAGCAAGACTCTGGTGGAAAAACAAGCCCTCAGGTTGGAATAGGGCTACCAGGATGGTGAGTCCCCAGCCTATATCATCATTGGCCACTGGGGCAATCACAGGCCTTAAGCGCTGCAACCTGCTCACAGCCACACAGGGAGAAGGGAAGGGCTGGAGGCGTGAGACATTTGGGGGAAGGGGAGTGTGGAGGGCCCCAGGAGGGGGGTAAGGGAGGATAGGACTCTTGCTCAGGGAACACACCCAGGCACCCGTGCTCCCCCCAACGACGCCGGATGACACACTCACCTGAATCACTCTGTAATCCCAAGCACTCACCCACACACACACACACACACGGCTCTCACTCGGTCCAGTCACACACGATAAGGTTCAGACATGAAGAACAATAGCACACGGCACAAGAGGGGCCAGTCTCACGGGCACACCAGGCTCCGATCACCAGCAATGCATCTGTCCCATCAGCAGCCTTTTATCCTGTTCCCCCCAGGGCGTTGCTGGAGCCGCGCAGAGCGGTGCACTGGGGGGGCGTGGCTGGGTTTGGCGTGGCCTGCATCCTGGCCCCGCCCCCTGGAGTCTCGGCGTGCCGCTGATGCGGCTTGCTGCGGGGAGGCGTGGTCTCTGGGGGCTCCCTGGGAGGACGCTGGTCTGTGGGCCTCAGGTTTGTTGCGGCGGGGGGTGCGGAGGGCGTGGGGAGCCCTGTTGCGGGGGCTGGCGCTAACGGGGTGTGGCAGCTGCGGACCCCAGCCCCTGGTTTCCTTACACCAGGTGGCCTAGATCAAAGCCTGCCTCAGTCTGCTTTCTGCTCATGCCACGCTGTCTGTCTTCCCGCATGCCCAGGTGGCCTAGATCAAAGCCTGCCTCGGTCTGCCTTCCCATGCTCATGCCACGCTGCCTGTCTGCCCGCCCTGTGGGCAAAGGTCAAGCCCTTCCCAAGCCTGCCTACCTCTCATGCCAAGGTGCCTGTCTGCCTGTCCTGGCAACACTGGGTGATGTGTCCCACTGGCCTGGTAATCCCGCTGCTGCTGTCTGCTGTTCTATGGGTGCTCTGCCCTGGCAAATCCAAATGTGCCCAATGCAGGTTCTTTGCCCGGGAAATCCAATGTCTGTTGCTTCTGGCAATGCCACCTCTGCTGTGCCACGGTTCTGTGCCCGGGCAATCCAAAGTCTACTGATGCTGCCAGTGCCGCTTCTGCTGTCTGTGCCATGGGTTCTGCCACTGGGCAATCCAATGTCTGCTGCTGCTTCCAATGCCACCTCTGCTACTGTGCCACAGGTTCTGTGCCCGGCAACCCAATGTCCGCTGCTACTGGGTGGCCACATGATTCAGCACTGGGAAAGGCTTGACCAATTGGTAGAATAGTTTATTCAGATCTGGAGAGTAGGATGCAAGCCTGCAACACCGGCTGAGCAGGGGTGGCCGCCACTGAGTCCTGGCCAGGCCTCTGCCACTGCTCAACAGATGCCAACCAGCCTGCAATTCCCAGCAAAGCAGGGGTGCCAGCCACCAAGCCCTGGCCGGGCCTCTGCTGCTGCTACACCGGGTATTTCAGGCTGCCAGGCATCGGCCGAGCAGTGGTGCCTGTCACTCCATCCCCAGGACACACCGTCAGGGTTCTGGGGCCTACGTTCCAGGAAGGGAGGGCTTTGTCAGTACAGCAGCTCATTGTCTGCAAATGTCCCACATCCTTGCCAGCCAGCCTGTAATGCCCGGCTAAGCAGGGGTGCCAGCCACCAAGACCTGGCTGGGCCTGTGACGCTGCTCCACCCATGCCAGCCAGTCTGCAATGCCCACATAAGCAGGAGTACCAGCCACCGAGACTTGGCCGGGCCTGTGATGCTGCTCCACCAATGCCAGCCAGCCTGCAATGCCCAGCCGAGCATGGGTGCAATCCACAGTTACTGTGTCCTGGCAATCCAATGTCTACTGCTGCTGCTGTTACTACAAGTCAGCCATTTGCTCCTGTGCCCCGGCAATCCAATGTCTGTTGCTGCTGCCAATGCTGTCTCTGATGTGCCATGGGTTCTGTGCCCTGGAAATCCAATGTCTGCTGCTGCTGTCTCTGCTGTCTGAGACACAGGTTCTGCTACCAAGCAATCCAATGTCTGCTACTTCTGCCATTGCTGCCTCTGCTGTCTGTGCCATGGGTTCTGGGTCCCACAGACACAATCTCTGCTACTGGGTGGCCACGTGATTCACCCCCGGGCAAGGCTTGACCAATTGGCAGAATAGCTTGTTGAAATCCAGATAGTAGGATGCAAGCCCTTAATGCCTGGCCAAGTAGGAGTGCCAGCCACTCCAGCCGCAGGACCCACCATCAGGGTTCTGGGCCTACGTTCCAGGCAGGGAGGGCTATTGTTCCACTTGTCTGAAAGTGTCCCACATCAAGGCCAGCCAGACTGCAATGTCCGGCTGATCGGGGTGCCAACCACCGAGCTCTGGCCAGGACTCGGCCACTGCTCCACCGATGCCAGCCAGTATGCAATGCCCGAATGAGTAGGGGTGCCAGCCACCAAGTCCTGTCCTGGCCACTGCAGCTGCTCCGCTGATGCCAGCCAGCCTGTAATGCCAGGCCAAGCAGGGGTGCAAGCCAGCAAGTCATGTCCAGGCTTCAGCCTCTGCTCCACCTATGCCAGCCTGCAATGTCAGGCCAAGTAGGGGTGCTGGCCACTCCAGCCCCAGAACCCACCATCAGGGTTCTGGGGCCTGCGTTCCAGGCAGGAAAGACTATCATTCCACTTGTCTGCAAGCATCCCACATCAAGGCCAGTCAGACTGCAACGCCTGGCCGAGCAGAGGTACCAGCCACCAAGCACTGGCTGGACCTCTGCCACTGCTCCACTGATGCCAACCAGCCTGCAATACCCGGCCAAGAAAAGGTGCCAGCCACAGTTACTGTGCTGGGCAATCCAATGTCTGCTGCTGGTGCTGGTGCTGCACATCAATCATTTGCTCCTCAATCTCGTAGATGGGCAAAGCTCAGATGAATGCACCGGTGGGTGGGGGGCTGGGTGTCCACGAGATTTGCCACCGGGCAAGGCTTGCCCAAATTGCAATAGAGCTTCTTGAGCTCAGTCGAGTAGGATGCTAGCCTGAAATGCCCGACTAAGTAGAGGTGCCAGCCACTGAGCCCTGGATGGACCTTCAGAAGCTGCTTCACCTGTGCATGCCAGCCTGCAATGCCAGGCCGGGCAGGGGTGCCAGCCACCAAGCCCTGGCTGGACCTCTGCCACTGCTCTGCCTCTTCCTGACTGGCAGCCTGAAACACTCAGCTGAGTAGGGATGCCAGTCACTCTAGTCCCAGGACCCACCTTCAGGGTTCTGGGGCCATCATTCCTCTCATGGAAAGCCATCATTCCACTTCATATAGAAGCTGCCACTCCAGTCCCAACCATCAAGGTTCTGGGACTGTCATTCCACTCACGGGGAGCTGTCATACCACCGCATCTAGGAGCTGCCACTCTAGTCCCAGGACCCACCATCAGGGTTCTGGGGCTGTCATTCTGATAACGGGGGGCTGTCCATCCACATCATCTAGAAGCTGTCACTCTAGTCCCAGGACCCACCATCAAGTTTCTGGGGCCGTCATTCCGCTCACAGGGAGTTGTAATTCTATGGCATCAAGAAGCAGTCAGCCATTCCAGCCCCAGGACCCACCATCAGGGTTCTGGGGCCTATGTTATAGGCATGGGGGGCTGTCCATCCATGTCATCAAGAAGATGCCACTCCTGTCCCAGGACCACCATCAGGGATCTGGGGCCGTCATTCCACTTACGGGGAGCCGTCATACCACTGCATCTAGGAGCTGCCACTCTAGTTCCAGGACCCACCATCAGGGTTCTTGAGCTGTCATTCTGCTCACAGGGAGCCATCATTCCATTTCATCTAGAAGCTACAACTCCTGTCCCAGGACCCACCATCAGGGTTATGGGTCCCTCATTCCGCTCCTGTGGAGCCATCATTCCACTTCATCTAGAAGCTGCCTCTCTAGTACCAGGACCCACCGTCAGGGTTCTGGGGACCTCATTTCACTCATGTGGAGCCGTCATTCCACTTCATCTAGAAGCTGCCACTCTAGTCCCAGGACCCACCATTGGGTTCTGGGGCCATCATTCTGCTCACGGGGAGCTGTCATTTCACCACATCAAGAAATAGTCAGCCATTCCTGTCCCAGGACCCACCATCAGGCTTCTGGGGCCTACGTTCCAGGCAGGGAGGGCTGTCGTTCTACTTTGTTGTGTGCAACTGCCCCACCAATGTCTGACAGCCTGAAACACCCGGCCAAGCAGGGGTGCCAGCCACCAAGCCCTGGCCGGGCCTCTGCCACCACTCCTCCGATGCCAGCCTGCAATGCCCTGCCCCCTATGCGTGCCATCCACCAAGCTCCAATCCTTCCTGGCCTCTGCTGCTGCTGCCACTGCTGGATCTCAGACAACCAGCCCTGACGCCACAGGCACCCCCAGGGGCCAAGCACTGAGGTTGCATGCCCGGGCAGCCCGGGGTGCCAAGCACCAAGCCTTCCTGATCTCTTCTGATGCTGCTGGGTCTCAGATGGCCTACCAGCCCTGGCACCATGGGTACTCCCAGGGGCCAAGTGCTGAGCCTGCCTGGGCAACCCAGGGTGCCAAGTGTCAAGACTTCCCCGTCTCTGCTGCTGCTGGGTCTCTGATGGCCTTCCATGCCACCAGAGGCCCCCCTGGAAGTCCCTGGAGTACCCCAAGCCTCCCAGTGGTGCTAAGCTCCACCGAACATTCGGGGGGGTCCGACTTCTGCTGGACCGAACCCATGAACCCGAACTAAGTTTTTAGTCTGAACAGCTGAATGGCTGAACATCTGAACTTCATCCTGTTTGCACATCCCTAGTTGGGATTGTTATGGTGCTTAGACACAATGGCCAAACATATGCTTAGAGGTTTTGACATCCGATCTCTGCGTGTTTTTAGACATAACGTCAACAGGTGTCTGAATGTGTGTTTTGACCTTGATAAGAACACTGGTTTGTCCCTGTGTTCACCATGTGGCGCTGCTTAAACACACAGCCCATCTTGGGGCAAATCGGTGTTTTGCTCACCACCCAATCTCCACACACAAGCAATGCCGCCTCGTTCCTCATGTTGTACCTGCTAACACGCTACGCAATATCATTAGACACCACATTGGCCACATGTTCAGCCGAAATATGATGCAATGGTGCTCACATTGTGTGATCAGTGAATGACCACATTGGTGTTGGGATTCTTAGTAAGAGAACGCAGCTCTAGGTCAGCGGTCCCTTTCCATTTATTTAAGGCAATATTCAATTTTTAATGAAGGAGAGAAAATATATACAAACCTGACCCTTGCCCTTTGTTCCCACTATTGTTTGAATCATAACGGAACATCTTCAACAGTGATTTTATCCTGTAAATCATCAACAATTGTAGGTTTAAGCATAACAAAGATAGGAAATTGTGCATCTTCTTTATCCCCTGCAGATAGTTGTGTTTCAGTCAATTTCACCAAAAATCTTTTAAGTTTTATTCATTATCTGATCAAGAAAAATTAACCATTTCCTGACTTGATTACACTATCCCCACAGAACCTAAACAGAGACCAGGTACAAATGTGTATCATCCTGTCTTGCTGTCTAAATCTATCTAGATCTTCATGGCTTAGATCTAGCAGCAGACAGCTTGAACTATGCACCTCTTCAGAGAGAGCTGGTGTTATACTTGTGAAGGCAGTGGGCTAAGAGCTATCGGTACCTCCTTCCTTCTACCTGCACTTTGGTTAATTGCACCTTCCCCCGCTTTCCCCACCCTCTTTTTTCCCCTTGGAAAAGGACTTTCTAACAAGAAATAAGCAAATCACTATGTGAATTTTTGCATTATGTGCATGATCCTTTAGCAGACTAGCAGACAAATCAAAGTTGGCCACTATAAGACAGGAGTTGGGTTAGATGCATCATTGGTCTGAACCAGTATGTAAATATGTTCTTAGGATTATAGTTAAGAGGTGGTCAATGTTGAAATGACAGTCCCTCCCCCCTTCCCTGTCCCTCATCCATCCCTATTTCTCTTGATTGCAGGAAATTGTCATAAAATAAGGACTGTCCTACTGGGTGAGAGACCAATGGTACATTGAGAGACCCCAGTATCCTGACTCTGACAGTGCCCAGTACTGGTTGATTATTTGGAAGTGCACAAGAAACAGAGAAACTGGAATTATCCATTCTTTGTAGGGGCAGTTTCTGGGCAGGGGTGGTGTAGTGAATTAATAGGCTGGTTGAAGGAGTATGGCTGCATTATAGAATCAAGGGATATTATTTGCATATGTTAAGAAAAGACATTGTATGCTTGATTTATGCTTTATAGTAATTTTAGTTTAGGAATATTGAAAATGCATATCATGAGAAACAGGCTGGCAGAAGGAGAAGGAAATGAAAGATGCAGATGACACAAGGCTGTGATATTGACAGGGATACATTCTTGTCATCTACAAAGAAAGGGGCTAGCAAGAACAGAACTAGCAAGAACTGACCGTTCCCAGAGCATAGCTGCGTATTAAGGTAAGCAATAAACAATAGAGAGAAGGTTGGAAGGATACTGCAGATAAGAATTAAGCAAGGCAACGAGAAAAGATGGCCTGGTCAGACAGCAAGATGCCTCAGAGGAAGGGTATGGGAAACTCATGGCCAAAGATCAGGCCTCCCATGTGGAGGGAGGGGTAGGCAGGATTCAACTGGTCAGGCAGCCTCTAATAACAGTGACTAAGCAGAAAGTACCCCAAAACTGAATAGCCAATGGGAGAACTTTCTAGGCTTAGCACTGACAACCCCACACTCTGGATAATCATAAGGCAGTCACTGTATAAAAAGGACAGCCTTAGAGATGATCAGTGTCTTGCACGGTACCCTCTGACCAGCTACTTAGGTGGCTGCTGGTTGATCGGTGCTTAACCCTTTCCAACGCTCTCAAAGGCTGTGAAAAGCCAAGACTCCAGCAGCTACGTTCCTAGATAGACCTCGATCGGGCCCCCGCCCTGCCTCACCTCTTGAGACCAGACCTGAGACCTCTAACGTGTAAGAACACATATATATGTATTTGTGTGTGTGTGCTTGCTGTTAGAATAGGTGAAGGCTATTGCTATATGCAAGTGTATTGGTGCTTTATTTTCAGTTATTTCTATACGATATAGTAATAAACATATGTCTATTTAAGGGGCTTGTGGTCTGTTTTATAGTGCTCCCTCCAAGATCCCGGAATTGCGAACTGCCTACTAGGGGTTTAAGTCCTGCCCCTGGAAGGAAAGATAGAGAAGAGTTTCAATTCAGAACAGTGGCACCCCATTTACCGCATCCCCTCCCTCGTTTTCCAGTCTCCCGAACTCTCCACAGCCAGCCCAGCCCAAGATGATACCAGCTGCATAACTCAGTATGTGAAAGGCAAGGAGAAAGGCCCTACTCCTCCTCCTGCCTTCCCCCTCCCATAAGCAGAGCAGCTAGGCAAAAGGCCTGATCTGAAGCACATTCTCAGAAAAGCTCTCAGTCTCAACGCCTTTCACCTCTGTGCACTTTTGTGCATGGCCATGTGCCAATCAGATGCAGAGCACTATGCCTGGCCAGCTGGGAGCCATATGGGAGGAGGGAGAGGGAGGGGGGAGTATGTGGGAATTGGAGGACTGCGGCTGAGAGGTCTGTGGGGCATGAGCAGCCAGCTCTTCTTGAGCAGAGGAGAGGGAGGATTGAGGAAATAACAGGGAGGGGCCAGGTTGGCAACAGTAGGAGGTCCCCTCCATTTGCTTTTGATGTGTTTATGTCCTGAGAGCAGCCAAGTGATGGTGCATTAAAATCAAGGGGAGGGGCTGGAGGAGGGGCCAGGGTATGAAGACATGGGTTCCTATGAAGTAACCCAGCCATTCAAAATGGTTTTAGGGTGCCTTTTTCCAGGCCTTCCAGGTTTTAGGGCACCTCTCTTCCAGGTTTTAGAACTCATCTCACTGGTTCTCGGAGAGAAGGAGGGGCTACCCCCCATTTCACCTCGAGACAAGACAAATTAGAAACACCACCTTCTCACCGAGAACTGGTGAGACTTTGAGGGGTGGGGGGAAGTTGGGCCCCTGGAGGTGAGCAAGGGACAAGTAAACCCCCCTGAGCATCTCTGGGGCCCATGCGGCCTCCCCCCTGGGCAAGAGGGGGGAGGGAAGGGCAAGCAGGAAAGGATTAAAGATTTACTTACCTCCCTCCGGAGTCCATGGGGGGGGTCCCCTCCCAACCACTCTGCATCACTGTGGGGGGGGGGGTGAGTGGGAGTCGGGTGCCAATGCTCCTTGCTACACTGCTTGGATTCCTGGTGCTGTTGTTTAAAAAGAAGGGGGGAGAGCTGGAGCATGCGCAGAGCAATACTCCAGCCCTGGGTGCCCAGGGCTGGAGCATTTCTCTGTGCATGCTCCAGCTCTTTTTTCCCCCCTTCTTTTTAATCTGCAGCACCAGGAAGCCCAGCAGTGCGGCAAGTAGCATCAGGACCAGACCCACCCCAGCAGCACTGTGGAGCAGTGAGGGGTCGAGAGGGGATTCCCCCCGATTGACTCTGGAGCGAGTAAATCTTTAATCCTTTCTTGCCTCCTGCCTCACCTGCCAATGCTATGGGGCCTGCCTTGAGCCTTGCTCACCCCCCACCCACCCACCCATNTGCCTCCCTGCCTGCCAATGCTATGGGGCCTGCCTTGAGCCTTGCTCACCCCCCACCCACCCACCCATTCCCCCTGTGATAATTCATGAGATTCGCAATAAGGGGGCAAGAGCACTTGAGCTCTCGCCCCCTTGTCTTGAATCTCACGATTTATTGTGAGATTTTAAAAGGGGGCTTGTTTCAGCCCTACCCAAGTGATCTGATGCTTGAGAAACTTTTTGGTGACCTTTGAATATTTAAATTTGTTTGCATAGTTGGGTGGACTCATTCAGTGGAAGAAATTACAGACAGCATATAGATGCTTTTCCTAAGGATTTATTTGGTGACTTGTCTATTCAGTCTTTCTATTGCAGCATGAATACTTCAGAAATGGTTGCTTTGCGGTTTTCACGCAGTCTTGTGTGATTTTAGTGTTTTTGAAAAGGGGAAATAGTGCTAGCCCTTTTGAATTTTATCCCCCACTCAGAAAGCTAATCTAATGGTACTGGGAATTTGAGATCTTAAGGATTTTTCCATGTATTATTTTCCCTCTTGTTCACTGGTCTGGGAGCCGTAGGAAGGAGACTGAAAGTGCTACATTAGAGGTGGGGAACCTTTTCATTCCCAGGGACCAACTGAAAAATTAATATAAGCTTTGAAAGTCACATAAAAGTTGGAAGCAAAGGTGCCTACTAAGTGGTGTGCAGAATGTACATATTTAATTTTCATTTTAGTTTTCATTTTTGTCTCCAAAAACCTGTTTGTTTCAGTGGGGGTTTATAAAGATCTCTATCATTTTCATTAATTATTTCATTTTATTTTATTAAAAATATATATTTTTAAATTACTGTGTATGCGCAAAATGACCACGGTGGCTATTCTGCACATGCATGCCCCATTTCTAATCTTGCTAAGGATTCTCTATTCTCACAAGAATCAATTTAATTCTCATTTCAGCCCTACTTGAAATCGCCAAGATCTCAGTCCCAGTATGAAATCTTGTTAGAGCTGAAACTTAATCTTGATTTTCTTGAAACTCTCGCCAAGCATCGCGGTTCTACACAGGATGTTCGGTTAGATCCATCATTGGTTTTTGCGAGAATCAATAATTGAGAAAATACCCTGTTCTCAACACTGGGTGATTTCAGACGTTACGAGATCACGCTGAACCACACTGAACCACGCTCAACCCCCCCCCGCGGGGCCAAAGGGCCCTGAACGTCTGAACGGCGCATGCCAGGTGTTCATCACGCTCAATACCCACATGGGGTCAGGTTCAACCACGCTTCCCGGGCTAGCCGGGGGAAGGTCCCGGGAAGCGTGGTCAAACCAACCCCCACAGGGAACCAAGCAAAAGTAACGTCTGGACGCCAATCCCCCAGCGGAACCAAAAAAAAAGAGCCCCGGCCGGGGACGAGGCACGCAGCGTCGCTGCCAGGCAACCAGCACCAACACAAACACCGGAGGGAGATTTAAAGCGAGAGCAGCAGCAAGCAAGCGTGGC
>QEPC01013498.1:9678779-9767363 GCA_003113815.1 Sphenodon punctatus | reverse complement strand
TTTCCCTTGTGTGGGCGTTCCCTTGTGTGCCTTGTGGCTTCGTTTGCCCTCAGGCGGCCATGTCTGTGTCCCGCCCCTGCCCGGTGCCTTGTGGGGGTTTAGCGCCCGGCGGGGGTTCGGCTGCATGTCTGTTGTGCTGCCACGGGCCGCGATGGTGCGGCCCGGTTCCGGCCCGTGGTCCCGTTCCCGGCACGTCTGTTTGGGTCGTTTTCCAACCCCCGGGAGTGGTTGCGCTGTTCGCCCCCCCTGGGGGTTCGCTGTGGTGAACCAGCCGCCCGTAACGTCTGAAAGTACCCGCTGTGGTGAACCGGCCGCCCGTAATGTCTGAAAGTACCCACTGTCTCAGTTGAGTGTTTTTCTCTATATACTGGTTATTGTTACCAGTTACCATTTACTGTAACTGTTTACGGTCACTGCTCACCGTTTACCATTACTGTTTACTAGTGTGTACCATTTATGTCCCAGTAATGTACATGCACAAAATGTCGGCCCTTTTCAAAAATGGCGGAGGTGTTGTCAAAGACATCTTGGAAGAGCACTTCAAACAAGCTCCCCTTTGCATGGCCACCTCATCCATGTACCACCCACCCCATCCCTGCACAGGGGCTTCCAGATTTTTCCAGAGTGCCCCATGTGTGGTCTGGGTGGGCAGTGCATGCGTCACAGGAGCACACATCCCTAGACACCAGTTACAGACCACTCCCCCACATGGACGGTGGGTGTCCATGGCCCTTTTTACATGAGATGCCCCACTCATGCCCACGCAGGTCTGCTGCATGGACAGCAGTGTGTGCTGCTGCCTGTGTGACTGCTTCAGCAGGTGGGTAGGCATGCATGGGTGCATGCTCCCATGAAACATGCATGCACCCCCTCCTCCATGCATCACCCACTTATGGAGCAATTGGCCAAAACAGCAAATGCTTATGGTGTCTAGGAATTTGGTTTCTGCAACACATCCCGAGATATTTTCCCAGTCAATATGGAGGTAGTTAAAATCAATCATTCATTATTGCACTGCCTACTTTTGTAGCCTCCCTAGTGTCCCTTAGAATGTCACAATCTGTCAGCATGCTGGTCAGGGGGTGATAATACAACTACCATTTATTTAAACATGCAATTTCTATCCATAATAATTCGAGGGGAGAGTTTGTGTAATTTATCATTTTTATCATATTTGACACAATGTTGTTCTGGCTACTCCACCTCCATATACTTTTTATTCTGGTATCACAGTGTCCCATGATTGTTGTCATTCCACCATGTTTCTGAATTGTCTATTATATACATGTCCTCACTTAAAGCTAAGTACTCTAATTCCCCCATTTTACTTCATCATGCAAGTGTGCAATTTTAATGTTGGACCTGCTCCCTGTATTTTATTTGTATTTATTTATTTAAAACTTGTATCCTGCCCCTCCTGCTCAAAGGCAGCTCGAGGTGGCAAACAACAGAAAAGATTTAACAATAAAAAAACAAATTTTAACACAAGTCATAAAACTCACCCTCCCTCCCAAACCCTACCCCCCCCACCCTACCCCTACCCCTCGCCAAAAGCATGGCAGAGCAGCCAGGTCTTACACAAACAATGAAATGACAGGAGGGTGGGGGCCAGCCGAGCCTCCTCCAGGAGTGAATTCCACAGCATAGGGGCACCCACCGAAAAAAATCTCACATCAGTGGCCACATCAGATCTCACATCAGTGGTAGGCCCCAACCTCCTCACCACCAACCATCACTGGTTCTTTGTTATTAACTCCCATGCAATCACAACTTAAGGGGTACCTTGAACATGAGATTGCACCTCACCTTGGCTATTTATTATTTATGCACCTATCTTTCTTGAATCTGTCTAATCATTTCTGAGCCCACTTATGCTATTGGCTTTCATTATATTTACAGGTCAATCATACGCTATGTGAAAAAGTATTTCCTTTTGTTATTCTTAAATTGAATGCCTGCTAGTTTTTTTGGGTGCCCCTTAGCTGTTGTATTATAAGGCCCTTTTCACATGGATGCCATCTACCCACCTCCACCCACCAGGCCCACGGCAGCATCCGTGTAAAAAGGATCTGAGAAACAGTAAATAGCAAGCTCTGTATTCACTTTCTTCATACCATAACAAACCAGACTAACACTTTTGCCCCCAAATTCAGCCTTCTTATGATTGCTCTGATAAACGTACTTTTAAAAAAGGTTGAAAAAGAAAGAAGTACTTCTTGAAATTTGGACTGTCTATTAAATATCTAGCATACAATTCTAAAATTTCCAGTCTCAGCGTAACAGTAACTTTTGAAATTCCTTGACCAAACAGTTTAGACACTGTTGGGGGGAGGGGGATGACAAAAACTTTCCTCACAGTTTCCAAGTGATTTACACCTACATTTTCAAACCGTTTTATCTTTAGAAAAGAAAAAGGAAGCATACTAAAACTATTGTAAAACTTAACCAAAACCATTTCCCCAACTTTCATATTAAGCATGCAAAATTTAAAGCAAAAAGATGCATCTTGGAGTATCCTAGGTAAAGGAGAAAACTGAAGAGTGTCAGGGAAAGCTGGCTAAAAGCTTAAATCTAAAGAGAAGACTGTCTCTTTGCAATGTTTTCTTTTCTTTGGCAATGTAAATGCAGATGAAAAGCAATTTCATTCCTGGCAGACTGCAGCCTTACCTCCTAATTCACCCCAGAAGCTGCAAGCTTCTGTTATGTCCAAACATTCACAAGTACATTTCTAAAATATGTGACCATATTAACAGCAAGGTGAAATTCCATAACAAAGCAAAATCACCCATTTAAACAAAAGTATTTCATTCCGCTCCATTGCACAGACACACCATGTTGTTATGCATGAAATGTTTGGCTGATCATCACCTAGTGCAAGAGGAGAATAGTACCATATGGCAACAATTTATGCAAAAGCAATGCAACATAGCACTGATATTTAAATGGCAGTTTGTCCAACATTTTAAAGGTGTATTCGTTTACCTTGTTCAAAGAAACACAGTTGCAAAAAATGACTTGTTTTTATGTCATTTTGAGGTAAGCTTGTAGAAGGTTCTCAAAGAGCTGGAAACAGCTTTGACCCACAGTGTATGCATAAGTTACTTGTTCAGCACTAAATTATAACAATATTTGTATGTATACCTATATGCCCACCTTTATGTACAGCTATAATTATTGGAGTGTAATAGACTAATGTGGAAAAGCTTTTAGAAACAAGGTGTTATTTAGTCTGAGCTGGCTATAATGTGTAATTTTTCTGATTGACAATCCAATGAAGTTATTCTAGGATTGCATCTTGTAGGGGGCATTGCTCTCTTGTTATGCATTTCAATGAGTAAAAGTATTCAAAGAGAAGTAAGAAATAAGTAAGAGAAGACTGTTAGATAAAGATATATATTTTACACTTTACTTGATATATGAACAGCTGGGTGAGGAGGGTTTTTTTTTACCCTCGGCATTAATGTGAGTTATTGTAAAATTCAGATCAGGATGCATATTTTTAATACTGGCAAAATTCAGATGTGTATTTCTGGATTTGCTAATCTAATAAACAAAATAATATTTCAGGTTTTTTTTTAAAAGAGGGACAGAAATACCTAAGAAGGGTTGACAGAGGATAATATGAGCAAAGGGGTCTGGGATTAAAATCCAGTTACAGGTGCCAATTTTAGGAAGGAAAAATGCAAACAAACGAACAAAAATCCTTTCTTCATTTTGGAAGAAGTTTTCAGTTTAGTTACATTCAGAGAAAAAAAATAAAAACAAACATAGCCTAGTACAGTTATCCATCCATTAATGTAAACCATAGTTCTTAGTAACCAGAACAGCACAGTAGATCTTGAGTACAGCCAGGAGCATAGATAAGGTGGACAAGAAATCAAGATGCCCCCCACCTCCATATCCTGCCTCTTTGTCCCCCCACCCCCAGAGCACCCAACCTCACCTTTTCCATTTGGTGGCAAACTTGTAGATTTGGTTGGAGCTCTGAGGCACACTTGTTAATTTGTTTCAGCTTTGTGGAATGAAAAATGGTCATGACAGCTCTGGAGCCTTGAGCTCTTGAGATAGCACAGTGAGTCTTGAGCTCTTGAAATAGCTCTGGGGGCATTCTCTCTAATTTTCTCTTTTGTCTACTATTACCATTTCCCCCAGCAAAGCACAATCTGCAGTTTATTAAACCTAATCACCCATCTCAATGGCAAAATTCACAGATGTGAAATCCCACTTTTCCCTCAGTAGGGAGGACTTGAGATAGCACTGAAAACAAGACAGCTCTGGAACTCTTGAGATCTTGAGCTAGCACAGAAAGTAAGACAGCTCTGGGACCATTCTCTCTAATTTTCTCTTTTAGCTACTACCATCCCTCACCCCCTCAAACACAGACCTCCTCCTCTTCCCCTCTCTCCCAGCTGAGCTGAGTGAGCTCCCCTTCTCCAGGTCTGGGAGCACCTCTCTCCCACCTTCCCATTGCAATAGGGCTCTGGGCAGGCACAGCATCAGTGGAAACAGGGACTCAATCGGACTCACTCACCAGCTGCAACTCAGCATCTCTACACACTGCTAATGCAGCCTGCAGAATCAATTGCAGGGGAGAGTGAAGAGATGATGATGAGCTGCTGAAAGAGGCTGAGGCAGCAGCCAACGGGGAGTGGTGCCAGGCAGGGAGGAGGAAAACGTAGAGGCTGAGGGGAGCCAAGCTGCCTCTCTGTGTGTGCTGCTCCCACCCAGTCCCTCCGCTTCCATAGCTCTGACCCTGCCTCTCAGCTTGGGGTGGACAGGACAACACCCAGACGCCAGCCAGGGCGTCTCACAAACCCGCACCCTCACAAACCATTGCACGCTGGAAAACACAAGCATATTTGGCAGACACCCCGTGCGCCCTCCCATCTATCACCACTTTCAAACTTTGCTATATGATCCATCACATAGCAGGGAGGAGGGAACCTTATTGACCAGCCTCCCTCCTGGACTTATTGGTTTATTATGATCAGTTGTTGAGCTGTTCTGCCTGGGGCTATCAGAGAGCTGCTTCAAGTGCAACAGGACTCTGATCACTCAGCTCAGGGGGAAGCAGTGGGCCAAATCTTTCCCACTGCTGCTGTGGCACAGAGAGCAGAGTAGTCAGTCATGCAGACTAGGGAAGTAGCGTGGGCCCCCAGTCATACTAGCTTCACTAGTGCCACTGGGAGGTGGTGGCCCCCTTGCATTGGAGGCCCTCGGTATAAAGCCGGCTCACTCAATGAATGCTACACCACTGAGTAGACCTTAAATGAAAAATCTCTGTGAGGGCTATTTCCATTGGAAACAGATTTTTCACCTTCATTAGCATGAAGAGGAAATCTACTGGCATTTTCAACATTTTTTGTGATTTTTCCACTCTTTTCTGCCATTCTGTAATTTATGGTATTATTAGTATTTTTTGGTAATTTACAGTGTTGTCAGTGACACTGGAAATTACCAGAAACTTCCAGAAATTACCAGAAGTTACAAAAATGGCAGAAAATCTCAGAAAATGTCAAAAATGTTGGTAGATTTCTTCCTCACTCCTGAAAGTTCAATATTTCTCAATGGAACGAGAGCACCTACTCTAGTTTCAGGCCTAATACAGACTCTCAACTGCTAGAAGGAACCGCTAACAAACAGACTGCTCTCAAATTAGCACACCTATATGGTCTGGCAGTAAGCTCGCCAACTATCACACAAAATTACTGGCAGCAGGCTCTCCATGCTCAGATCCTCTGGCAATGAACACCTTCACAATTACCAATTCTGGAACTTTCTGGCCGCATAGTTTAAACTGCCACAAAGGAATCTACTTTCACCCTGTCACCGGGTTCCATTCTACCTTTCAAGTTTGATCCTGCACACGTTCTTTAGTACCTCTTTGAGCTGCTACTCACTGGGCATTTTTACATGAGGGGATAACTTCCACATCCCCCCGGATGCACAAGCTAGGAGGTGTGCATTTAAATGAGCATCCCCTTGCAATAATGGAGGGGGCTCCGGAGCATCACACTCTCTGCCCGAGTGTCCAAAAAAACAACTGATGAGGGGACCTGGAGCAGTGCAGTGTTTTCCCTCAGCTGCCCCGACAAAGATCTGATAAGGGGAGGGTACCCAGAGCAGCAGGCATGCTCTTGCCCCATGCTCAAATGCAGCCAGTGTGTGCGCACTGCTCCAGGCCCCTTGCCCCTCATCAGCTGTTTGTCAGGGCAGCTGGGTAAAGAGTAGGCTGCTCCTGGACCCCTCCCCCATCCACTGTTTTTCAGGGTAGCCAGGGAGAGCATGTGAGGCTCCGCCCCCTTTTCCCCATCAGCTGCTTGTTGGGGCAGCTGGGGAGACTCCAGGACTTTTAAAATGCAGATTAGTAAAACCTCCCCTATCAAGGTTTTGCTAATCCGGGCGCTTTCACAGAGGGCTTGCAGGAGAAGCAATTAAACATGCAGGTAATTAGCATATTTAGCTGAAATCTCCTGCATCTGTGTTTCATCTAAAAATGCCGACTGACCCAGCTCCCACCTACTGTGATAAAGTATTTGGGAAAAGTGTTCAGAATGTCACAGGGTGTTTTTAAATGAGCAAGGATTGGATGTAAGGGTGCCACTCCAAGATCAAAATAGGTCAAAATGGGAGTCTTAAGGGTCAAACTGCAAAAGGTGGCAACCTTACTTGTGGGGACGAGGGGGAGGGGGTCCGTGGCCACTGAGTGGCACTTCTGTGGAACACCCATTCAGCTGGAGTGCATGGGGTGGGATTCTAATGGGCAACTCCCAGCTTGGATACCGTGGCAGCCATGCTCCCCTTGTCAGAGATCATGGGGAGGGGCGAAGCATACCGGACTGTCACTGAATTTGACATGTTGGAGCCTGGGCTCCAAAGCACTCCTGGACAGTTCTTGTGACTTACAAAGGTCATGTCCCCCACCCGCAGTCCCTATAAGTAGTGGACTGGTTTGCTGGAATAGCTGGTTACCTCAATTCATACAGGCAGGGGCTACATGGCTGCCCATTGCCATGGACATTTTCGGCTCTCCCCACATGGAGCACTCCAGATTTGTCGGCAGTGCTCCATGAGTGGGTGCGGAGTGGCTCAGGCAGCGAGCATCCCTCTACGCTACCTTCAGATGAATGTTCAGATGAGTAGCTCCTGGGTGGCCATGCAGGGTAACATCTCATTTTAAAACCACCACAGGGTTAGACCCTTCTTTCACTGTAAAATACCGTTACTTTGCAACTAACTGTAGACTAGAGATGGAACGAATAGGTCAATGAGTATTTGTGAGTAACTGAGGATTGTGATCAAGTTTCTGGGAGCTACTCGGTAACATTGATGAATACTCTGTAATACTCAGTACTCTGTAAAATATCCAAGTATGCTAGGGAATATTTTACTTCATCTCTTTATGAGTTATCCTGTACTTATGTGACCAAACAAGGGTAGTGTGCGGAGCAGGAAGAGGGTCAGCAGGAAAATATCTAGGGTGTGCATCAGGCAGGAAGGGGGCATCAAGAAATTTCTAGGGGGAGAGCATGGTATTCAGGAAGGAGGGCAGAAAGGGTGGGCAAGGGGCAGAAAACTTGCCATGAGGAGGGATGTGGCCCATGAAGTCCAAGTGGAGAGAGCTGGCACTTCTTTGTGGAGTGGAGTCCCCACTACTGCTGCTGGCTCTCTGGGAGCATCCTGGACTACATTTCATGCTTCCATAGCAAAGATTGTGGCCCGATCACCTCCCGACCTTAGAACAGCCATGACTGTTTGTGAGTTGTGAGCTGCCACTCACTGGGGGGACCTCCAGAGGTGGGGGAAACCTCATGGGAAAACAGGGCACGGTGATTCAGCAGCCCTGAATCAGGTAAGCATTGCTTGACCGAGGAGTTACTGAGTACCATGACCATTACTTGGTTTCTCATTATTCAGTAAAACTGACTTGAATGCCGTGATTCTTGGTAAATACCAAGTAAAACCAAGTACCAAATTTCAGCCCTACTATAGACAATGTCTGCAGGCACAATTCAAAGAATCCAGAATCACAACCAAATTTGGGGGGGGTGGGTTTACAGTCAGAGACGAAATACAGCAAAGGACAGTCTATTGCCAAATTTATCAGCAGTCAGGCTCTGAGAAATGTCAGCTGTGAAACAGATAAAATACTTCACATGGACCATATCATATCTGTCATGGTTTGGTGAAAAATTCAGATTTTTTTATGCAAGGAAATAAATGTTGCCATTGCATTATGAATTTTTCTAGTTAGTAGAAGCCAGTAGACATTTAAAGACATCAGCTTTTGCAGTGTTTTTGCCAGACTGTAAAGTCTTGTTGACCTGGTTTAAAAGTCAAACAATATTGATACTGCTTCTGGGGTTAGCTGTGGGTCAGGAAAAGCTGTGAAGCAGCACACTGATTTTCTGAGAAAGATACTGAAGTTAAGTGGTTTGCTGAGAGTTTGGAACATTATGATTGCTGTGGACTGTGTCATGAGACAGAGTTATTTTCTCAGAAGTCTGGAGGCTCATAATGTAAAAAAAATTAAAAATTGTAATAATAATAAAAAAAATAGAGGCTAAATCCAGCTTAGTGTATTCTCAAAAAGAAGAAAAGTGGGGGAGGGGGAGTGTTATAATGAGAGATTTCCATTTACGTCTCTTACATACATACAGCTTATAATAATGCCTAAATTTCCAGGACAGCAACTGCCTATTTCTCCTATCTCTCCAGTCCCTTAATCAGAAAACTCTCCATTTCCCACACTGAGGTCATTTCAAAGAATGGAGGTCAGGAATGAGCTTGCTCTTCTCCTGCTGCGCTTTACAAGACCCTTGGTAAAAACAGACATGCGGGTGGCACAGCAGCTCCCTAGCCATGGGCAGAAAACCACAGTCTATACTCAGGCTGAGTTGGAGCACCACTCTAATTTGGCCATGGCCAGAGAGCTGTTCCACCACCCATACGGCCCACATAGGATGAGGAACTCAATAAACATGCACGTGGCCAGTCCCACCTGTGTCCTGCTCCCAGCGCCCCACCCCACACCATGACAGACAGTAATGGCAGCCAATGATGGACAAATGCAATCAAAAGCTGCAACCTATATATAAAGTAGAGAAACAAAAAACCTACANGTTTTACAAACTTAGTTAAGGCAGATTCATACCAAGCAAACTTTAACAAACCTAGAAATTGTGTGTTAAGGCTCCCGCCTTAATTTCCACACCATGTAAGCAGTAAAGATGTTGTATGGCTTTGCATACTGTGCTCGCTTATAACTTAGGCTCCATGCACTCACGCTTTGTCTTGGTCTTTCAGCTCCAAACCTCTTCCTTTGCAGGTTGGGGGCAACACTAAAACTGATCAGGATACACGTTGACATTAAATGCATGGAAAGGCCAATGGAAGGAATGGAGGAAACATTAATGCTAATTTGGAATTAAATTATATCTCATTAACTGTTTCTGAAATAATACAATGGAGATGCATCTTCGCGAGTGGGGAGGGGGAAGATGATGTGGAATAACAAAGGTAGCAGGGAGAGACAGTGGAATGACAGGGAGGAGGATACAAGGATGAAGTACAGCAGGAAGGAACTTGGTGGAATAATAGGAAAAATGCCATAAGAAATTGGTAGAATGTGGAGATTTTTGGTGATGTAAATGATTGGGAGGAGTGATAGGAGACTATGGGGGAAAGTACTATTGTGCTATTAAGTACCACAACTACATCCTTGTTGCTCTAGTCTTTATTGCCTTGGTGTGTTTTCACCTCCTCTCCTGGGTGGTGCTTTCTTTTGGGGGGGGGGGGTGTCATCTCACATACTCTGTCACATTCTCTGTTAGAGATGATGGTCATTGTATTGGTCAGGAGTCTTGTAATTTTTTGGGAGGTGAGTGATGTTTATTGGGTAGTGTGTTATGGGGTTGGAAGTTAGTAGATTCAACTGGGGGTGGGGTGGGGCGTGGAAGCTGAAGTCAGAACTTTCCTATCTTCTAAGAGTGAAGTGCTGGTAGTGGGTTAGAGTAGGTGGAGATCCCAAATAAAAGGAATTTAAATGTAAGGACATAACTGGCCAATGTAGTTGCTTGATGGTGGCATATTTACATGCTGTTAGTTACCTGTGCAGTTGGGAGATGTATTTGACCTAGTGCCACAGAATGGACATCTGGAATATAAATGAAAGAGACATTCTTGCCACACTGGAAGTAGAGTAACCATGTAATACTGGACAGGGAGGAACATGCCGTCCTAGCTTTAGTGTTGCCCCCAACTTGCAAAGGAAGAGGATTGGAGCTGAAAGACCAAGGCAAAGTGTGGGTGCATGGAGCCTAAGTTGTAAGCGAACACAGTATGCAAAGCCATACATCTTTTTTTTTCATATGCTTTTTTATTTTAAAAAAAAAATATTTACATAAACAAATACAAAAATAATTACAATCACAATCCATGACACCAAGGACAATACCACCACTTTTCTTTTCTTGCTGATGATCAAATGTCTGTTAAGTAAATCATAGGGACTTTGCTTCTTTATTTATGCACAGCCGTAATAATGTCCCAGCACGGGACAAAGCCATACAACATCTTTACTGCTTACATGGTGTGGAAGTTAAGGCAGGAGCCTTAACACACAATTTCTAGGTTTATTAAAGTTTGCTTGGTATGAATCTGCCTTAACTACGTTTGTAAAACCATAGGTTTTTTGTTTCTCTAATTTCTTTTTTTTTTTTAATTAGATCAAAAAAGTAATTAGTGATTTGATGGAAGTTACTCAGACTGAGAGACTGTAGTAACATTCATTTTAGTTACATGAGGTTAGGTAGAACATGAGATATGTACAGAAGTTGATTAAGGAGAGAATGAATGCTGCGGCAGGTGGACACTGGGAATCAGGGAGGGAGGCACAGTGGGGTACCGAGGGGCAGGTGGGCACAGGGATCAGGGTGGGAGGGAGGCACAGTGGGTTACAGAGGATTAGGTGGGCACTAGGGATCAGGGTAGGAGGGAGGCACAGTGGGGCCCACCTATGCTCTGGTGGGAAGTGGCCAGGGATCCGCCGGAGCAGCGGGAGGCTTTGAAAGCTCCAGTCCCCCCTTCCCACAGGAGATCCCCCACTATGCTCCCTGCCCCATTTTAGTGGTGAATGTGTGGGGAGGGAAGTCTGTTCTCTCCCAGCTTGGGAGGCTGCTCCGAGTTTCCCCCATGACATGGCTCAGGGGCACAATCAGAATGTTGCTACTACTCCCTGGTTTCCCCACCCCTGCCATCCCCTTTCCCCAGTCCCAGGCATGTCTCCTGGGCCTAGTTATGCCCACCCCCCAGCATTGTCACAGTGGGGCTCTGCAGGGGGTTCAGAACCTGGGGTGCCAATGTCAAGTCCTTTTATACCTGATCCACCACATCCTAATTGGTGGGTTCCCAGGACCATAGAGCTATGAATGTTTGGGGGGGGCTGGGGGCTGATGGACCCTGTCCCTGAAAGATGCTTCTTCCACCCATCCCCCACACCTGTAAATGCCCCCCCCCCCCCGAGGGCTATTTCTTTTATGAACCAGTCACCTTCATGAAGCCCTCTCTCTGTGGGGTGCACCCAGGATTGCTACATACAGGATAGATCCCCTCACCCTTTGGAAAAATGTTCATAGCTCCATGGTCCCGGGAACCCACCCAGGAGAGAGGCACTCTGGCAGGAAGCAGCCAGGGATCCTCTAGAGCAGCAGGAGGCTTTGAAAGTTCACTGGATCTGAGCTCATGTCGGGTCCCTGGCCGCTTCCCAGCAGAGCGCCTCTCTCCTGTGGGAAGAGGGTACTGGAGCCTCAGCCCAGCTCCAGTCCCCCTTCACACAGGAGACAGCTGCTGTGCTGGGAAGCAGCCAGGGACCCAACACGGGCTCAGCTCCAGTGAGCTTTCAAATCCTCCCGCTGATCCAGTGGATCCCTGGCCACTTCCCACCACAGCATCTCTCTCACATAAGTCAGTGAAAAGCATAAAGACATCCCCCCTTCTCACCAGTTCTCATGTCACCCCTCCCCACAAGCTATCCCTGGCTGCTTCCCGCTAGAGCGCCTCTCTCACATAATGTAAACAGAAACACATAGTCTGGAACATTCCTGACTGTCCTACGCGACCAGATTCTCACTTACTAACAGGATCAAAGAAAAAACCCTTTCAATAGGTTGCAAGCCAGAGGATATTGCCCCAGGGAGCTCCATTGAAGTCAACGGAACTCTCAATGAAGAACGTTAGCTCCACCTTAACTAATGACTCCACCTTAACTAATGGAGCCACTTAGACAAGGACTAAACAGAAACAAAGAAAAACTGTGAAAGTCCAAAAGGAGATGAACAAAGGAACAATTCTCCAAGGCAGTTGCAAAGCTAATAGCCTTTCTCAAGTAGTGTGGACTCAATGTAGCCTTATATTGTTTTTCTTTATGGTGTAAAAGTCCCAACATTTTGATGCACAAAACCTCTTCCTCAGGGGTACGCTTTCTTGTTAGAAGCACCAATTTCTAGGAACAGAAGAACAAAAAAGTCCACATAACTCAAAAAAATAAGCAAAGCATATAACGTAGGCAGAAAATAAACCTGCTTACCAAAAGGTACTCAGAAACAAAAAGGTTCAAAAACAACTTGTAGTTGTATTCACAGCAAGAGCTCATAAAAAACCCCAACACCCCTTCCCCCCGAGGTTCACAAAATTATATTTAAGCAGAACTGTCTTAGTACTCATTTTAAACAAGACCTCTGGGGCTTACTGAGAAGGAGCAACCTGTGGTTTATTTATCATTTATTTAACGCATTTATCAGTCGCCCCCCATGCCAATGGCATCCCAGGGCGATGTACAATTTAATTTAAAAATTCATTAAAATAACATTTTAAAAACAACACAACAATTTAAAGTCAAAACAGGGTTAGGAAAAGTAAATAAAAATAAAAATAAAAGGTGAGGAAAAGCTAAAACCCTAACCCACCCTCCCACCCTACCCTGGGCGAACAGCCAAGTTTTACAAGCCCACCGGAATGTCAAAAGGCTTGGCGCCAGGCAAGCTTCCTCCGGGAGGGAATTCCAAAGATGTGGCCCAGCCACCAAGAATGCTTTCTCCATTGTGGCCCCCCGCTTAACACGGGGACCTCCAAGAAGGCACCCCTAGCAGACCGAAGGAGCTGAGGTACAAGGGGCCTAGACCATGAAGGGCTTTATAGATCAGTAACAATACCTTGAACCTGACTCGGCATGCTATTGCAGCCAGTGCAGAGTCCGGAGCACAGGTGCTATACGCTCCTGACAACCCATCCCCATCAGGAGCCGGGCCACCACATTCTGCACTAGCTGCAGCCTCCGGACCAGGAACAAGGGCAGCCCCACGTAGAGAGCATTACAGTCGTCCAGCCTTGAGGTGACGAAGGCATGGATGAGGGAGGCCAGGTTGGGCCCAGAGACGTATGGACACAGCCTCCGCAATAGATACAACTGGCAGAAGGCGGCCTTCACCACCACCTCCACCTGTCAATCCAGGCAGAGATCTGAGTCCAACACCACCCCAGACTCCAAACCTGTTGAGCTATCAGAGGGTGACCCCGCCCCCCAATAAGGAGGGCTGACACCTCCCTCGCCCTCCCCAGTGGGGAGTCACCACCATCATCACCTCCATCTTATTGGGGTTGAGCTTCAGTCTGCTCTGTCACATCCACTCCGCCACGGCCTCCAAACACTGAGATAGCAACGAGACAGCAGGGTCTGGGTCAGCTGAAAAAGAGAGGTACAGCTTAGTATCGCCAGCATATTGGTGACATCAAACCCCAAACCCTCTCACAACCTCCCCCAAGGGCCGCATATATACGTTAAATAATAAAGGAGGCAGGATGGAACCCTGCGGAATGTCGCAGGACAAGGCACGGGAGCAAGATGTTTCAGCTCCCAACACCACCTGCTGGCTTCTCCCTGAGGAATGAGTGGAACCATTCAAGAACAGTCCCATCCAGACCCCCCAGCTGTCTCAACAGCAGTCCATGCTCCATTCCACGGTACCAAAAGTGGCCAAGAGATCTAGCAGGATAAGAAATGCAGAACATCCTGCATACATTTCCTGGCGGAGATCGTCGACCAAGGCCACCAACACGGTCTCAGTGCCATAGCCGGGATGGAACCCAGATTGAGAAGGGTCTAGGAAACCAATGCTGTCCAGATGCACCTGGAACTGGATTGCCACCACCCGCTCAATAACCTTCCCTAAAAAGGGAAGGTTAGAGACAGGTCGGTAGCTGGCGAGTGCATCCATGTCCAAAGACGGTTTCTTAGTGCTATCGGGGGTGGGGAAGCCAGATAGAAGGGTCTAGGAAACCAATGCTGTCCAGATGCGCCTGGAACTGGATTGCCACCACCCGCTCAATAACCTTCCCTAAAAAGGGAAGGTTAGAGACAGGTCGGTAGCTGGCGAGTGCGTCCACATCTAATGATTGTTTCTTCAGCAGGGCACGCACCACGGCCTCCTTGAGGCTGGATGACAAGCTCCCCTGCCACATGGATGCATCAACCACTCTCGCCAACACCGTCCCCAATGTCTCCCTGGAGACTTTCACCAATCAGGATGGGCAAAGATCAAGTTCACAACTGGTGACTCTCACCAACCCCAGAACATCCAACCCATCAGCTGGCATCACTTCCTGAAACTCCCCCCACAAAGTTGGACCAGACAGGGTCTCCGTAACCTCGCGCTCTCCACCTAATGCCCCCAACCCGGTGTCAAAGTCACTCTGAATCCAAGCGATCTTGTCTGCAAAGTAGGTGACAAACTCCTCACAGTGGGCCTGGGATAAGGCCCCATCCAGGCGGAGGGAGGCCAGACTGACCAGCCCCCGCACCACCCAAAACAGCTCAGCCAAGCATGACTTCACAGACACTATGAGGGCAGCAAAAAACTCCTTCTTTGCTGTCCTCACAGCATCAACAAAAGGATCGCAAATGGGCCCAATGGAGAAGTTAGTCGGAGTTAGAGTGAGTCCGACGCCAGCATTGCTCTAGCCTCCTGCCTACTTGTTTCATACACCGCAGCCCCTCAGTAAACCAAGGGGCCCTGCAGTGACGAGACAGAGGCAGGGGGTGTCTCAGAGCCACCCTGTCAATGGCCTCCCCCAGCAAGCTGTTCCAATGCTGGACCAGCTCATCGACAGAGTGGCTGTCCAGGTCCCAGTTTAGTTCCCTCAGGACCTCTTGGAACCGCTGGGGTTCCATCAGCCTCCGAGGGCAGACCAATCTAACTGGTCCCATCCCCTTCTGGAAGCAGGGTGCTGAGAGACTGGCCTGGAGGAGATAATGGTCCGTCCATGACAAAGGCATAGCCCTAACCTCCCCCATTACTGAACCACCTGCCTCAAGGCCAGAACTGAAGATCAGGTCGAGGGTATGCCCCCCCACGTGGGTCGGGCAGTTGACCACTTAGGACAAATCCATGGTTGCCATGTCGGCCATGAATTCTCGCTCCGCTCCTACAAGACCAGCATAGGCATGGACATTGAAGTACCCCAGGACCAAAGCCCTGAGGATTCCAGTGCCACCTCCAAGGCCAACTCTGCTAGAGCAGCAAGGGATGCTGCTGGACAGGAAGGGGCCTAGTATACCAGCAGTACCCCTAACTTGCCCCCAGCCAAATCAAACACCACATGGAGGGCCTCAATACCTGCAATCTCCTGGACTGGATGTGTCCTGACAGGTCAGTCTTCTCTAAAAATAATTGCTACACCACCTCCCCAGCCGCCTGTGCAGTGCTGGTGCTGTACGGCATACCCAGCCGGAATGAGGTCCGCTAAAGTTGGTCCAGCCATCTCATCCAGCTAGGTCTCCGTAATACACATGAGGTCCGCAGCCCCATTCAAGATCAGTTCCCGGACAATTGGGGCCTTGTGTACAATGGACCTCACGTTTAACAGGAGAAGCCCCCCACAGGCAAAACTTGGACCTAGCTCCTCCCTCCACCTGAGAGGAGGGATGGCACATTGTGCCTCCAGCAGGTGCCTAGGTCCCCTAAGGGTGCGAACCATCCAACCCCGTGGACCACTGTCCACGTCCAAGAACCACCCCTATGGCCGCTCCTCTCTCCCCCCCCATCCATGCAATCCCGGGCTCCTAAACTCAACTGTTCGCCCAAGGGCCCCTCACCCCCCTCATCCCCCTTACCATTCCCCCCCTCACCAGTCCACCCGGCCATCTTACTGCCACCAGGGGCCGGCACAAGACATACCCCCCCTGACTTTCCTCTCTCACAGGGAGTCGGGTACCCCCCACACCTACTACCACCAAGTGACCTCCCTATGTCTCCCCCTGCTGCCACCAGGGTTTTGCACCGGGACCCCTCCACCTTCTCCCACCAACCCACCCTATCCTCTAACCACCCCTCCTACACTCCACCACCCTTCTTCCACAACCCTGACCAAACAACACCCCTACCTGCCAACAACCCCACCCCTGGATCCCCTGTGGTCCCCAAGTGCCCCCAAGTGCTGCACCCTTTGGCTGCAGTTCGCGGCCTGTGGCGGAGCCGCTGGCAGCTGGGCTATGTAGCCCCCAGCCACTTCTGGGTAGGGGAGGGGACAAGCCGGCCCACGTGACCGGCTTCTTCGCTCCACCCCCACCCCCCAGAGCTCACAGGTATCTTTTCCTCCCCACAGGTCCCTGGATGTCCCAAGAAGCAGTGGAGCAGCAGAGGCAGCAGCAGCAGACCCCCCTCAGTGACAAGATGACTCAGTGCAGCACAGGTAGGTGGATTCCCAGCAGAAGCTCTGGCAGCTAGGCTAAGTAGTCCCCCAGCCACTTCCGGGTAGGGGAGGGAACAAGCCGTCACCAATGGTCAACTCATTGCAATGTCAAAGGTTTAAATGGTGCATTCCTTACACCTGGTTTAGATAAACAACTTGATTCAATACATTTATGACAAACCCTCTACAGCTGTTCAAACCCAGCTTAATTCACAGGCCAATGCAGTAAGTAAAACAGAACTCTACCAGATAGTCAATATAAATACACCTTATTACATAGATCGTGACAAGTCAAGCAAAGATGATAGCATACATCCAAAGTTATAAACAGCCAAGTTGACTTATATTTATTGGCCGCCCCCTCATGCCTACAGCATCTCGGGGCAGCTCACAACAGTTTAAACAATAATAAAATACATAAAAACAACAATATAAATAATTAAAACTACCCTCCCCAAGTGTCCTCCCACCCTCCCCTCCAATCCCCACCCCCTACCCCACCCCACCACCCTCCCCTCCGAAGGTCTGGGTGAACAGCCAAGTTTTACAGACACGTCAAAAGGCCAACAGGCCCAGGGCCAGGTAAGCCTCCTTCGGGAGGGAATTCCATAACTGTGGCATGGCCACCGAGAACACCCTCTCCATTGTGCCTCCCCATCTTATATGGGGGACCTCCAGAAAGGCACCCCCGGTGGACCAAAGGGATCACTCTGAGGCACAGAGGGCGAGGCAGTCCCTGGGATATGATGGATGTGCAAACACCGGGGGGGTTCAGTGTTCGACCCGTTTGGGGTTTGACTGAACCCGAAACAGTTCAGTTCAGGCCGAACGGGTTTGTGGGGGCAAACCTGTTTGGGTGGGGGGGGCAGTTTTCCTTTCCCCCTCCAGGCTGCGCAGGTGGAAGGGACGCTGGGGAGCACCTCCCCCTACCCAGCCCCGTAAAAAAAAAAATGCAAACCCTCCACCCCATGGTTCACTGTCCCTGGTGGTGCCGGGGTTCTGGACCCGGGTTTCGGTGGCAGCGGCACTCCGGAGTGCTTCAGGTTGCTACTACGCCTTCCAGGTCAAACCGGAAGGACTAGTAGCGGCCTGAAGTGCTCCGGAGCGCCGCCACACCCACTGCCACTGCTGCAGCCACCAGACCCAGGGACAGAGCCTCGGCACCACCAGGTAGGTTGGGGTCCAGGTTCGGCAGCAGCAGCAGCAGCAGGTCCAGTGAGTCTGATGGAGGCGGCGCTCTGGAGCGCTTCAGGTCATTACTAGGCCTTCTGGTTTGACCTGGAAGACCTAATCGTGGCCTGAAGCGCTCCAGAGCACTGCCACCTCTGGACCCTGTGCCTCTGGTCCCGGGGCAGGAGTCCCAGCACCACCAGGTAAGGCGATCCCTGGGGTGTGGGTGGGTTAAAAAAAAAGTTATGAGGTTGGGGGGGGAGGTACTCCCCGGTACCCCTTCCACCTGAGCAGCCTGGAGGGGGAGGGAAAACTGGGTTCCTCCCTTCCCCTCGCACCCCCACCCAAACCGGTTTGGAACCCGAACTTTGTTCGGCCGGTTCGGGCAGGAGGCAGTTCAGATTTGAGGTCTTTTTCAAATGGTCCAAACACCCCGAGTTCAGGCCAAACCCCGAACCACATTTGCACATCCCTATTGACTTAGCCATGCCTAACTAGAATAAGGAACTGTAGTGCCCCAACTATCTGAACCCAACTCAAAGAAATAGCCAAAACTATTACAAAACACAATCCACTAATTCATATAGGACCCTGGGTTGAACAGTGTCCAGGGTCATGATTCAGAAACTCTCTCTTTTATCAAGAACCTTTTGTTTAACAGATTTCACTCTTTCAACTCCCTAAAACATAAGAGAATTCTCACTAGCATGATGCCTATTGTAGTGATCCCACCAAAGGAGCATTAGGAATGTGATTTTTCAATTTACTTCTATGTTCTGTTATTCTAACCTTTAAGTTCCTGGCAGTTTTGTCTATATAAATTTTGCCAAATGGACACTGTATAGCATTGACAACCCCTGTGGTACTACAGTTAATAACTCTTTTATGAGATAAACCTTACCCTTTTGATCTCTAAAATCCTTCGTTTTAAAACTATAAGGGCAATTTATACAGTGTCCACATGGAAAATTGCCTATAATACTCCTACTATCCAGGGTAGTCTGAACCAGAGAAGGTTCAGATAGTCTAGCCCTCTCTAAATGGTCACCAATATCCCTACCACTTTTGAAAGGGGGGGGGGGGTTCCGCAGCCTGTGATATGATCTATAATGCTCCAATACTTAAGGATAATCCTTTTTACTGTGTAGTTATGGCTATTAAATGTTGAAACACAAACCACCCTAGCTATCTCCTTCCTCTTGGGTACATCCTTCAAAATATTAACCCTAGGAATAGATGCTACCTCCTTAACATCTTTCTTGATAACACGGTAAAGATATCCTATTGCTGAATTCCCTTTGCAAAGTGGCTGCCTCTTGCAAAAAATCAGTATGCAAGGAGCAGTTCCTTCTCAGCCTTCTGAATTGGCCCTAAGGGATGTTCTGTATAAGGTGTCTAGGATGTTGGCTCTCATAACGCAAGTACATATTTCTATCTGTGGGTTTCACATAAGTGTTAGTATAAATAGTCTCTTTCGACATGTACCAACAAGTCTAAGAAGTTAATTTCTTGTTCCAATGATGGAACCTTCCACTCATGTTCCAATGATGGACAGGCATAGAGGCCAGCCACTGCGGCCCTCGATCCGTGGCAGGTATGACAGGGCAGAACAGACATGATGACTTGCTGTGGGCCACATTGTCTAGCATGGGCAGTCCTTAGCCCAGGCTGTGTCCTCTGAGATTTCCAAGGACACAGTCTTAGATTACCATGACAAAACCATAGTCCCAATAATGTTCTTTCCAGACCATAATTATATCTAGGCAGCAATGATATCATGTTCTTGTTTTGGAAATCCATATTCCTGAAAATGAATTATCATTTTGGGTTGGGGGTCCCCCCCCAAAAAAAAGAAATTGCTAAAAATGATGGTTTTCCCTTTTTCAATTTTTGGGTTTTCATTGTGGGGGGAAAGGCAAAAGGGTGAGAAAGGGGAAGTTCTCCCACTTTTTAATTATTTTTCTATTTAGTTAAAGTGTGTGTGTGAGGATGGGAGAAGGTGCAGTTTAAGAAACTGATGAACATTCTCATACTTCCAAAACAGATACTTTTAATTTCATCAAACAAAACCAGAACAACATTTTAAGTCAAAGGAAAATAGTTCATTTTCAAATAGCAACTGACAACACATCCTTCCTGACACAAGGTAGAGGGCAGAGGGTGCAACGCATCCCTGGCACCACCCACATCCCAGCCCCAAGCCACAGCCACTGGGCACATGGAGGAGAGCGCTTCAGAGAGCAAGGCAATAGTGAGGACACCTACCCAGGGGAGGGGGGGAGGGAGCCGACAAGCCCCAAGCACACATCAGGGAAACCCTGGGCAGGCAGCTGACAACTACACTGTCCCCTCCCCTCACAGGAGAGCACCCAGAACCAGGCGCACAGCATCACTGGGAAGACAGCCAAGGAAGGCTTCCATGGCAGTCAGTTAAAACAGCGGGAACCCCCCGGGCGGCGGGAGGCGAAGAAACAGCCCGCAGATGCAACAGGGGTGCAGCAGGTCAAAAGGTCGCCTCCATGCAATCCCCTAAGAGGAGACCACCTGTTCCACTGCCACAACATCCACTATGTGGGCCTCAAGCTGGCAAGTTTGACAGCCCCCCACATGCAAAACCCAAAAGGGGGAACCCTAGTCCAGGCAGGAGACCCGGGACTTCATACATGTGTGGGGGGCCAAAAAGGTCCAGTACAACCTGGTGCACAACTACAAGACCAAAACGGTCTATGAAGCAATCGCTCAGGAGATGCAGTGGCAGGGGTACAATAGGGATGTCACCCAGTGCATGCAGCAGGCAAAGGACTTGTGGTCCAGATATAAACATATCAAGGACAATAATCTGAAGTCCAGCCATGCCATGTGAACAATGGAGTTCAGGATCAGCTGGATCAGTTCCTCTGCATGGATGGGGACATTGTGGCCTCCTTTTTCCATGGCACTGCCTTTGCCAGGGGCAGAAAGAGGTCACTAACAACACACACACCATGCCACAAAACACCAGAGCAGGGGGAGCCTGTTAAAACCTCATCATTTATACATCAAGATAGTTATGAAAGTGAGGATTTATGGTGCAGTGGCAATGCAGGCCATGTTGTACCAAACTTGAGAGACAGCAAGTTAACTGGGTAGATTTCAGCCTGTTTTAACTGAGGCCTTCACTTCTATACTTGAGCCATAACCCTGTTACAGCTTCCTTTCTACACAAATGGTGATCTGACTGAGCGCTTTAGCTTGCTTGGAACTATAATTAAACCTCCATTTTGTAGAGATTTATAATTAGAACACATGCCCTGAAAAAAGATTTGGGCATTGGTTTTATTAATTTTCCTGAGCACTAAATCAACTTTGTTATGGTAAAAGGGTCCCCTTGCAAGAGCAGTTGTGCCTGAGGTTATTGCTGTGCATATAGAAGACAAGACAAAAACACATCTCCAGAAGAGAAATCATTCCTGATGGCCAACAACCAGATGTAAGGGTCTAAGCTGTATGCAACCATCATTTCTTCTCAATTGGCATATGTGTGATAAGCTGCCTGCTGCTTTGTTTGCTTTGAAAAACACTGGTAATATCATTGGGGAGGGAAGAATGAATGAATATGTGCCACTATGGAGCTGCAACCTAAGACTCCTCCCCGCCCCCCGCCCAATCTGTATGTATGAGGGAGGAGTCTAATGCCAGTGGCCAAGCTTAGGAACAGCTTTCAAATACACATGCAACTTCACTATTTCTCAATTTCCCAGTTGCAAATAGCCTGTGAAATTTCCCAAATTTAAGTAGGATCCATTGCCTATGGTCAATGTAAACTGACCATCTTGCTGGCAGACACATTTGCCTGACATCACCCTTTCTTAGGAGTGTGAAAGACAGCTAATATGTGTTATTTCCCCAAATGGCAACGACTGAAGGAAATTAACACAGTAACCTAAACACATATGCAGAAAGAACGAAATAACAGAACCACCTGATAGGATGTGAAGCTTACTCTGCGAAAATCCATTCACATAACACCATTGGTATACATGATAAAATGTAGAAAATGTAGTGATCACAGCTAAAGATACAAACAAACACAAATACGAAACACCACACCTACAGATACAAATACAATTACTTGACCCTGTGTACAGCCCTACTCAGAATATGGGTTTGTGTCACTACTATCCGCTCCCAAAGACTGTTCTGAAAATGAGCTCTAATGATTTGAGATGAGTACCTCCAAAATGGGCATACCTGTTGAATATGCACCACCCATTTTGCCATTTGCGGGTTGAGTAATAGGCACTACTCACATAGATCTGAGGATTACCTGTTTTGGATTTAGAATGGGGAGCAGTGGGGACTGTGTATGCCCCCACTACTTATATAAACCAGCTGTTAAAAGGGGACAGCAATATGGAACATAGGACTCTTGGCAAAGCAGAGCAGCTTTGCTGCAAAGCAGAGCAGCTGAACCACACCAGAAAGGCCCTTTCAAGTAGGGCTGACCGAATAGTACTTCTGAGTACTCCGACCAATTTCCAAAGTTCCCAGTAGTCGGTCCGGTATTCGGAGGCACTTTGGCACTCTTTCTGAAGTGCCGAACATTGGAAAAGTTCAGAGAAGTTTGAAAACTTCAGAACTCTTCAACGCCAACTTGGTGTGTCAGCAGGTGTTGCCATGTGCAGCAGCTGCAGCCTTCTAATTGCCTAGCCAATCAGGGTGTGCGCATTGTGAAAAACTCATCCACTGCATCCCCCCTCCCCCCCTTAATTGCCTAGCCAATCAGGATACACAACACCACATGCAGACCTTCTTCGGTCCCCCTCCCCCCCATACAATATATAAGTCTCTGTGGCATGGGAAGGAGAGGGAGAGGGAAGGAGTGGAGGAAATAAAATAAATAAACTAATATAAATTATAATACACACACAGAGCATACACACAGCACACACACTTGGGGAGGGAATACATAGGATGGGAATTGCGATGTAATGGGGGGGTGTATTTGGGCCATATTTACACAGACTCCCCCCCCCCCCACCGCTCGGTGTTCGGGCAGGTGTGCGGTGGAGGGGCAGTCTGTGTACACGGCTGCAGGTGGGTGGGTGGATGGATGAGTGTTCAGCGGGTGCACGCCTGAGTAAACAGCACGGGAAGCGCGTGTTTGTGCATGCACTCTCCCACCACACACCCACCAACACCCTCTGCAAACCCACCTTCACCCATGGAGCCCTCCGACAAATGGAGGATGCTCTGTGGGTGTATGTAGGTGTAGGTGGGGGGTGCCCATGTAAATGGACACACACACCCCTATACCCACCATGCCAAAACACCCACCCCCGTCTGTGTAAAAATGGACATCGTTAGATAGATAGTAATACTTAGCTTAGTTATAAATTAGATAGGAATGGGATTTGTTATTAGGACATATAGTTGTAGGATATTATATATAGTTATAGTTTAGGAATAGGATAATAAAAACATATATTACAGTTTAAGAATAGGATATAGGAGTAGGTATATATTTTATTTTTATTCTAGAGGAAGAGTTAGTGTTAGGACTACGTAGCATGTCAGAGGAGGTGACCAGGGCATTGAAGGAGTCTAAGGCAGAGGTTCAGGTGGTGGAGGAGGTGGAGGCAGGGTCCACGTCTGCCAGGCGACGGTGCCAGGCACAGATATCTGCAGTGTGGGACTACTTGTCCCAGCTCCAGGGAATGGGCCCTCCTGCTGCTCTGTGCTCCCTTTACAACAGGGAGGTGTGGTGTGGGGAGCAGCACCTCTGTCCTCCATTGGCCTTGATGAGGGAAGGGGGAGACAGCAGGCAGGTGGCAGCCAGAAGGGTCAGTAAGGGGGGCAAGTTGTACCTGCCATGTGAAGGAGGCAGAGCCCCTCCTCCTCCTCCTCAGCAGCAGAGGCAGAGGCCAGCTCTGCACAGGCTCAGGAGGAGTTGCCCCTGCCCACAGAGCTGCATGGGCTGACATATGCTATTGAGTCTGGGTGTGCAGTTCTGGATCAACTGTCCCAGGTATGCAACTCCTTAGTGGAGCAGCATCGTGACCTGGGATGTCATCAGGCGGAGAACGCGACCTACTGTGTCTACATGAGGCAGACAAGGCAGGCCAACATTGCGTTCCGCTGGGCCCTGATGGAGCATGCTGGGGGGGTCGCCCGGTGGCTGGATGCTGCTCAGGCTGTTGGCATGCTGTTGCCCCCACAGCCAGACTTCCCACCACTACCAGCACTGCTAGCCAGGAGTCTCCTCTATCCAAGGGTTCCCCAAGGGATACCTGCCCCTGCTGTGGACCCTGGTGAGGGGTCTTCTTCTCCTCCTGCTGTGGTGGATGTCAGTGTCTCCTCCCCTTCCTATACCAATTCATCCGAGACTGACAAGTCAGACGAAATGATGATTGCAGCTGGCAAGGCCACGCCAGACAGGGGCAGTGGGTGATCTGATGAGAGATATGCTACTTATCCAAGAGAAATCCAACCAAAAACCAACAGTAGTCTGTGTACTCACAACATGGCCCACCATCAGCAGTCAGTGCACCCACTGTAAAATCATTATTATGCCAACCAAGCAGTGTGCACAGAAAAAAACAGTGTAGCAAGCATGGGACATTCGCTAAAGAGTACAACACAACCCCACAAAACAATGCAACTGCACTGAGAAATCCCAGCAAAAACCAGCCAGCCTTATTATTACACTCACAAGAAGAATGCCCCCAAAGGCACATGCTTGGCATGGCACTGGTACCTGACACCAGTACCTTGAACAAGCCAGACACTGGTAACTTGAACCCCGCCACCCTGTCCATGTTCCCATGCAGAGTTACTCTAGTATGGGACCTGTGGGGCCATGGGGTGGGTGAGCCAAAGAGCACATGGTTCTCCTTGCTTTCCCAGCAGCAAACCAGACTCCAAGCCACAAACCAGTAAGGAAACCAAACCAGAAATTCTTGCCCTACAGGCACCCTCTTAGCATAGCATGGTTCTGTGGCACTGGTGACTTGAACAGACCAGGCCAGGAGAAGCGGAGCCAGACAGAAAGATCCCAGTCTGGCCTCATGATACCAAAAGCAGAAGGCAGAGCAGTAGAAGTTACACTCAACTTACACTTTACAATTATTTTATTAGGCTCTGTTGCTGCTGTGTACCATGCGGCAGCTACAGCCTTAGTAAGACAACACACAAGCCCACAAAACAGTGTGCAACTGGGAATGTCTTTAGACATAATGCTGCTCAGTAGGGATGGGTGAACAGAACGCGGTTTGGATGTTCTGTCATTCGGTTCGAAACCCGAGTTCGGGTTCGATGGTTCGGTTCAGCCGATTTCGGTTTGACCAAACATTCAAAAATAGCAAAACCGAAACCTAATTTTCGGCCCCATAAAGACGTTTTTCCTGCTTCCGAACTCATCCGAACACGACCAAACTGTTCAGTCGTTCGAGAGTTCAGTTCAGACGTTCGGTTCGGATGTCCGAACAGACAGAGTTCGTTTCGAACTCCGAACCGCATTCACCCATCCCTACTGCTCAGTGTTCTGTATAGAGGTGTGTACCAGGGGCCCATGTCATTTTTGTTTTTTTCATTTTTGTTATTTAAATCTGTCATTTTCATTTTCATAAATATCACATTTTCGTTTTTGCTTTAATTTTTGTTTTCCATTGGTTTCAATTGAAAACACATTTTTGGCTGTAACATTTATGTTTTTCATTATATTTGGATGAAACCTGGAGCGATTATGGGTGTTTTCAGATGTTATGAGATCACATTCAACCACAGTGAACCACACTCAACCCCGCAGCAAGGCCAAAGGGCCCTAAACGTCTGTTTGGCAGGCACCAGATGTTCACCACAGACAATGCCCAGCAAGGGACAAAATTAACCACCCTTCCGGAGCTCCGGCCCGGGCCATCTGCGAAAGCATGGTCAAAGCAATTCCCACTGGGAAACAACAAACGTAACGTCTGAATGGCAACCACTGGCTGGAATCAAGAAAAACGATTCCCAGTCAGGGACAAAGCACACAGCGTCACTGCCAGGCAATGAGCAACAACACATGCCAGAAGGGAGAGGAGAGCAGAGGGCGAGTGAGCAAGGGAGGAGGAGGAGGAGGCGGCGCAGGCGGAGGAGGTGGTCATGCTGCACATGGAGGTGGTGGAGGGACAGCAGCAGCAGCAGGTGGAACAGGCCGCCCCAGAGCCGGCAACTGGCCCAGGGGAAGAGGCACCCTGGGAACGGGCAAGGGGACTGCAGGGGGTGGGGAGTGGCACAGGGGCACCAAGGGGGGTAGGGCCAGCAGGTGGGAGGAAAGGGGGAAGGGCCACGGGGCTGAGGCAACCCAGCAACCAACCACCCGCCTTAGCCCCCGGAGAAGACGGGCGGTGGCCAGGAAGAGGAGGAGGAGAAGGACCAGGAGGGCCCACGTGGGAGACAGCCGTACCACCAAGGGGGGCACAGGGAAACTCAGGAATTCATCAGGATCTGGGGGACCCTGGATCACCAGCTGGAACTTGCAGTCAGCCAGAGGAATGAGCATGTCTACCTGGAGATTGTGCGGGACATGGAAGTGGTGGGGCACCACAGGACCATGGCCCAGTGCCACTCGAAGGTCAAGGAGCTCAAGAGGGATTACAAGGCCATTAAGGACAATAACCTGCGGTCCGGACACGGAGCCCGGACTGCCCCCTACTATGTCGTCCTGGACCGCATCCTCAACATGAAGGGATCCATTGTCACCCCGCGCCTCATGGGGAGCACTGTGGTCCAGGGCAAGGAATAGGCCGAGGTACCCCCTCCCCTCATCGCCCCGCTAGAAGACTCCTGCTCCAGGGGCCCCGCCCACCAAGAGGACCTCACCGGGACCTCGGGGACCAGCAGGTTCCCTGCATTCACCAGTCCGGGGAGCCCCCAGCCGATGTCCGGACCGGGAGACTCTGAGGCTGGCACACTAGTCACCCTCAGCCAGTGGACACAGGGGGACCCCAGTAACACAGAGGGACTGGTCTCTGAGGGCTCAAAGACTGACATCAAGGGTAAGCAAGTGGGTGGGAGGAGAAACAGACTGGAGAGGACGGGGCGAGGGGGGAACACCGGGCAGGGGGCTACCCCCCAAGATCCTGGACACCCCAGACCACAGGAAGGGGGCCCAGGGGGATGCTGGGGACATGTGTAGCCCACCCCCACCCACACCCCTGCAGGGCATGGAATGCCCCGGCACCAGAGACAGGCGGCCAAGGCGGATGGCAGCGAACAGGTGTGGGAGCAGCCAGAGGTCCCAGGTGAGGCACACTGGCAATCGGGGGGGAAGGGGAGCCGGGGGAGGCCAGGTGGGGGACCTGGGGCTCACGGTTGCGGGGAAGGGGGGCCCAAGCACACGGAAACACCGGGGGAGGGCACCAGCCACCACCCCAAGGGTGGGGCCACGACCCCCCAGCCATGCCACGGGATAGGGGGTGGGCGGTTGGGGCACCTAACCAACCCCTAATGTGTACCCCAACAGGGTGACCCGAGTGGTCCCAGCAAGTCAGCCCTGTGCCCCATGCGTAACGGATGAGGGAGCACCAGGCACGGGTACAGTGCTCGAGAGAGAAGCAGGTGGAGGACATAGTCCGTTCCACCACTGAGCAGGGCAAGTGGATGATCGCGGCCATCGATCAGATAGAGGCAGCCATGGAAAGGGCCGTGCAACAAGTGGAGGCAAGGGACCAGTGGCTGTAGGCGGAGGTGCGACTGGAACGGAGGTGGGAGCGCCGGGAGCACAGCAGGCAGGTGGAGGCATTCGGGGGCTGGAACAGGCCATAGACTGGATGGTGAGGGAGAATTCAGCCAAGATGGACCGGTCCAACAACATTGGCATCTCGCTGCTGCTGCACGTGGGGATCATGAGCATGTATGTGATGGCAGCTGCCCCGCCGGGCAACCTGCCTGCCCCGGCCCTGATTCTGGGTCCCTCAGAGCCCCCACCGCCTCCAACACCACCCCAGCCACTGGCCCGCCCGCTGGGCCTGCTCATCTGCCTACTGGTAGGTCTCCGGAGGGAGCAGCCACCCAGGGGGTCCCTCCGGCCCCGGTTCCGTCAACCCTCCCAACATCACCTTCCCCTCTGGACACTGAGGCCTCCCAGGACACTGTTGGGGACACGGGCAGCAGGGGGGGGAGCTTCCAGAGCTCCACAGCGCCCACAGGGTGGCCACAAGGGAGGCCCTGGAGACATGCAGGTTGTGGGGGATGTGGGAAAGGGGACAAGTGGCCTGAGGGTGGGTACATGGCACTGGGAGGAGGATGGTGGTGGTGATGGTGGTGGGGGCACCTGTAGGTGGTGGTCACAATAAATGTATGGGCACCACAGTCACTTCCATGGCTCTGTTCATGGGCCCAGGGCTGGGGGCGGGTGGGCATCGAGGGGCGCGGCCAGGGTGCTGGTGGGGGCCCCAGGGAAGTGGAGATGGGGGTGCGCGGCCTCATGCCTCAGCCTCCCGGCTGATCTGCCTAACCAGGGCAGCACAGAAGTGCTGTGCATACCGGTACTCCCACGGGTTCTCATCATTCACATAGAGAGACACGAGGCCGGTAAGGCACAAGGGCATGGGGTAGTCGAGGGCAGCCTCATCGGTCTCGCACACATTGTGGAGAACACAGCAGGCTCCGATCACCAGGGCCGAGGTCTCCACCGTGTAGTCCAGTTGGCCCGCGAGACTCCTCCAACGCTGCTTGAGGGACCCGAAGGCCCTCTCAACCATGGTCCTGCTTACACACAGGCAGGTATTGTACAGTGCCTCTACAAGGTTCCTGGCAACCGGGTATGCCTTCATCAGCCACCAGGTGAGGGGAAAGGCTGGGTCCCCCAGGATGCAGGAGGCATCAGCACCCCCTCGATCTGGGTCATCCCCATGTCCGTGAAGTCCCCGCTGTACATCCGGGCATAGAAGGGGGAGATGGTCATAATCTGGGCATCATGGTTGTACCCAGAGTGGCTCGTGTAAATGTCTATGAACCATCCCCAGTGGTCCATGACCGCCTACAGCTATGGGGAGTGGTACCCATGTCCATTGACAGATTTCGCGGCCTCTCCATCGGATGGGCGGAGGATCTCGATGTGGGTGCTGTCCACAGTGCCCCTACCATTGGGGAATCCTCCAGCCGCAAAGCCTACCATCACGGCCTCCTGGTCCACAAGCTGGATTGCTTGGTCAAGGAGCATACCCTCCACCATTTCTCAGATGTCTCGCAGGATACCAGCGATGGTGCTCACCCCGACGCCAAAATGCTGCACAACGGACCGGCAGGAGTTGGGCATTTCTAGAGCCCAGATCCCGATGGCCACCCACTAGACCATGGGAATAGGGGTCCTCATGGGGGGGGGTTGCCACTCCAGCCAGGGTGTTAACAGCTCCGCGAGACTCAGGAGGGTGCTCCTGTCCATCCGAAAGTGCACTCTCCAGGCAGCCTCATCCCACTGAGCCAGCGCCCTGGCCCACCACCCCTGTGCCCACTCCGTGACATATAGCTGCCAGGCAATGGGCATAGAGAGCTGGGCAGCGTGGCCCATGGTCTCCCTCTGCCACTGAAGCCAGCCGGCTGCCTCACAGAGCGCTGCGGCCTGCTCCTGGACACGGAGGAGTGCCTGTCGGGCAGTTCCAGACACCCTCTGGTGGGCTCTCCAGAAATCCACCTGCACCTGTGGAGGGCTCTCCGGGCTCTAGCAGCACTTCTGGCCATGCACACCCGCAGCTGGGTGCTCAGGTGCACCTCTGCGGTCTGGATGCGCAAGAGGTTCGTGTGCAAGCAGTACCACTCCACGCAGACTGCTAGGCACATCCTGCAGGCACCCAACTGCCCTAGCTTCATGGTGAACAGAGCCCCTGGTGGGTTGGAGCTACACCCATTATATGCTGGTGCCTGTGGTGCCACACCCCCTGTTCCCGGCCTGCCTGCTGGCCAGGGGGCCCCCAAATCAGCACTGCTTTCCCCCCCCAGCCACCTGGGGTGGCTCCGGCAGGGCGACAGGGTCAGGGCGACAGTGGGTGACCCCCTGCACACACCTGCGGTCCCTGCATGGGGCCTGGCACATGGTCCAGCCTGCGCCCAGGCATGTGTGGGCAACAGCTGCATTCCTGCTGTCATCACCTCCCACCTCTTAGTGTTTTGGCTGCCTGTTGTCCTCGCCGGCCTGATCTATGTGTAGGATGTCCTATGTGTGTGCCAGGTTCCAGCAGCTGGGCTGGGTCCACACCCCATGCCTCACTCATTAGCTGGACAATGTTGCGGCCTGTGGCCTAATTGCTTGGCCTTGGAGCTCCCCCTCCCATCCTTCTGGGGATTGTGGGGCCCCTCTTTCCTTATAGTTAGTATCATGCACATGCTAGATCATGGCTGGCCCAGCTTCCTCAGGGCTCGTGGGCCCCAGTGCCCTTGGGGTCCCCCATAGCTGGACCTTCCGCAAGACCATGGCCCTGTGTGACCTGTGCCATTCCCCGGCCATGCAATTGCTCCTGAGCTGCCTGGACATCCTGACAGATGCCTATGCTTGTCTGAGCTCTGGCCTGTGCTACTTCGGCTATGAGGTGAGTGCCCGCAATTGCTGGCTGCATGCAGAGACGCTGGGCCTGCGTCCATTTCCCAATGGGCGCATCCCAGAGATGAGGTGCGCGCATGTGGGGTGGTTCACGACAGAGACCATGTCTGCTCTCTCTCTGTGAAGCCTGGCCACCTACCTGGCGTGTCTGGCAGAGGGGGGCCCTGCCCTGGCCGTGTCCTTCTTTGGCTGTATTCATGGGGCCCGTGGGTACCAGCGGTTCTGTGGGGTGGTCTATCACCACCTGTTGGAGCTGGGTTACCTTCCGTGGCCCCCAGCTGCTGTCTATGGCTGGTCTGAGCCCACCGGAGCGGAGCTGATGGTGCTGGCTGGTGTGTGGTCCGGATCTGATGTCCAGGCGGGACTCAACATGCAGGATCTCTTCAAGGCATACTACCTTGTCGCCCACCACATGGCAGCTCTGGGCTACCATTGGGGCATGCTCCAGTGGTCCCACTTGATTCACCTGGCGGGCCACCTGGCCCCGGTCCCCTTCTTGGCCCCCTTCAGCTGACTGTGAGACCCCCTGTGCCTTCCGGACCCTGGTTGCTTGCCCCGCTGTAAGCTCCCACCTCCGCCCTGATGCCTTGGGTTACTGCTCGCTTCCTCCGTGATGTCCCAGCCTTGCTGCTGTACTGCCTGCTTCCTGGGATTCTGCTACCCTTGCCTGTGACTCCGGGCCCCCTCCATGGGCCTCCCCTCTGTGTCTCTACAACCAGTGTTCCCCTCCGTGGCTGCCTTCTCCTGCGGCCGTGTCCTAATCTCTGAGACGGAACCCAGCACCCTGGGGTGCTGCTGACCTTCCTAGTCCACCTTTGATCCCCCCTGTGCTCCCCTTCTTGGGTGACTTTGTGACTGCGGGGATCTGGGGGGCCCAGACTGCACCTCCTGGCATCCTCCCGGGGGGGTATATTTGGACCAGCTCCTCGGCTCCTGCTCGCCTCCATCCCATCCATCGCACCCTTGCTGGCATGTGGGGTGCCTGTCTGCCTCCTGGACTGCTCCCTGTTCATGTGGCCTCCCCCTGTGCCTGTGCTCTGCCCCTGAGGGGTCACCCCATTCCAGGACTTCCTGTGTAGCTGTGGGTGTGCCCATGTAGCCTGTGCTATTGATGGGGTTCTGGGTGCCCTTCCCTGTGTCCTGCCCTGCCCCCGGGCTGATCCCCCCCTTCATCCGTTGTGCCATGGGTGGTGTCTGTCCCGCTGTGTTCCCCCCTTCCCTTCCTTTCCCATGCGGGTGTATGCGCGCCTGGGCATCTGTTTGTGCTGTGTGTCCCACTGTGCCCTCGTTGCCTCTGTGCCTGTGGTGTGTGCTGCCTCTGCAGCTCTTCTCCCTCCTCCCCCTCCCTTCCTGTTTCCCTTATGTGGGCATTTCCTTTCGGCCCTTCTGTCTTCATTTGCCCTCTGATGGCCATGTCAGCCTCCTGCCCCTCCCCGGTGCCTTCTGGGTGTTTTGACCACATCCAGGAATCGGCATAACATCTGTGGTGCTGCCCCAGGCTGTGGTCTGATGGTCCAATTCCTTTCTGTGGTCCTCCTCCCATCACATCTGTTCAGGGCCTTCCTGGACCACCGCGAGGTGGGGGTGGTTGTTCAGCTCACCACTGCTGGGAATCCACTGTGGTGAGTGGGGGGTCGTAACATCTGAAATCACCCTATACCTCCAATGGAAGGCATTATGTGTGCCAAATTCCAAAATGATTAGATAAAGGAATCCAATTTTAGAAGCAGTTGAATTAATTTATTTTGCAAAAATCTTCATATATGTTCTTAGGTGTAACTTCTTTGCCTCATATTTAATGTAGATGAAACTTGGCAACTTTATACCCCTTCCCATATTTAGTAACTCTGCCAACTTTCAGAAGGATTGGATAAAGGGTCCTGGTGGTATAAGCAATTAACTTATAAATGTATTTCTGATTGTAACATCTTTGTAGCCCAACCAGTGTACATGAAATTTGGCAGGGATCTATATCACACTTTCATGATCATCTCTGCCAAACATAAGAAATATGTGATAAAGGGTCCCAATTTTATATGCCCGCACAGCAGATGAAGAGAAGGAGCCTATGCCAGGGATTCATGTGTCATTTTGGTATAAGATCGGTTTGTGATGCCAATTGGCCAGCAGAAATGTCAACCAAGTATCCTCATTCTGTGCTGTGACTATCCCAACATCTCTCCCCCACTTGTTACTGTGAAGTCAGAAGCATCTGTTTATGAAAGAGTCAATAGAGATTCTCTTCTGTCCTCTGTCACAGTGCTGCAGGATGTGATTGTGATGCTAATTGGCCAGCCTGAATGTGTAAACTATGTCTCCTAATTTCTGGGATTCTATCCTCAAAGTCCCAAATATTTTCCTTCTATGCCTGCCTCAGGCCGCCCTCTATGCCCACCTCAAAACCACCACTGATTGGTCTTGTAAAGCTAGATGCATACAGTAATTGGCCAGTGAATTTGTATGTCAGTCTTTTGGGTTGCTCCACATCCTCCCTCCTACAGCCTCTCCCCCTGCCATGCCGGTTGCCTGCCTCTGACTGTCACTGCATGTACAGATATTTATCTAAATAATGGTCTTCAAGGGAACAAATTTAATTGTTTATAAAATTGGGTTCCTTTAACAAATTGTCCTGTAGTTTGGCGGAGATGACAGGGAAGGTATGTGATATATTTCTGGCATATTTCTTGTAAACAGGATGGAATATAAAAATGTTATAGCTGGAATTGTATTTTCAAGTTAATGTCTTATACCATCAGGACCCTTCATCCAAACTTTATGAAAAATGGCAGGTGTGTTAGGATTTTGGAGGGACATAATATTCATAGGTTTCATGCAAATTGGATGGAAGATAAAGAAGGTGTAGCCATGAATGTGTATGGAGCTTTTCTTAAAATCACAACATTTGATTGCTTTTAAAATCTGTTCCCTTTATCTAATCATTTCAAAAATTAGTATCCAAGATGTCCTCCATTGAGGGTACAAGCACTCCAAAATCCATCACGATTGAATAAGAAACTAAAATGCTATAGCAGGAAATACATTTTTCAGTTCTTTCCCTTTATTTCAAAAACAAAATGTCATTTTAGTTTCTATTTTCATTATTATTATTTTGTCTTTTGTTATTGCAATAACAATAATGAAAATGACAATTTTAATTATTGTTATTGTAATGACAAAAATGACATGCACACCCCTAGTTCTGTAACACAGTGTCCTACTGTTACAGTGTTAGACATACCGTCAACACAGCGTTCACCACGAACACTGATTAAACTGTCAAGACCTGGCAGGGTGTCTTTAGACATAACACTGTTCAGTGTTCTGTAACACAGTGTCCTACCGTTACAGTGTTTAGACATAGCATCAACACAGCATTCACCCCAAACACTGATAATATGGTCAAGATCTGGCAGCATTCACTTCCAGTGTTTGGCGTGAACATTGGGTGATTTCAGACGTTACGAGGTCACAGTGAACCACGGTGAATACCCACCTGTGGTCACGGTGCCTCGAACATCTGTTTGGCGGCCACCAGATGTTCGCCACGGTCAATACCCACACGGGGTCATTTTCAACCATGCTTCCGGGCGAGCCGTGGGAATTTCCTGTGAAGCGTGGTGAAAGTGATCCCCGGCGGGGACAAAAAAAAATAATCACATCTGGTCGGGCGCCACAGCCCAGGATCACCGGCAGGATCCCGGGCCGTGGCAAATTCGGCCAGACGCTGCGGCCGCATTGGTCCCACCGCCCGCCCGTCTCCCTCGAGGGCGGGCAGTGGGGAGCGTGGAGGGGGCGGGGCTGTGCGGCCCCACGTTGCGCCATGTGGCCCCCTCCCAGATTCCCCGCCGGGATCCCCCGGCACATCGGATACGGCGTGACAGGGTCATCCCGGTGGGGGATGATTTGGTTGTTTTCGGTACGGGGTCAACCGGCCCTGTAACGTCTGAAAACACCCATTGTGTTGACGGTATGTCTAAACACTAATGGTAGGACACTGTGTTACAGAACACTGAACAACATTATGTGTAAAGACACCCTCTGTTGTTCAGTTCCAATGTTTGGGGTGAACATTGTATTGACGGTATGTCTAAACACTGTAACAGTAGGACACTGTTACAGAACACTGAACAGCATTATGTCTAAATACACCCTTCATGAAGAAAGAAATCCCACCAAAAGCCACCAGAGAAAAAAAATTATAACAGTCACAAAAAGGAAACCATACACACACACACACACACACACAGGGGTACCCTCTTGTTTGAAAAAAAATAATTTAAAATGACATGGCATTGGTACTGTGGCACAACTTGAATAGAGTCAGACCAGGGAAGGGGAGAGCCAAGCAGAGAAATCCCTCTATCTCATGGTGCTGGCAGCAGCAATGTGGCACCCAATTATTATTATTTTTAAAAGCATGGTACGGAAAAGAAATATAACCCCCATTCCTCAGAATTTGCCCTATGGACAGATGGGCCAGGCCAGGCCAAACCATGCCATGCCATATGGGCACCCCTCCCCTCCCAGCCAATGACTTAGAGATTAGCAGCAGCGAAGCACGCAGCCAAATTCACCAAGAAGAATGTAAGCTTGCCATGATCTGCCTTTTCCCATGACTCAACTGTCACCTCTAATACCCCCCTCCTACCAAAATTGGCAATTTCTAGATGGCTCCAGAAGATAGAAGAGTCCAGTTCACCCCAGCCCTGCACACAGCGACTTCCGTAGTTTCCGAAGTTCTTCAAAGATCGGCCTTTGACTTCGGTTCTTCGGAACCCGGAAGTTCCAAACCAAGGTTCGTGATCTTCGATGGGTTCCAAAGTTTACCGAAGTCTTCATTTCACCACTACTTTCAAGGCACTAACTTTTTATATGACCAATATACAGTGCCCATTCTAACTAAAGTAGATAGGCACAACTAGCAGTTGTTCTGGTAGCTATCTTGATTGAACTTTAGAAAGGAAATGCAAAGGTTGGCAATTTTAGACTGGCAAAGAAACTACATGGCAATATCAGAAAATCCACCAGCCAGAGGGTGAGGGGAAACCCTGTCTTCTGGTTTTAATAGTGAAAGAGCATCTCCTACTTTCATAGCTCAGGTTGCACCTGATTCCTACGTTCATTAGGGTCAATAGGAGCAGAGAGTTTATTTTTGTAAAAAATGTAACAGGAAGGAAACAATGCAAGCTATAACTAGGACTGAAATGTGATCTTGCAAAAACAAGAAATCTCAGTCACCAGGATATCTTCGCTGACTTAAAAAATAGCATGGCAAAAAAATACTTGCAAGCAGGAATCTAGCTGTTCATTTCACCCTTAGCTAGAAAGCATGACTCCTGGCAAAGTAAGTACAAAGCTTAGCTACCCAGCCACATTAAACGTGCACCTTTAGCACTCTATATAGCACCCAGAAAGCTAGATGGACGTTTGTAAGAGTCCTTCCCCTGCTGGCTGACTGAAACACTCCAGTGACCTGTTTTTCCTAGAACTCTGCTGGTAGACTAGGACACAGGAGACTGATGGATTAAACGTTCAATTTTGGATTGTGTGGTAAACTGAAGGTGTGATTTCTTGCATTTATAAGTTTACTTTGGGAAACAATAATATAAGATTTGCCTTCTGTGTGGTGGATTCACTGATGTTTCCGTCAGTTTCTTTGCCTATAGAAGCCTTGACCCTCCAACCTTCCCACTCCTTTTCCAAAGTGCCACCAAGAGAGGTACCAGAGCAACTGTTAGCTGTGCCTATCTACAATGGTCATGGGGATGGGCACTGTATACTGGTCATATAGAGAGTTTAGTCTGTGTCTTTAAAGGGCCTTTCTTGTGTGGCTCAACTGCTCTGCTTTGGGAAAGCTGGGCCAAGAGTCCTAATCGCTATCTTGTCCTCTGCTTCCCCAAGCCCCCTTCCAACAGTTGGCTTATAAAATTAGCAGGCATTTACATACATACACTCTGTTCCCTTCTCCCCTATTAAATTCAGAATAGGTAGGCAAGTACTTGTTCCCACTGCAAGTAAAGGTTCAGATACTCGAAGGGTACCCAAAAATTTGGATATTACTCGCAGATAATATATTCACTACTTGTTTCAGCTCTAGCCCTAACTCTCTGTACATCTCCCTGATCAAATTTTTATCTCATTCCAAAGTATTCTGATCCATGTCAATATGCCCTGCATCTAACACTACCAAACCAAACAGACTTTGGGTAATTTCAGACGTGACGGGCCCGGAGGTCCGCCACGCTGAACCCTGGACCAGGATCAGTCTTGGATCCCAGTCCATGATCAGGCCGGCCATCCTTCAGACATGACGGCTTGATCGCTAACAAGGATCGGGGAGGGGGTGGGGCTACGTGGCATGACCTGCAGCCACACAGCCCCACACAAAAGATCCCCACGCTCCCCTGGCTACCCGCCCTTGAGGAGATGGGCAGGCGCAGCAGCCAATCAGGCCGCTGTGCCTAATCCTGTATCACAACCAGGGCCACGATCCAGAATGGGCCAAAGGTAGCACACATTACTTTTGGCCCATCCCGGATCGTGGCCACTCTAACCATGGTTCTCAACCTCCAGCCAGCCAGAGATCAAGAACCATGGTCAAGCTTGATCCCGGCCGGGGGTTCACCGTGGTGAATATCCGACTGGGACCAAACAGACGTTCATGAAAATGCCACCACCACAAGGAATACACTGGGGTTCCCTGTGGTGAAAGGCATTTTCGTAGCAACTGAAATTACCCTTTATCTGCATCTGCTTAGAGTGGAATTGCAACAGTTTAGCATAAGTTGAGAGCATACTGGGAAAACAATAGTCAACAAGAGCATGTGATAATACAGCCACTTGGAAGATTTTATCCAACCTCCATACAAACTGACCCTTGATAGGCTACCATGGTTGGAGATCACTGAACACAACAGAAATCTCCCCATTGATACTTGGAAATAATCATGTCTTAAATCACTTTTACTCCTAAATCTATTGCATGTAAGAAGCTCTAAATCAACGTTATTTAGGAGTAGGAAGAGAAATATGTACTCCTGAATAATGAGTAGTACATACTACCTGTTGCTTCTTACTTGGATGTAACGTTAATGTGAAAGACATTACTTCTAAGTAAAAAGAGAAGAGTAACATTGCTAGTCATGACCATTAATGGGACATTGTAAAGTAACTACATCTGTTTGCACCTGCAGTGTGGAGGCTACCAAAGTGGATTACTTACTCAAATTTAATTAAATTGAAGTGGTTACTTAAGTTTAACATTGTTCATCTGAATTTGTCCTATATTTTGACAAATATAATTCAACTGGCTCTTAATATTTCAGGCAGCTTTGCTCACATGCCTTCATTTCTTGTAACTTTCTGTCTACTGCCACCTTCCTTAATAGCTCCTCTTTTTCTCAAGGTCAGCCATTTGCAGTTAAAGAGCTTGATCTTTGACTTGTACATTCAATGGAAGTTGTGCAAGTAGCTTCAGTTGGCACAGTACTGGTTTCTCAGCTGGAATGTTGTATCCGTGCAATCACAGAGCTCTGTCTAATTTAATGGCTCTGGGTAATTTTAGATGTTACGAGACCATGTTCAACCACAGCGAATCCCCTGTGGTGGCCGTTTGTCCTGTAATGTTTGTCCTGTAATGTCTGTTGTGTGAATCACAATGACTCCAGTCGCCTGGAGGTCCAGAATCATGGTGGGATCGGGCCCCAGCCATGATCACCGTGGCCACGATCCGGGATCAGCCATAAGTAACATATGTTACCTTCAGCCAACCTGGATCGTGGTCCTGACCACAGGACGGGATTAGTCGCAGCGGCCACATTGGTCGCTGCGCCCACCCATCTCCCAGAGGGTGAGCGGTTGGGGGAGCATGGGGGGAGTGGGGCTGTGCGGCCGTACGTCACGCTACACAGCCACGCACCCTCCCCAATCCCCCTCCAGAATCCATCCAGCACCCGGTCCATGGTTCAGTGTGGCGGGCCTCTGGGGCCATCACATCTGAAATTACCCTCTGTCTGCTTAAATGGCTATTGAGAATAATTTGAATACTTGTTGAATTTAACAATTCACATTTGTGATCTTTGTTAAATTTACAGATGAAAACTTTGAATTTAAGTTCCCAGGGTGGAACTTTACACTATTTGATATTATCAATATTCAGTTTTCAAACCTCCAACCACTTACACTCAAGTCTTCCCTATGAATTTCGATGGGACTACTGTGGAGTAACGGGATTGTAGATTATACTCACTAGTCAATATTTTGATAATACAGAAACCTGTGGTCGGACATGATCATATGGTATCAGATACCTTATTTGATCAGATGAGTGAGGTTTAAACACAACTATTAAAATATCAAATATCAAAAACATTAAACTTCAGCTTTAAGAATCAAACTAAATCTGACTTAAAATTGAAATTATGTGAATATTCAAATTCTCCCAAATTAAATTTGAAAAGTTGGCAATGTTTGAATTTAATTAATACATTTGAAATACTAATATTTTAGCCCCAAAGTTATGTATTTTAGGTAAGTTTAGATTTCATTTTTTAAAAAAGTTCACTGGATGTGAATTTGATTTGGTTGAGGAAAAGGATATGAAAGGAGGTCAGTCCATCTAGTACCAAGCTGGTAACTAGCATGTTTTAAATTACAGCAGTCAACTTTAATTAAGCTCTGTTTACATTCAAAATATTATCTTAAGATATACATTTTTTGCAGAGGCTTGTTGGTTGGCTGGTTGATTTTTCAAACGTTTTCTTGCCACAAGAAAGGTCAAATTGTTGAAGAAAAATTGTACTGGCATCTTATGTTTAAAAACTAAAAAAAAGACATCTTCAGGGTTAATGATGAACAGGAGTGACAGCTGGAATAGTATCAGTTCTTCCAGAGAAATAATTCTTAACATGAGCAGACTGTGAAGAACTGCAACATGATCTTATGAGACTGGGTGCCTGGGCATCTAAATGGCAGATGAGATTTAATGTAGACAAGTGCAAAGTGATACACATGGGGAAAAATAAGCCAAACTATGGCCGTTTTTACACAGACCAGGGTGTGTGGGGGGAAGGGGTGTCGGCGTGGCAGTTGTAGGTGGGTGGGTGCCCAGTTACATGGACACCCATCCGCCTACACCTACCGACACCCATCTCCATCCACGGAGCATCCTCCATTCTCTCAGAGGACTCCATGGGTGGAGGTCGGTGTGCAGGGGTTGTGCACATGCACAAACACCTGCCACCCATGGCATTTACACGGGGGCACACCGACCGAACACCCATCCCCCCATCTAATGGCAGCCGTTTACACAGACTGCCCCTGTGCCACACATCCACCCAAACACCAAGCAGCGGGGGGCGTCCGTGTACAAATGGCCTATATGTACACAATTCTGGGTACTAAGCTAGGAGTTACCATTCAGGAAAAGAATCTGGGAGTGATTTTGGACAATACACTGAAATCCTCAACCCAATGTGCAGCAGTAGTCAAAAAAGCAAGCAGAACATTATTCGCAAAGAGATAAAGAATAAAACTGAGGATGTCATAATGCCTCTATACAAATTGATGGTGTGCAGTTCTGGTCACCCCATCTCAAAAAAGACATAGCAGAGCTAGAAAAGGTACAGAGAAGGGCAGCGAGAACGATAAAGGGTATGGAACGGCCTCCGTACAAAGCGAGGCTTGACAAGCTGGATCTCTTCAGTTTAGAGAAGAGAAGACAGAGGGGACATGATAGAGGTTCATAAAATCTCGAGTGGTGTGGAACGAGTAGATACGGAACAGTTATTTACCCTCTCAAATAGTACTAAAACTAGGGGACACTCCATGAAACTAGCTGCCGGCAGATTTAAAACAAATAAAAGGAAGTACTTTTTCACTCAATGCATAATTAACTTGTGGAATTTGCCACCAGAGGATGTTGTCAAGGCCAGTAGTATTGCTGGGTTTAACAAAGGACAGGATAAGTTCTTAGAGTGTAGGTCCATTAATGGCTATTAACCAAGTAGCTTACAGGATGAACTTCTTACCGTTGGGAGCTGTGAGTGAACAATGGGGAATGGACTGCCCATTGGGACTATTGGTCCTTTTCCCATGCAATAGAAATTGGCCACTGTCAGAGGACAGGATAGTGGGCTTGATGGACCATTGTTCTGACTCAGTATGGCACGACTTATGGTGTTTATATATTTTTAAAATTAAAGTTGCTTTCTCAAAAATTGAAGATTCCACTGGTCTAGCTCTCCTTGATCAGGTTAACTTTGCATTCTCTGTTAGGATCTCCCCAGGATAGAACAGGCAGCTGGGGCCACAGCAAGGTCAGACATGGACTAAGCAAAGTCAGAGGCCAGGAAGTCATGGCAAACCAGAAACCAAGTGGTCAGAGTTCGAGCACAAACTGGAAGATTCAAGCCAGAGAAACAAATTAGAAGTCCAGAGCGATGTCAAGAACTGGGTAGAAGGAAAGGCATAGGGTAAGGGGAGGATGGAAGATGGCATCACATTTGGGCTGACTCTGGACTCTGATTCTTGTAGGGTGTCAGTGGGAGGGGGGGGAAGAAGGGGGAAGGGAGGCCGCCCACACACACTGCTTCCACACACGGGGGCTTTGCTCACACTTCGGGGTTTTAAGGAAGCCCATCAGGATAGTATGTGGGTCTTTCTGTATGCTCTCACACCAGGAATTTAGGCCCCTATCATCATAGGGAGCAAAGCTGTAATAAGGGACGGGGATTCTAAACCACCCAAGACTTTCAGGCGACAGGGGAGCGGGAGGTCTGTGAAGGGGGGTGCTGGGTTCCAAGGGTTTAGAACCCAGGCGCAAGGGAAGGGGCCATGGGACTCTCACACTGCAAGGGAGGGAAGGCAAGACCCCAGGGAGAGAAGGTGGGAGAACGCATCAGACACCCAATTATTCAGTAGGGGGGAAGGGAACAGGTGAACACTCACAGCAACCACACAGGGGGACCACACTTAACCCACAACAACCACGGAAGGGAAGGAGGGGGAAGCACCAAAGCACGGGACATGGAGGAATGGAGTTGGGGGAGACAACAGACAACTCAGTAACACGAAGGCAATAAAAATCCCAGGCACTTAGCTTTCAATGGGCCAGTCTCTCCAGGCACTCAGTAGCTCTATTCACCAGCGCTGAGTGTTCTCCAGCACCGGCAATTGAAGTACATGCCCCGCTCCCTGTGCATGTCTGAAGGTGCGCAGAGTGGCGCAGCAGTAGGCGGGGCCCCGTCGCATCCTGGGAGGGCCCGGGTTGGTCCGCTGTGCCGGGGCTACCATCAGGACGCGCTGAGGTGGGTGGCGGTGCTAAATCCTGTGCCTCCTGGAGTGCGGGGGGTGGGGCCCCTGCGTGATGGACAGAGCCGCCGTGTCGTGGAGCGGCCACATCGGCTGACATGGGGTGTTGCAATGTTTGGGGTTACTTGTAGGATATGCAATTAGTTTCATTATTAGTTATTAAAACTAATGGAGACCCATTCGTTTCACTAACGTATGATTGCTTTCATTCATTTTCAGTTTTTAAATTTTGTTTAATTTAATAAAAATAAAAATATTAATTGAACATGCACAAATGGCCACCGTGCTTATTTTGTACATTTGCAGCCCTTTTCCAAAATGGCACCCATGCTGCCAGCGCCATTTTGGAGAAGAGCACACATGCAAAGAATGGTCCAGTGGTCATTTACGCATATGCAGTGATTTTTAAAATTTTTATTTATTTTTAAATAAAATTTATTTTATTTCTACCAAGAGAGATCAGGACTGACGTGTGATTTTAAGATTCTAGCAATCTGCAATTAAACTTCAACAGGTTCTGCCACAGAAAGGCTAAGGTTGCTTTAATAAACTCTGAGTATATATTCCCTCCTTCACTAAGTGTTCCAGTGCTCATCCTCCTCTTAAGCTATTACAGTCCAAAGATACAATTCTTGCCACTGACTAAAGAAGTGGAACCAAAGAAGCTCCCAAAGCAGCAGAGCCTAATATGGCTGAGATGAGAGCAAGTGTTCCTGTTCCACAGAGAAATACTGACCTTTCAAGAGCTCTTTCAAGTGTTCATCAGTACTTTATCAGTCTCCTTTGATTCCACAGTTCCACCACTGACAATACCTGCACCTGCTATTTTTCATCATTTCCCATCGATTTCCACACTTTCTGGAATTTTTTGTTACTTGCCAACATTTGTTTTTCATCATCTTCATTGTTTTCTGTTATTTTCCAGGACTTTTAGTTCTGTAAAAGTCCTTTCCGGGACTTTTACGGCAGTTTTACCACAATTTTACAGTAATTTTCAGCACTTCCATCACACTTAGCCGGCAGTTTTCCAGAGCCCCTGGGTGTTCTAGGGTGCACTTGGGATTAGTCCTGTAGCAGCCCTGTTCAACTCACAAAAAAACCCAACAAATGGATAAAACAGCGGAAAAGCTGAAAAATTTCTGTGTTGCACGAATGAAGGTGAATGGCCTGTTTCCATCAGAAGTACATTCACTGTGATTTGTCCTTTCAGTCCTAGCAGAACCACATGGAAGGGGGTTGTATCACCAGGGCCCCAGCATTTATATTTGCCTGAGCCCTCCAAATTTTAAAGCCTGTCCTGCCTGAAGGAGTCCCCTTCACTCCCCTGTCTCTTACCTATGGGGGTCCCCAGCCCCATTTCCACCTAGTAACCACACACATGCACACTGGATGTGTCAAAACCCACGTCCCTCCCACCCTACCATTTTAAATACAGTATATTTAAAGCATTGTATTTGCAAGGTTTTGACAGGGATTATACTTTAGATAATGTTTGTGCCTTGCAGATAGATCAAAAACGTTTGTTTAAATATTTAATTAACTTGGATTTCTACCCTGCCCTATCCCCAAAGGCTCAGGGTGGCTTACATAAAAACAATGCATACAAGTAAAACCCATACAACAATAAGACACCCACCTATAAAACGATAGGTGGCTCCGTGCCTGTTGAAAGCTTGGCTGAATAAATACATCTTACACTACTTTCAGAAGATACACAAAGTGGGTCTTTGATGGGCAACCAAGGGAAGGGAGATCCAAAGCTGTGAAGCAGCCACTGAAAATACCTCTCTGTGATCTTGGGTCATATAGAGCTGGACCAGTGATGGTAGTTGCAAAAGGGCACTCTCGACTGATTTTAGGGGTTATGAAGGGACATAAGGAGGAAGGCAGTCCTTTAGATATATAGGGCCCAGACTATTTAGGGCTTTATAGGTCAAAACCAGAACCTTGAATTGTGTGTGCAACACTACCGGCAGCAAGTACAAACTCTTAAGCATTGGTGTAATGTGCTCCTGGTGACCCACCCCATCAAGAGACAGGTTGCTGTGTTCTGCACAAGCTGCAGTCCCTGTACTGTCTTCAAGAGCAGCCCCATGTAGAGTGCATTGCTGTAGTACAACTTCAAGGTAATGAAGGCATGGACAACAGTGGACAGATCCATCTCAGAAAGAAAGGGACACAGCCTTCTCACCAGGTGGAGTTGGTGAAAGACACTTCTGGTCACAGCTGCAACCTGGAATTCCATATGTAGCTTGGAATCAAGGAGGAACCCCAAGCTATAAACCTTATTAACCAGGGGAAGCTGGACCCCATCAATGATGAGAGTCCTAATCTCCCTCAGGTTGCAAGGCCAGCCAACCATCATCACTTCGGTCTTGCCAGAATTCAGCTTCAGTTGGCTCCAGTCACCAATGACTGTCAACATCCAGTCACCAATGGCAGCCAGGTACTGAGAGTAAGCACCAAGTCTTCAGAGTCTAGGTTGGATTAAAAAGATAGATTTAGGTGTCATTTGCATATTCATGGCAATGCACTCCAAATCTGTGCACACTCTCACCCAGGGGCCTTAGGAACATGTCAAACAGGAGGGGAGACAATATGGAATCCTGTGGGACTCCAAAAGAGAAGGGATGGGAGGATGGTGAACAATCACCCATCACCACTGGCTGAGACCTCCATGACAGGAAGAAGCAGAACTACTCAGGATCCGTACCGTGAATCCCTGCCAGGCACCACAGTCATGTTAACACCTCATGATCGCCTCTATCAAAGGCTGCTGAAAGATCTAAAAAGATCAGAAGGGTATAATTTCTCCTGTCAATCTCTTGGCAAAGATCATCAACCAACACCACAGGCACAGTCTCAGGGCTATAGCCAGGGTGAAAGTCAGTCTGACATGGATCAAGAAATCCAATAGTCACTGACAAGATGTCCCTGAAGCTGTCTGGAAACCACCGGTCCAATAAACTTCCCTAAAAAGGGAAGGTTAGAGATGAGGTGATAGCTGTCCAAGGAGTCAGAACTGAGGATTTCAATGTGTTGTCCAAAATGTCTCCAAGGTTCTCTTCCTGGGTAACTCCCAGTTTAGAACCCAGCATTATGTACATATTGTTTGAATTATTTTTCCCTATGTGCATTTCATCTGCCATTGGGATACCCTGTCACCGAGGACACTTTCTCAGGTGTGTTAATATACATCTGTCCATGACACAGGGAAGTCCAGGACTTAAATGATGCACAGCTTCTGCGTTGTGAGAAGGGTGGAAATGCAGATCTTTGACAGCAAACATATGCATCCAGCAGAGTACCTTTTCTCTACTCTGTCAGACGCACATGTTTGCCAGCAAAGATCTGTACTTTCACCCTTCTCACAAGATGGGAGCTGCATGTTATTTACGTCCCAGACTTTCCCGCTGCACTGATGGGTGCATATTAACGCATGTGAGAAAGCGGTGCCATGCCTGCAAGATCCTCTTGCACTGCTTCACAGTCAACCTGTGTTTTAACTACCTTGAATAACTTGGTGTCATATGCAAATTTGATCACCTCACTGTTTACTACCTTTTCCAGATCATTAAACAACACCAGTCCCAGTACAGATCTCTGGGGCACTCTGTCACGGGTTGGGGAGTCCGCACCCCCCACTTTACCGGGTTTGAGTGACTCAGTTTCCCTTGCGCACAGTCCTCTTGAATCAGTTTCTCTCACTGGCTAATTCAAGTCTGCCACAATGAAACTTCTTGTCACACAAGGGCCCGATCCTTCCCGTTTCCAGACTCTTTACTCTCTGGGTTCGCAAGAGCTTGAGGGCTCTTGTAGCTCACTTGTGTTCCAATATTAGACTCTAGACCACTTCTTCATAAAGTATGAAGTATATTTATTAATTACATAACAAGATAGTTGATACAGAGTGTTATTAGAAATAAAAGGTAAACATAACTCATTCCTAACTTATATTGTTTTGAGTTCCTAAGTTATTCATCTTACCCTAGAACAAGTCCATAAGTTCTGGTTTTCTCAGCCATAAGGAACTGGCTGGGCTCTGGCTTCTTAGAGCGAAGCTGTCTCTTACTTCATCTTCCCCCAGCCTGCAGTGATCAGCTGGTTCTTTCGTATGTAGATGTTGAAGATGGCTCTTGCAGGAAATCTCCAAGCAGTCTCCTCCTCCCTCTGGGATCTCTGTCCTTCTATAGTATTTGACTCTCTTTGTCTGGGTTTTCCCACCTCTAGGGAATGTGTTCCAGAGCATGTAGGCAGCCCAGGTAACCATGGAAGTTCATTAACATCTCCATAGGATACTGTACATTTACAGTAACATTGCATCCATGTGAAACCCTTGGTATCACATATTTACCAAACATGTAGTCCCGTGTTACACGTATGTGACCCCCTGTTTCCCCGTGACACACTCCCCTAATTACTTTTCTGCATTGTGGAAACTGACCATTTAGTCCTACTTTTGGGGCATCTTTAAATGTAATGTTAAAGTGCGCCTCAAACTGTTTGGATATTGACATGACACTGGATGTGCCTCGTTTTCAAATGTACCCCATGTTTAGACATTCACCTGGTGTTCCCCCTCCCTCCCTTCCTCAGAATGCAGGTGCAGCCTCTGTGAAAGCACTTTCTTCCATGCTTTTCCCTTGCTAATGTCCCTTGCAGAGGTGCCAACTTGCCGCCCAAAGGGAAATGCAAATAGCACTGCAGCGGGAGGTAATTTCAGGAGTGCTATCATAGTAAACAAATTTAAAATGGAGTTTACAACTCCCTTTCAACTGGCACCTTTATTTATGTTGTTCCCTTTGAGGGAAATTATGCCTGTGCTTCATGAAGATAGAGAAAGGCAGGAAGGAGCCAGCCATAACAGACCCAAGTCCGGTCCAAGAAACACAGTACTCTATTGATCCGATAACCAGAAGTTCATGCAAACACATCACTCGATATCTTTAAATGTAACACTTCTGACGTGCTTGCAGAGGACAGGTGAGTTGAGATAGCAATGCAATCGTGTTCACATCCCAGGTGGGAGCCCAACGCACGGAGAAAACAATGTTAAAATTGTTGTGGTGCTTACACCCAACGCTCACACACGTGCTGGGGCCATTTGCCAGACGATCAATGTTATCTTTAGAGACACCCTCTGTTTAACCAGTTACCAATCCACAATAGGACACTACTTCCTATCCCGTAACTCAAGAGTGTCTCATGAGGGACCTTATCAAACGCTTTCTGAAAATCCAGACACACTATAATGACCAATTCACCCATATCCACATGCTTATTTACAACTTCAAATATCCCGATGCGTTCCCTTAGCTAAATCCATGTCGACTCTTCCCCATTAAACCATATTTATCAATATACCAAGTAATTCTGTTCTTAATAATAGATACCAAGATTTTGCCTGGCACAGATGTCAGATTCACCTGTCTGTAGTTTCCAGGATCACCCTGTTTATAAAAAGGGTGATTTCAAGGAGCCCTTTTTAACACTACCCTCCAATCCTCTGGTTAAACCTATCCCAGGTATCAATAAACTAGATCAATAAATTAATTAAGCCCACGAGGTCATCTCCCCCTTTATATTTCTGAAGACTGCCAAACAGGTTTATTTTTTGTGTTTTGTACAGCAGGAGATGGACTGTATCGGTTTCGATCTGAGAACATCCAGAGGCTATTTGTCAGGAACAAACTTTCAATTAGGCCTTGTTTACAGCTTCAGTTCAGCCAGAAAAGCCAATATACAGTTCCATAGGGAGTAATAGCGGGTTCCTGGATAAAATATATATTATATATAGAAATATATAATTTCTATCCAGGAACCCACTATATATAGGTAGCCCTGTACTACTTCTAGAAATACAGCTACCAGACAACTTTTCTGCCCCTTAGCATCAAGACAAAAAGGAAGGAGAAAAGATACAGTAGTAAATACTTAAAGGGAATTTCTCGCTGAATCTGTGCAGTTTCTTCTATTGCAGAAAGGAATCTGGATTAGTTAACTCTTTAAAAAACAAACAAACTGACAGATACTAAACTTCTCACCAAATGTTCTCCCCAATTCCCATATTGTAGGGAATGTGAATACCATGCCATTTTTCTATTGGTAAACATGTAACTATATTACCCACAGGTAGCAAATGCACTACCTGTTTAAGCTCTACTCCTGATTTGATGAGAGTAATTGCTTTTACACTAATCCCTTTACTGGTAGAGGGGTAGAAGGGACTGAGTGGTCACTGCTTAAAAATGTTTCTCGCAGAGTATTTCCTCATCGCCCGTGCTTGGTCTCCTTGGCTCCCTGGTACTTAGGTGAGGGCAGCTGTACAAACAGCAATGGCTTTCCCACAACATGCTGTATTTTTGGCAGAACGGTACCGATGCTTCTGGACCTGGATTGGAAGTACCTGCTCTGACACTGAATGATGATGAAATGAGTGGTCTCTGTAATACAAGGAACACTTGTTTATAGAGGAATCATGCTTCAGTATTACTTGACCACATTCGAGCCCCAATATTTCAGTGTCAGAACGCTATTAGGGCAAGAGCAAACAAGGTGGCCCCAGCCCCCAACCCTCTTACTGTCCCCAGTCCCAGTGTTCTCCCTAGAGCCAGTATTCTTGACTACCACCACCCCTCACCCTGCCGTCCCCAGCTTCATTGGCGTGGCCCCCCTAGTTGGGGGGGGGTTCTCCCTCCTGTAGCTCAGCAGGTCCGGAGTTTGGGGGTGATACTGGATGCAGACCTTCGTCTGGAGCGGCAGGTGGAGGCAGTCGCTAAGGCTGCCTTCCGCCAGCTATATCTAGTACGTAGGCTGCGTCCGTTTGTCTCCGGCCCGGACCTGGCCTCCCTCATCCATGCCTTCGTCACCTCGAGGCTCAACTACTGTAACGCGCTCTACGTGGGGCTTCCCTTGTTCTTGGTTCGGAGGCTGCAGCTAGTGCAGAATGCGGCGGCTCGTCTTCTTACGGGGACGGGCCGTCGGGAGCATATTACACCTGTGCTCCGAGCTCTGCACTGGCTGCCGATAGCGTGCCGAGCCAAGTTCAAGGTGTTGGTGATGATCTATAAAGCCCTACACGGTCTCGGCCCCTCATACCTTAGGGACCGCCTCGCCCTCCGCGCCCCAGAGCAGCTCCTGTGGTCCGCCGGGGGTGCCTTCCTGAAGGTCCCCCATGTTAAGCGGGGGGCCACAATGGAGAGGGCATTCTCGGTGGTGGGGCCGCGGCTTTGGAACTCCCTTCCGGAGGAAGCTCGCCTGGCCCCTAGCCTGTTAACATTCCGGCGAAATTGTAAGACCTGGCTGTTTGCCCAGGCCTTTGGGAGGGAGGGTGGGGTGTTTTTAGTTCCCCCACCTACCTGGATTTTTATGTTGTATCTAGTCCTGTTTTAATGTTTTATAGCATTTATGATACTTTTTATTGATTTTATTGTGTTTTAATGTTTTGGAAGCCGCCCCGAGCTGCATGGCAGGAGGGGCGGGGTAAAAATTTATGAAAATAAATAAATAAAAAATAAATAAATTGTTGCTTCCAACCTGCAGGAGCAGAAGATTGGTGCTGAAAGTCCAAGGCAAAGGGTGAGTGCATTGAGCCTAAGTTATAAACAAGCACAATATGAGAGACTGTACAACAGTTTTACTGCTTACATGGTGTGCAAGGTAAGGTGGAAGCCTTAACTTGCAATATCTATGTTTTTTGGTGCTTATGTTTGTTAGTGTTACTGTTTACCATACTGACTTCACTTTAAATTCTCCCTCTTCCCTCAGCTCTGACATCTCCCTTGATAAACAGCACTACTTTGTCACCCACATTGAATCCTGTTCTCGTGACCCCCATTGCCTCGTCTCAACCTTTGATTCCCTCCTAAAGCACCCCTGTCCTCCACCCCCCTCTGCCCTTGCTGCTCAGCATCTCACCTCATTTTTCACTATGATAGATAAAGTCTGCCTTTATATTGTTTTCCACTCCTCTCAATCCCATTTGTTTCTCCCCTTCTTCTCCCCCTCCCTCCCTCCTGTCCTTCCCCCTAGCTCCCCTTGAGGAAATCACCTCCCTACTCTCCACTTCCAACCCTTCCACTTGTCCCCTTGACCCTATCCCTTGTCACCTCCTGACTAGGGATGTGCAAACAGAATGCGGTTCAGATGTTTGGACGTTCGGTCCGAAACCCAAGTTCAGGTTCGGCTGAGTTTGGTTCAGCCAAATTTGGCCGAACATCCAAAAATAGCGCTATCGATACCGATACCAAATTCGAAGGGGTTTTTTGGTATCAGTATTGTTTGGCCCTGAAGCAACCCCTGGTCTCCACCCCTGGTGCCAGGAAGTCTGCTCGTCAGCTGCCTTCCCCCTTCCAGTCATGTTTTCTCCGCCCAAAATCACATTTTTCCCACCCCTGAACTCATCCGAACATGACCGAACAGTTCAGCCATTTTCGAGTTCGGTTCAGACGTTTGGTTTGGACGTCCGAACAGACCAAGTTCAAGCTGAACTCTGAACATCCGAACCGCATTTGCACATCCCTACTCCTGACCTCTATCGCACCCACTGTCTCTCCATCCCTCCTGCACATAATCAATCTCTCTCTCTCTACTGGTTCTTTTTGCTCTACCTTCAAACATGCCAATGTTCTCCTATTCTCAAAAAGCCTACCCTGGATCCTTCCAATCCCTCCAATTACCATCCCATCTCTCACCTCCCTTTTATCTCTAAGCTCCTGGAACGTGCTGTGTACAGCCGTTACCTTGATTTCCTCTCTGCCAACTCCTCCTTTGAACCTATCCAATCTGGCTTCCACCCCCTCCACTCTACTGAGACTGCTCTTGCCAAAATAACTAACAATCTTTTAGCAAAATCCAATCACCTTTACTCCATCCTTGTCCTCCTTGATCTCTCTACTGCTTTTGACAAGGTCAATCACTCTCTCTTACTTGACTCCCTCCACTCCCTTGGTTTCCATGGTTCAGTCCTCAACTGGTTCTCTTCCTACCTCTCTGACCAATCCTTCAATGTCTCTCTTGATGGTGCCTCCTCTACTTCTCTTCTCCTCTTGGTTGGAGTTCCCCAAGGCTCCATCCTTGGCCTTCTTCTCTTCTCTCTATGCACTCTGTCCCTATGCAAGCTCATCAAATCTCATAAGCTTCCAGTGCCATCTGTATGCTTATGATACCCAACTCTCTCTCTCCACCCCCTCTCTCTCCCACTATCTAGTCTTACCTCACTAACTGCCTCTCTGACATTTCTGCCTGGATGTCTCATCGTCAGCTAAAACTTAACATAGCTAAAAACGGACTCCTCATCTCCCTCCACCATGCAATTCTCTCTCCCCCTCCCCCATCCTTCCTCTCTGTTCCCTTCTGTCTGTCCTCACTGATGGGGTCAACATCCAGTAGAGATGTGCACCAGGGGCTCATGTTTTTAGTTTTTAAAAATCTGTCATTTTCGTTTTCATAAATGTCACATTTTTGTTTTTGCTTTTGTTTTAGTTTTCCACTCATTTCAATGGAAAACACTTTTCCAGCTGTAATGCTTTTGTTTTTCCATTTTATTTGGATGAATCCAGGCAAGATTGTACCTCAAATGGAAGGCATTATGTGTACTGAATTCCAGAGAGGTTGGATAAAGGAATACAATTTTATAAGCAGTTGCATTATATAATTTTTTTTAAAGCTTCATATACATTCTTAGATGTAAATTATTTGCCTCAAATTTAATGTAGATTAAACTTGGCAAGTTTATACCCCTTCCAATATTTACTATCTCTGTCAACTTTCATAAGAATTGGATAAAGCGTCCTGTGGTATAAGCAACTAACTTATAAAATGTATGTCTGACTATAACATCTTTGTATTCCAAGCAGTGTAGATGAAATTTGGCAGGAATGTATATCACACTTGCATGATTATCTCTGCCAAATATCATAAAGATGTAATAAAGGTTCTCAATTTTATATGCCTGTAAAGCATATGAAGAGAAGGAGCCTATGCCAGGGATTTTCTTACGTGTCACTGTGGTATAAGATCAGTTTGTGATGCCAATATATCAACCAAATATCCTCATTCTGTTCTGTGACCATCCCAATATCTCTCCTCCACTTGTTACTGGGAAGTCAGAAGCATCTGTTTAGGAAAGAGCCAATAGAGATTCTCTGCTGTCCTCTGTCACCGTGCTGCAGAATGTGATTGTGGTGATAATTTGCCAGCCTGGATGTGTAAACTATGTCTCCTGATTTCTGGAATGCTATCCCCAAAGTCCCAGTTCTGTCCCTTCTATGCCTGCCTCAGGGCGGCCCCCATGCCCACCTCGAAGCCACCACTGATTGGTCCTGTAAAGCTAGAAGCATGCAGTAATCGGCCAGTGAACACGTCTTTCAATCTTTTCGGTTGCTCCAAATCCTCCCTCCTACAGCCTCCCTCTCCCTGCCATGCCAGGCGCTTGATTCTGACTGGCATTGTATGTGCTGCTATTGATCTGAATAATGGTCTTCAAGGGAACAATTTCAATTGCTTATAAAATTTAGTCCCTTTACCAATTTGTCCTTTAGTTTGGCAGAGATGACAGGGAAGGTATGAGATACATTCTTGTCACATTTCCTGTAAACAGGATGGAATATAAAAATGTTACAGCTGGAAATGTATTTCAAGTTAATGTCTTATACCATCAGGACCCTTTATCCAATCTTTCTGGAAATTGGCAGGCATGGTAAGCTTGTGGAGTGACATAATATTCAAAGGTTTCATGCATATTTTATGGAAGATAAAGAAGGTGTAGCCATAAAAGCGTATGGAGCTTTTCTTAAAATCACAATATTCAATTGCTTTTAAAGATCAGTTCCCTTTATCTAATCTTTTTGACAAGTGGAACATATAGTGCCCTCCATTGCTCGCACATCCTCCCAAATTTAATCAGAATTGAAAAATAATAAAAAATATATAGCTAAAAATGTCAGTTTTTTCCCTTTGTTTCAAAAATAAAAAGTCATTTTCATTTCTATTTTCATTATTATTATTTTTCATTTTTGTTATTGCAGCAACAATAATAAAAAAACAACAATTTTCATTATCGTTATTGTAAAAACAAAAATGACATGCACACCCCTAACATCCATCCCATCCCTCAGGCACATATCCTAAGGTTCATCATTCATTCATTCATTTATCTTTGACTCCTCCCTCTCCTTTAAACCTCAGATAAATTCTGTTGCCAAATCCTGTCACTTCTCTCTGCACAACATTACTAAGATCCATTCTTTCCTCACTGTTTCCTCGGCTGAAACCCTTGTCCATGTCCTGGTCATCTCTCACCTCAACTATTGCAACCTTCTTCTCACTGGCCTTCCTCACTCTTGTCTTGCTCCTCTCATTTCTGTTCATAATTCTGCTGCCAAGGTCATCCACCTTGCCTGCCACTTTGACCACATACAGCCCCTCCTCTCCTCTCTCCACTGGCTCCCTCTTCCTGAACACATTCTGCACGAACTCCTGGTTTTTACCTACTAGGCTCTGTATGGCCTTGCTCCCCCCTATCTCTCAGCGCTCATTTCCCACTATGCTCCTATCCAGGATTCTGCGCCTTCTCTGCCACCACCCTCTCCTGCTCACATCTCCCCTGCTCCTCTAAACGTATCTGCCCCTTTTCCCTCGCAGCCCCCATTACCTGGAACTCCCTCTCTGAACACATTCACTTGGCTTCCTCCCTCCAAATCCTTCCTTGAAACCCACCTCTTCCTTCAAGCTTTCCCTGGCTCCTCGTTCCCCTCACGCCCTTGCTGACTTATCCTGAATCATCGTATCTTGTGTGACATTAAATGAGTAACTAACCTTTGTAACTAAGCCAAGCACGTGCACCTGAGACCTTGTGAGTTCATGTATGTATCCTTTTCTCTTCCTCTGTTTCCCCCACCCTTTGTCTCCCCCGCCCCTTGTCTCTCTTACATTATAAGCCTGCTAAGGCATGGACCATGTCTTTCTTACAATTGCAAAGTGCCAGGTACATTTCTTGTTTTATATAAATGCTTAATAATAATAATAATAATAATAATAATAACAACAACTCCTTAAATAAAATATTATTTGGTTAAAGAATATTAACAGAATTTCTGCACTCAAAACATGTTTATTCAATTATTTGGTTTGGTTTGTTAAGTTATTTTATTTAATGCTATTGCACATGTAAAATAAACCTAATAAACAAACAGAATAAACTGAAAAATTGGATAAACCAAACGGCTGGAAACCAAAATATCTGAAGCAGACATCCAAATGAAGAAGGATGAATATCTGCTCTATTGCTTTCCATTCAAAGCAGCAAAATTCAATGATAATATATTCAGTTTCAATATTAACTTCACCTCTACTGAGCACACATCATAGCCTTGAGGACCAGAGTTGAAGAACCGCTGTCCTGATGCATACCACTGCTTGAAGTAAAATTGGCCTCCATTCTGTAGACTCAGGAGGCTGATTCAGTTGTATGGTACCACACTGGCTACATAACGTACATCTCTGTGTAGTTCTGATTTTTGTTTGCCCAGAAGATTACTGCTAGTTCTTCATACCCTCATTTTCACATATTTTTTGGAGTGTTTAGTCATTGGATTTATGTGTTATTGCATAGTAAGTGCTAAAAAAGCAATGATCTAATTACCACCTAAATTGTATCATCACATTCCCTTGTGTACTTTTCCTGGCTCTACTTAGAACTCTAATGTATGCTAAGACTCTGTTATTTGTTTGTTTCTTTGTTTCTCCCTATTACTTGGGAAAAGGCCTAGCATATAATGAGTCCAGGTGTGAATAGAGTTATAAACATGTAGCACATGCAACCTGTTATAACTTATCTGCTTGGGTGCATATGTTTATGTAATGTTTCTTCAGGCAGTACTGGGCTTCTGACAGATGGAGCGTCTGACACAGCATGCTGTGAGTAAAGGCTTAGCTTTGGCAAGGGAAGGCGGGATGGCAAAGGAATGAAATGGAATACAAGTTGTCAGCTCTGGTATGCAAGGAACATCTTTTCCTGTCCTGAATTAACTTGCCTAGTTAGATGCTTAGAGATCAGAGGGTAACTCCCCAAGAGCATTCCAAAACCTCACCAGGGATGAACCAACCGAACTGGTTCCACACCTCTCCAGAGGGCAGACATGTGCAGAGAGACTGGTCTGCAGGAGGGAATGATCTGTCTAGGGCACTGCTGACATCTCCCCCACAAACAGATCCCTCGCCTCAACACCAGTACAGAAAATCAGGCCAAGGGCATGCCCCCCATCATGTGTTGGGCTGATAACCATTTGAGACAGGCCCATGGTTTCCATGAACTCACACGCCGCCCCACCAAGACTAGCATCGGTGTGAATACTGAACTGGTGTCAGAGGTGGTATTGCGGTCCCCAAAGACATTACTCTTTGGGGACCACAATACCACCTCTAACACCAGTTCTGCTGGAGCGTTGTAGGGATGCTGCTGTACAGGTAGGTGCACAGTATATTAGCAGCACCCCATATCTGTCCCACACCAAATAAATGACAAGATGGAGACCTTCGATTCCTGACACAGGCTGCACTGGGTACCTTCTAACAGACCACGAATCCCTAAAAACAATGGCTTCACTGCCCCCTATCCCTCCAGCCGTGGCCGATGCTGTACAAAGTACTCAGCTGGAACAAGGTCAGACAGAATAAGCCTTGATTCAGTGTCCAGCCAGGTCTCTGTAAGACACAAGAGGTTGGCTGTTTGGTCCAGGATTAAAACCTGGACAGTTGTTGCTTTATTTACCACTGACCTCATGTTCAACAGCACCAACTTCAGGCCAGGGGCCCTCTGATCATGAACCACCTCACCTCTTGGGGAGTGGGGGAAGCAGCGAGAGGAACAGGTACCAAGTACCTGTCCCGTCGCACAGATCAAACATGCCCCCCAAAAGGGACCATAAATCCCCTGCTCTTTATGATCCCCTAGATGGTAAGATGCAGAAAGTGATGCCCCAAAAGGCACACGAGTTCCATGAGCTAGCTGTGAAAATTCAAAATATCTAGGAGGTTATAAAGAGATCATATATAACATCCATCATAGCTTTCTGTCAACAGAATCATCCCAATTGTTGTGACAAAAGTTCTTCGAGCCATTGAAATGGAGCATGCCACTCTATTCAAAAAGAGGGTGCCACAAAAGGGGGATTTACAATGAGTGGTGAACACTAGAGCTGCACCAAATAGGCCATCCAAGTACTCAGCTGAGTTCTGAGTACCTTGTCCAGGTACTCTGCTTAACTTCAGAACTTTGTCAAGGACCCAGAATTCAGACCTTGGAACTCCAGACCTCAAAAATCACCAGAACTCAGAACTTTGTGTAAGGAAACCAGGGGCTAGGGGACGCATCAGCCCCACCCCGGGGGCACCGGCCCCCGCAACACGGCTCCCCAAGTCCCCCGCGCCCTCCGCCGCACCCGACCTACCCCCCTCAGCTTCGCGTCCTCTCCAGAAGCGCCCAGAGGCCACGCCTCCCCGCAGCGAACTACATCAGCGGCAGGCCAAGACGCCCGGGGGCGGGGCCAGGACGCAGGCCACGCCGAACGCTGCCACGCCCCCTCAGGTGCGCCGCTCTGCACGGCTACAGCAACGCCCTGGGGGGTGGAACAGGATAAAAGGCTGCTGAGGGGATAGATGCACTGCTGGTGATCGGAGCCTGACGTGCCCGTGAGACTGGCCCCTTGTGTGCTAAGTGCTATTGCTTGTGTATTTACCCGTATTGTGTGTGACTGATTCGAGTGAGAACTGTGTGTGAGTGGGCGTGGGTGAGTGTTTGGGATTACAGCGTGATTCAGGTGAGTGTGTCTTCCGGCGGCCTCGGGGGGAGCACGGGTGCCTGGGTGTCTTCCCTGAGCCTAAGTCCTATCCGCCATTTCCCCCCTCCTGGGACCCTCCGCACCCCCCTACCCCCAAGTGTCTCACGCCTCCAGCCCCTCCTGTTGCCCTGTGTGATGGCGAGCAGGTGGCAGTGCTTAAGGTCTGTGATTGCCCCCGTGCCCAATGATGAGATAGGCTGGGGACTCACCATCCTGGTAGCCCTATTCCAACCTGAGGGCTTGTTTTTCCACCAGAGCCTTGCTGTCACCTATTGCTCGAGCGAGTGGGTGTGTGTGTCCCCCTTCCCAGGGCTCCGCTCGCCCTCTCCCTCCTCCTTAATTCCCCACACTTTGGAACTCTTTCCTTTATTTTAAAGTGCACCCATTTTAAAATCATTATGCTAAGCAGTGACCAGAAAAGCAGGCTAGCACAAGTGGGACAATTGCTCAAGACGACAAACCCACAAAAGAGCAGAAATCCTAAAAAAAAGTCAGCCAAACAGACATAATACTACCACCCACAAGAAATAATTCAGACATTCACCACCCCCACACAAAAGCCTCTGTTGTGCCTGCCCAGTGCCCACCTATGCAAGGCAAGTTCCCTCCCCTGCACACACCATATTAACTTAACCAGAAAGAAATTATATTTCCTCTGTGCCCCAGTGGACAGTCACATCTTGGCAAAGTTGAACCCACAGACAAAGTACAGTCACAGTGCCCACAGTATGCTGATGACACTCAGCTCTACCTCTCCTTTTCCATCAACCCAGACCATGCAGTCTCCTTATTTTCCCAGTGCCTGTCAGCTGTGGGGGCTTGGATGAGGTCAAGCCATCTGCAATTGAATCCTGACAAGACGGAGGTGATGTTGGTGGGCGAGGGCTTGGGGGACCTGGGGGTGGTTGGATCTCCTCTTGTTGCGGGGGGGGGGGTTAACCCTCCCATGGTCTCTCATGTGCATAGTCTGGGTATGCTCCTCGATTTGCGGCTCAGCCTGGAATCCCAGGTTGTGGCCGTGGTGGGGAGTGCGTTTCGGCAGTTACATCTTCTCCAGCGGCTTCGGCTGTATCTCTCAGACTCCAGCCTCGCCACTGTCATCCATGCCTTCATCACCTCGAGACTGGATTACTGCAACACGCTCTACGTGGGGCTGCCCGAGAAGCTGGTCTGGAGGCTGCAGCTGGTGCAGAATGCCGTGGCCTGTCTCCTTATGGGGGTGGGTTGCAGGAAGCACATGACACCAGTTCTCTGGGATCTGCACTGGCTGCCTATAAAGCACTGGGCCAGGTTCAAGGTGCTGGTTTTAACCATTAAAGCCCTTCACAGCCTGGGCCCTGCTTATCTGCGGGACCGCCTCACTCCCCATGTGCCTGTGCGACCCTTGAGATCATCTGTGGGAGCCTTTTTGGAGGTTCCCCTGACGAGGTGGGTGACCACCAATGTTAGATCTTTTTTGGTGGCCACCCCTGTGCTGTGGAATTCATTCCCGGAGGAGGCTTGGTTGGCTCCCACTCTCCTGCTGTTTTGGCGTGTATGTAAGACCTGGTTGTTCTGTCAGGCTTTTGGCGAGGGGTGGGGGTGTTTCCCCACATTGTATTGTATTTTAAATTGTTTTAAATTGTTTGTTTGTTTTTAATTATTGAGTGTTGTTCACTGCCCCGGGCTGTGCTGTGGGCAGAAGGGGCGGGATATACATTTTAAATAAATAATAAATTTTTAAAAACCACAGCAAAGTGATCCCTCTCTGGCCTCTAGAGTACTTTCACTTGCCAAAAGGAAATGCAAGCAACAGCAGCACCCAAACGTTAAGTATATTTGGCACTGGTGGCAACCTCCAACATTGCACCTAATATACGGACAGCCCAGGCCAGGGGAAATGAAGCTAGGCAGATCCCTCTGGTCACCATGGTGCCACACAGTACAAGCAGCAGTGGCACCCACATTTTTTTTTTTTTAAAAAAAGTCATGGCATTGGTGTGGCACTGGTAACTTGGAAAGCCCAGGCCAGGAGAAGTGGATCAAGGCAGAGATCCCTCTGCCTTCCATGGTGCCAAGCAGTAGGCAGCAGCAGTGTGGCACCCACTTTTTTTTTTTTTTTTTTTAAATCATGGCATGGAGGAAACAACTAACCTCCATCCCCCAGCATTGCCCCTATGGAAAAGCCATGCCAGGCTATGCCATGCCATGCCAGGCACCCCTCCCCCAGAAACCAATTACTTACAGATCAGCAGGGTAGCACACACAGTCAAATTCACACAGTCAAATTCAGTAGAGACCAGAAAATAGCTGTACAGCCACTTTTGTTGTGCCCCTGCTAGCCAATCAAAACTTGCCATCTGGTTTGTCCATCACTCAACTGTCCCTTCCCATATCCACCTCCTACCAAATATGGCACTAAGTTTCATTTCTTAGCTCAGAGAAGCTAAAGGGGGGTGCGGGGGTCCAATCGTCTGGATCACTCCAGTCACATCCAGTATATCGGAATGACAGAGTAGATGAAGATGGTGGTGGGGTGACTCTACATGTAAAAGACAACATTGAGTCAAGTACAATAAAAATTTTAAAGGATGCAAACTGTTCCCTAGAATCTCTATGGATAGAGATTCCAGGAATAAAGAGCAAGAGTATAGTAGTAGGGCTATACTATCGTCCCCCTGACCAGGATGGAGAGACTGATAAAGCAATGCTAAAAGAGATTCGACAGGTTACTAAAGTCGGCAACTTAATAATAATGTGTGACTTCAATTACCCTAATATTGATTGGGTGAATGTTTCCTCGGGGCGGGACGTGGAGGTCAGATTTCTGGATGCCGTAAATGACTGCTTCCTAAAACAGCTGGTTCTGGAACCAATGAAAGGAGGAGCTACTCTAGATCTAGTCCTGAGTGGCATGTAGGACCTGGTCCAAGGAGTAACTGTGGCAAAGCCACTAGGCAATAGCGATCATAATATGATCAAATTTGACATAATTTCTGGAGGGAGAAAGACAAACAAAAGTACAGCAGTAGCATTTAACTTTAAAAAGGGATACTATGAGAAAATGAGGAAACTAGTTTAAAAGAAACTAAGTAGCACAGTTGCAAGGGCTACAAGTTTTGAAGAGGTGTGGAGAATGTTTAAAATCACTCTTCTGGAAGTCCAGATTAAATGCATCCTGCAAATTAAAGAAGAAAGCAGGAAGACCCAAAGACTTCCACTGTGGTTAAATGGGGAGGTGAAGGAGGTTATTAGAGCCGAAAAGGCATCGTTTAAGAAATGGAAGGCTAGTCCCAATGAAAATAATACCAAACAGCATAAACACTGGCAACGTAAATGTAAAGTGTTAATAAGGCAGCCCAAGAGAGATTTTGAAGGGAGGTTTGCTAAAGAGGCAAAAACAAGCAAGAAAAACTTTTTCAAATACATAAGAAGCAAGAAGCTTGCTAGGGTGTCAGTTGGGCCATTAGATGACAAGGCAGTAAAAGGGGTGCTCAGGGAGGATAATGACATTTCAGAGAAGCTGAATGAGTTTAATGTATTAATTAATGATTTAGAAAAGGGTGTTAAGAGTGAGGTGATCAAATTTGCAGATGACACCAAGTTATTCAAGGTAGTTAAAACACGAGTAGACTGTGAGGAACTGCAATAGGATCTTACGACACTGGGTGTCTGGGCATCTAAATGGCAAATAAGATTTAATGTGGACAAATGCAAAGTGATGCACATAGGGAAAAATAATCTAAACTATGCATACACAATGCTGGGTACTAATCTAGGAGTTACCACTCAGGAAAAGGATCTGGGGGTGGTTGTGGACAATACAATCAAATCCAGAGTGAAGTGCACAGCAGCAGTCAAAAAAACAAGCAGAAAGTTAGGAATTATTCAGAAGGGGATAGAAAATAAAACTGAGGATGCCATAATATTCTGCTCTGGCCTTGAGGCGGGTGATCCGGTGGTGGGGGAGGTTAGTTCTATGCCCTTGTCATGGTCAGATCATTACCTCCTGCAGGCCAGACTCCTTGCGCACAATAGCCCCGGAAAGGAGTGGGACCTATTAGAATGGTCTACCCCCAGAGGCTGATGGAACCGCAGTGGTTCCAAGATGCACTGGGGGAGGTGTCCTTGGACCTTGAAGGTCACTCAGGTGATGATCTTGTCCAAGCATGGAACATCGTGCTGGGGGGGAGGGAGGGCATTGACCTGGTGGCTCCGAGGCATCAGCTTCCATTGCTTCATCATCATAGGGCTCCCTGGTTTACTGAGGAACTGTGGTGTATGAAGCAGGAGGAACGGCAGTAAGAGCAATGCTAATGACATTCTCATGCTCAATCCTATCAACTTCAGCATCATGTCTATTCATGGTCGTTTGCTGTGACCGTGAGAGTGGCAAAGAAGGAATTCTTTGCCAGCCTCATAGCTGCTGCAAAGTCGTGTTCAGTGGAGCTCTTCTGGGTGGTGAGGGGGCTGGTCAGTCCGGCCTCCCTCCACCTGGAGGGGAAGATATCCCATGCGTGCTGTCAGAAGTTTGTCAACTAAGATCACTCAGATTCAGCACAATTTCAAAGCCGGGATTGATGCAGAGGAAGGAGAGCTTTGGGTTATGGATTCCCCGTCTGGTCCATCTTTGTGGGATCAGTTTCAGGAAGTGACGTCAGCTGATGCTGTGAGTGTCCTGAGGTCGGTTAGGGCCATCTTTTGCAAATTAGATTCATGCCTTCCCTGGTTGGTGAAAGCCTCCAGGGAGACCTTGGGGGCGGTACTGGTGGGGGTGATCAACGCCTCCCTTCGGGAGGGTAGGGTGCCAGACTACCTTAAGGAGGCGGTGGTACAGCCCTTGTTAAAGAAACCATCTTTGGACATTGACGTGCCTGCCAGTTACCAGCCTGTCTCTAACCTTCCCTTTTAAGGGAAAGGTTATTGAACGGATAGTGGCACAGCAGCTCCTGGGTCACTTGGATGGCATCAGTTTTCTAGACTGCTTTCAATCAGGGTTTCACCCAGGGTATGGCACCGAGACTGTGCTGGTGGCCTGGGTGGACGACCTCCACCGAAAGATGGATTCAGGACGTTCAACACTACTTGTCCTGTTTGATCTCTCGGCTGCTTTTGATACAGTGGACCATGGGTTATTGTTAAGACGATTGCAGTCCCTGGGGAGGGGGTGGATGAAACGGTCTTTGGATGGTTCTGCTTGTTCCTCTCAGGAAGGGGCCAGAAGGTGGTGCTGGGGGCTGAAACATATAGCTCCTGGGACATCTCTTGCGGCATGTGTTTAACATCTATATGCAACCCATGGGGGAGGTCATGAGATGGTCTGGTGTGCATTGCCACCAATATTTTGATGACACCCAGCTATACCTCTCGTTTTCAACTGACTGAGGCCCTGCAGTCTCAGCATTTTCCCAGTGCCTGGAGGCAGTGGCTGACTGGATGTGGCAGAGCAGATTGCGGCTGAATCCCGATAAGATGGAGGTGATGTTCGTGGGTCAGGCAATGGGGGTGATGGCTCCCCTTGTTGAGGGGGTCTGCCTCCTGCTGGCTCCCCTAGTTGAGGGGTCTGCCCCCCACTGGCTCCCCAAGTCCAGAGCTAGGGAGTCCTGTTGGACCCCAGCCTTCAGCTGGATTGCCAAGTAGAGGTGGTGGCAAAGGGAGCCTTTCACCAGCTATACCTTGTGCGGAGGCTACGATCATATGTTTCAGATTCCAGTCGGGTCACCCTCATCCATGCATTCATCACCTCGAAGCTGGATTACTGCAACACGCTCTATGTGGGACTGCCCCTGGTGACAGTTTGGAAGCTGCAACTGGTGCAGAATGTGGCGACCCATCTTTTGACAGGGGCAGGCTGTAGGGAGAAAATAACACCAGTGCTCTGAGCTCTGCACTGGTTGCCAATAGCGTTCTGAGACTGAGTCAAGGTGCTGGTTTTAATCTTTAAAGCCCTAAACAGCTTGGACCTCTCCTATCTGAGACACATCCTCACTCCTTAGGTCCTGGGACAATCATTGCGGTCTGCCTGGGGCGCCTTCTTGGAGGTTCCCAGGGTTAGTCGGGGGGGGGGGCACAATGGAGAGGGCGTTCTCGGTGGCCACACCACGTCTGTGGGACTCCCTCCCAGAGGAAGCTCAACTCACCCCAGGTCTGCTGGCCTTCCCCCGGGCCTGTAAGACCTGGTTGTTCGTCCAGGCCTTCAGAGAAGGGAGTGGGTAGGGTGGGGGAGAAGGGGAGGTTAGTTTGTCACTGTTCTTAGCTTATTTAACTGGTTTTAGTTTCCCTTCTTGTCTATGTTTTTGTTGTATTTATTGTTTTAAAATGTGCAAGTTGTGAGCCACCTTGAGCTGTCTGTTGAGGGGAGGAGGCAGGATATAAGTTTTAATATAAATAAATAAATAAATAAATCCTCTATACAAATCAATAGTGCGACCGCACCTCGAATATTGTGTGCCATTCTGGTTGCTCCATCTCAAAAAAGACATAGCTGAACTAGAAAGGGTACAGAGAAGGGCAACAAAAATTATTAAGGGCATGGAAAGGCTCCCATATGAGGAGAGGCTTGGTAGGTTGGGACTCTTCAGCTTGGAGAAGAGACAACTGAGAGGAGATATGATAGATGTCTATAAAATCATGAGTGGTGTGGAACTAACAAACAAAGAACAGTTATTTACCCTCTCAGCTAGTACTAGAACTAGGGGACACTCCATGAAACTCATGGGTGGCAAGTTTAACACAAATGAAAGAAAATATTTTTTCACTCAGCATATAATTGGGTTATGGAATCTACTGGCAGAGGCCATGATAAGTGCCAATACTATAGCTGAGTTTAAAAGAGGTTTGGACAAGTTTCTGGAAGATAAGTCCATTAGCCAGACAGGATCAGGGAACATGACTGGAGCTGGGGGAAAACAACTGGGAATGAATCCCCCATTGTGACCTGTTGGGTGCTTCTCCCAGACCACCATGATTAGCCACTGTCAGAGACAGGATGCTGGGCTAGATGGACCATTGGTCTAACCCAGTATTTATTTATTTTATTTTTTAAAAATTCTGTCCCGCCCATCCTGTCACAGGCAGCTCACAAACAACAACAACAACAAAAACAGCTTAAAACAATCAAAACAGGGAGGAATGAAAAATATCCCTAACCTCCCACCTCTCTAACCCATTCCCTCCCCTCACCCCATCGAAAGTCATACAGAAAAGCCACATTTTACAGCAGCATCAAAAAGAGGGGTGATCCAGAGCCAAAGGGGCCACCACCAGCAGAGAGTTCCGCAGCCACCGAGAAAACCCTCCCCATCGTGGCCCCCCAGCAGACTCGGGGAACTTCGAGGAGAGCATTCCACAATGATCCAGGACCTGGAGGGTGAGGCGATCCCACAAATAGGTCAGGCCAAGGCCATTTACGGCTTTATAGGCGAGCACCAACACCTTGAATTGGGCCTGGAAGACTATAGGCAGCTAGTGCAGAGACCGAAGAACTGGTCTTATATGTTCCCGGAGGCCCAGTCCCACCAGGAGATGGGCCGCCATGTTCTGTACCAGCTGCAGTCTCCAAACCATCACCATGGGTAGCCCCACAGAGTGCATTACAGTAGTCTAGCATGGATGACAATGGCCAGGTTGGAGTCCAAAAAATACAGCCAAAGCCGACACACCGGATGGAATTGGCGAAAGGCACTCCTTGCCACAGCCTCCATCTGTGCATGCAAGTGGAGCTGTGGATCAAGGAGCACCCCCAGACTCCATTGAACTTCATCCAATCCCCAACAGCTGCCAGATACCCGGTAAGCACAGAGACTGCCAGGCCTGGATCTGATGAAAAAGAGAGGTAAAGCTGAGTGTCATCAGCATATTGATGACACTGCACACCAAATCTCCTGACCACCTCACCAAGCAGCTGCATATACACGTTGAACAGGAGAGTGGACAGAACAGAACCCTGCAAGACTCCACACGAGAGGTCTCGGTAAGATGAAAAATAACCCCCAAGCACCACTTACTGAGTTCTTACAGCCAGGAAGGAGCAGAACCAGTCAAGAACCACACCACCCACCCCTGCCCAGTCCCGCACGCGCGCCACCAACATCTCATGGTCAACAGTATCAAAGGAATCATTGCACTTATGTACATGCGCAATTACATCAACACTCAATGGGGTCTTCTGAAATTTTCTAACGTTTTCCAGGAAAAGTCTTGGTACTTAGAACTTTGGAAATTCGGAACCAAGGACTGGAATCCCCGATGAATTCCAAATTTTCCAAGGACCGAGTTTCAGGTCTACTAAACGTTGATATTTAAGAACTAACTATAAGTGCAATTCACACTCACTGAAGTTAATGGGAGTTTTATCACTGACTTCATTGGGTTCATGACTGCACAATATGACTGACGGTGATGATTAGTGAAAAGTTCAGGATGCAGAAGACCATTAATAATATGCACATAGGAGATTTGATGTTCAAAGCACTTTGCAAGCAATGCTTAGTTAATCCTTACAATACCCTGTGGGGAAGCAAATTATTGTTATGCATGTAGGGAAACTATGAGCTGGATCTAGCACTCAGGGTTGCTCATTATCAGTCATTGGCTAATCCTCTAGACCCTGCAATTACATTTCCTGTAAGTAGTGATATTGATAAGAAAATTATGTACATAACAGAACCTTTTGGGAGTAGAATTGTGCAATGTTTCAATTTTGTTGCATTAGCTCTTTAAAAAAATAAATATAGTGCCATAACATTGCAAGTATGTTTTCTGATAACTCATTGCCTAGGTAACCTACATAACCTGAAGGTTAATTGCATGAGTTTAGAACTCATTATTACCAGTTTGTTTTCATGCTTACTAAGTTTATCTTTAGAATTAATGTATGTTAACCTTATTTTGTTTAACAATGAAATGTCCCGAGATCTAAAGTTAACTTTCTGGTCATAAACAACAATGGGAATGTTGTTAAAGCATACCCACTTTGCAAATACTAGGGATGCCAGACAATCCCGTATGCTCTCCTAGTGTTACAAGAGTATAGGCTGCCACTACATGATTTTTTAAAGGCCATATTTAGTATCAATTGTGTCTTCTCAACTTGAGGGGACCTCCCTGAAAAAGTTTTGCCATTGCCTACTTCCCAAAACTAGATGACTCTTGAGGTCCTTTTAAGCCCTAAAATTCTAGGATTCTGTTATTCTGTTTATCTTTGGGAGACTGGTCACAGGTGATATATGAATTACTTTTAGGTGAAGCTACAGTCCATCTCCCGAAAATCCTACCCCTGGCCCTGAAGTCCCACACTCATAACCCTTCACAACTGAAAGCCTTATTCCACCAACAGAGGCATGGGGTGTACTTAGCGTGGCTGGTGGCCTAAAGGAGCACTAGTAGTGGTGGAACTTTCCAATTAGCTACCCATCCCTGCCAATGCATTGCAAAGTCTATGACCCTAGATTCTTTGACAGGTTAAGGTCTGGCCACTGCTCCTACTAGGTCTGAAACAACAAATTTCAGAGTATGCTGTTTCCAGTGGAAACAACTCATTTGCCTTCATTTCTGCAACATAAAAATTTACCTGTTCTTCTGCTATTTTCACTATTTATTATTATTTTTCATGAGTTGATCAGAGCAGATACAGGGTCAGTCCCAAGCCCCACGTGCAGCCCACATGCATCCCCAGGGGCTATGAAGACAAAGTGCAGGGGAAGTGCCAGAAAGTCCCAGAAAGGGGTGGGGGGGATGCCAGAATGTGACAAAATTGACAGAAAAATCACAGGCGTTGATATTGACAATGGTGGGACTGTGGAATCACCAGAGACTGTTGAAGTACTGATAAACAATTGCAAGCATTCCTGAAAGGTCAGTATTTCCCTACAGAACAGGAACAGCTGTTCTCACCACTGAAGACCAGCATCAGGGCCCGGTGGAGAAGTGGCAGGGCTGGAGACTGGCAAAACAGTGAGGAGGGATTGACAGGACAGTGACAATGACAGAGGCAGTAAGGGGTGTACACCAAAGACCCATGCCATTTTTCATTTTTGTTTTTTGTTATTAAAAACTGTCATTTTCGTTATCGTTAATAACAAAATGTTATTCGGTATCGGTGTCGTTATCCGTATCGGTATCGATTTTGAGCAATAAAGATTTTGCTTTTGGCATCACTTCTGTTGTGGGCTATCACCAGTGGCAGAAGTGCCAGCAGAAACCTGCCACAGACATCTCAGAAGTTGAACTCCTTCCTCCCTTTCTCATTATTATGCTGTAGTAATAAGTGCATAATAATATGAAAAATTATTAATATGTCTAACGTAAACCACCTAACATATACTATATGCAATATATTCCTAATATCAATAAACGTCTATCTGCTATGTGTTCTAGCTACCTATCTTATAACGCTAATATATATAATAAAAAGCCTAGTATCTGCTAATAACTATATAATATCTACAATTAATATATCTATATCTAATATATCTACAACTAATATAGATATTAGTTGCAATAGTAATATGGACGGGGAGACAGACGGGAAGGAAAAAGCTATAGGGTACAGTATATCTATCTAATCTCTATCTATATCCATCTATCTAATAGATAGATATTGGTGTGTGTGTGCGTACACACACACACGGGAAGAGAAAAGGTAAAATAAAGGGTATAAGGAAAGGTAGGGTATAACACTGAGGACTGGGGAAGATTTTAGTACAAGCATCAGAGTTCTGAAATGCAATCTGTCCCCTTTACTCCCTTCATTGCAATTCCCCAGCCCCTCACACTCACCTGTACCCTAAGCCCCTCCTACCTGCATTCACTCCAACTCTTCCAGCCCTTCCCACCCACCTGCACCCCACACTCCCAACTCCTACCAGCCAACATTCCTGTACTCCCAGCATCTCACATCAGCAGCCACCCATCCCAAACAAGCCCTCCTGTGCGCCTTGCCTGGGCCCCTCTTCTGCATTCACACTTCACCAATAAACCAAGAGGATGCACACTGAGGTCACTCACAGACACCCTCCCCCATTTATTTCTGCCCCCAGCCTCCCTGCTTCCTGGTTGGAAAGTTACAATAATTCCCCTCCCCGGTTTTACTGGGATTTGTCTTCAGAGAAGCCTGACTGGGGCAGGGAGGCAGTGAGAGGAGGGGACATATGAAGTCGGGACCACAAGGACTCTGAGCAGTGGGTTCAGCACATCCAGAAACAAGGTAGGGGTTGGTACTAGCAGCCCCCACTCAGCAACTTAACATCAGGTCGGGGATTTCTAATTATTCTGTACACTGTAGCTTGTTTTGGGTTATTTATTTGTTTTACTTCCAAGTCACTTTTGAAGAGGGCATAATTGTGGGCTAAGCTGGGCCCTCCCCAGCCTTCCTACACCCCTGCCCGTAACATACAATTTCTACATTTCTTGGCACATGGTTCAGTTTGTAAGAGTCTTAACTCCTTTCTTAAAGTGAATGGTTTTTGTCCTATAATTTATTGATGTATAAAGTGCTAACAATGTACCTGGCATTGTACAACCATTAATTAGAGACAGGTCCCTTCTCCAAGAGGCTTACAATCTAAGAAAAACAAAGGAGGGAGACAAGAGACAGGACAACCTAGGAGGAGAAACTCAAACCACAGACCCTTCGGTATGAATCAGTACAAGCTAATTCCAAAGTTCCGAAACACCATATTTTCTCCTTGACTGTTACTGTCATTTTTTAAAATGGCAAAGTCCCTCACGATACCATCATTTTGGTGGGTCTGCATGTTGGTGACTGAAAACAGCTGTTAAAAATGTGACACTTGCCCATCCCAACAGTGCAAAAGATAAATCACATATTTAAACAAATGCAATATTTGTCATAGAGGCAACGGATGAAAACTCTCCTTGGTATGTAATTTATGTCTTTCCACATAAGCATCTCATGAATATCATAAAGGATGACCTCAGCTGTAAAACTTTAATACAAATAAAGTTTACAATCAAGGATAACCCTTCTGTAAAATATAACTATTCATCTACTGTTGTTATTCACTTAGTATTTCTAGCGATTTATTTTGTTCTTTTTCCCATGCCAGTTTACTTAAAGAGATAATGATGGCAGACTTTGTTTAGTGAAAGTTAGAGTTCTATTGTTTTGGTGTGGAAGATGCTTAGTTGCCAGTGAGACAAAGTATGATTAAGAGAGAAGGGTTTGGGTGTCTCCCCCCCGTCCCCCCCCTTACTTCACAGGCTACATCTACTTCACACTCATCATATGAAAAGCAACCACTAACTCTCAAGAGTACTGAAAAAATAGGTCTGCCATTTGGCCTTTAGCAAGCCATCTTTCTGTGACTGTTTTCCTCTCCAACTATTTGTCTGATTATTAATTATTATTATTATTAGAGCGAGAGCCAGCAATGTGTTTGGAGCTGAACACTAATAATTTAAGAGAGGTTCCTGCCCCAAAGGGGCTTACAAGGGAGGAGAGACAAGGAAAAGAGGAACATAAAGGAGAGACATGCATACATACATTCCCATTTTACAGATGAAGTACTGAGACAGGGAAGACAACCCTACATCATTAAAGCCATACGTCGTTTTGCCATTTCCTTTAATGGCAGAGGATTGTGCTCAGAGAGAGAGACTTGCCCAATGCCACTCAGGGAGTCTATGTCTAAGACAGGATTTGGATCCCAGGGTCTTCCTGGCTGGAAAGCTACAATAATTCCACCCTTTCTATTCAGTCTATACCTAAATGAAATGAAGGAGGCATCAGCAAATCCTGCATATCATCTGGTTGAGCTGGGCAACCAGGTTTTTTTGGCTCTCTTATATGCCGATCATACGGCATTAATAGCTCACACACAGATAGGGCTAAGGAGAGTAATGGCAGCCTTTTGCAACTACTGTAAACACAAATCATAATCAATTAACTATACTAAATTTAAGGTCTTAGTGATAAGTAAAGCGCAGGTGCAGCATAAATGGGTCATGGAGGCCCATAGTATTGAGCATGTTAGACAGTACAAATACCTTGGAGTTATAGTCTCTGCTGCCCCTTCATTAGTGGCAAGGTCTATGGCCCATGGTATCATTGGTTTCTATTGGGCCAAAAGGAGGAAAGCTGTTTAGACCGGCTTCAAGATTACTGAAAGCTAAATTGATATCCCAACTGCTATATGGAGCCCAAGTGTGGAGCGTGGCAATCCTTAATGAGCTTGAGCAAAACCAATTGCTAAGGGCCATTCTACACACCCCTAAATGCACACCTGCCATCCTGCTTAGGGCAGAGGCGGGTGTTAGTCGTGTGACAGTAATGGCTAAGGTAGCCATTTTGAAATTTTGGCTACAGCTCAACTTAACTGGTACAGATTCTTTAGTATGGTAGGCTATTCACTCAGTGGTTGGTAAACGGCCAGCTAAGGTTGAGGAAATCTTACATGCCATGGGATTTTGTATTTCCTACATTCTATCTTGGCCATTCCCGAGAGCTTGGGTCGAAATTAGAACTAGGCTAAAAGATCAGGAAGCTCAATATGTCCATGAGCATATTGGTTACTAAAGGGTCTCCCAGATGTACTTGGACTTTTCGACCCCACTAGAGGGGGCTTATTTAATCAGTTCCAGAATGGGGCAAATGAGGGGGACATTCACTTTGGCAAGATTTAATGTTTTCCCATCTGCCTTTACTGAGGGTAGATTGAAAGGAATTCCACAGAATGAAAGGATATGCCAATATTGTCACAGTAACGATCACAGTGAGCATCCAGAGACATTGGCACATATATTATTAGGTTGCCCAGTTTATTCGTCCTGGAGACAATTATATATTGAACCTTATAGTAGGGTAGCAAGCTTGCAACTAGCCCAGATGGTGGTATATTTTCTAAGGGACCAGGATTCAAACATTTCAGCTAATGTAGGTAAGTTCCTTTCTTTGGTGCTAAAATCTAAGATGCGCTGAATGAATGAATGAGCAGGGAATAGGACGTGATGTATTGGATTCATTCCTGGGACTTGATATTAATACAAATATTAATATGAATACAAATCTTTGTGTTTATGGTTCGAATGCAAAGTTACTGTTTTATTTTACTTGTTTTGTTTTATTTTATATATACACTTGTATATGTTTGTATCGAACGCTTTGCGTTTTTTACGATGGCCATTGGCTAAGTAAATAAAGTATATTATTATTACAATCATTCCCCTCCCCCCTTTTACTGGAATTGGTCTTTGGAGGAGCCTGACTGAAGTGTGGAGGCAGTGAGAGGAGATGACAGATCAAGTCTGGACCACAAGGACTCTGAGCAGTGGGTTCAGCACAGCCACAAACAAGATAGAGGCTGGTACTAGCAGCCCCCAGCCCCACTCAGCAAGTTAACATCAGATGGGGGATTTCTAATTATTCTGTACACTGTGCTTTATTTACAAGTCCTTTATTTACACCTTGATCACCACCACAAATGTCAGGGAAATATCTGCTTGTGTCTTTAGCCAACCCAGTGCTGGTGTGCAGATGTATAGACACACCACCCAACATTCTGTTTTCAAAAGTCCTGGCTTATTTTCTAGGGATGGGCGAACAGAATGCAGTTCAGATGTTCGGTTCAAAACCTGAGTTCGGATTCGATGGTTCAGTTCAGCCAAGTTCGGGTTCGCCAAACTTGGCCGAACAGTCAAAAACAGCGAAACCAAAACCAAAACCTATTTCTTTGGTCCTGAAAAGACGTTTTTCCTGCCCCCAAATTCATCCAAACTAATCCGAACACAACCGAACTGTGTGGTAGTTCGAGAGTTCGGTTCGGACGTCCAAACAGACTGAGTTTGATCCGAACCGCATTCGCTCATCCCTATTATTTTCCACTAGGTTTGCTATTAGCAGCATGCTGCCAGTGTTCCAGCAGTACTCCAGATGAGAAGGATGCTAATTAGGCCTGAAACTGATGGATCCAGCCTCTCTGTCAGGAGCCAATAAAATAGATACTGGCTGCAATTCTCCTAATTTCATCAAAGATTCAGATCAGCTGTGCTGACTGCTGAAGAGCAAGATGGTGCCATTCTGCATATATATATATATATTATTATTATTTTGTGCATGTTGTTCGCCGCCCCGAGCTGTCTTTGGGCAGGATATAAGGTTTGAATAAATTTAAAATATATATACACACAAAGTTTTTTTAGTATTGCACATGAACAAGATGGCACCATCCTGCTGTTTGGGAGCTGGAACAGTTCACAGGGATCTGCCACAGCAAAACTCCATGGTAGAGCTCCATTAGAGGTGTGCAACATGGATCCATGTAGTTATTAGTTTTCATTTTCATTATTTAAATCTTTCATTTTTGTAAAGTGAAAATTTGTTTTGGATTTCCATTGGTTTTAATGGCACACACATTTTTGTCTGTAACTTTTTGTTTTTCATTATATTTGAATGAAACTTGGAGGGATTGTATCTCCAATGGAAGGCATTATGGCTGTTTTCAGGTGGATGGCGCCCCCTGCCTCTCAGTGTTCTGGCAAGTGTGTGGCGGGGGGGGGGGAAGAGAGCAGTCAGTGTAAACGGTCACCAGTAGGTGGGGGGATGGGTGTACATCAGGTGTGCACACATGTAAATGCCATGTGTGGCGGGTGTTTGTATGCGCATGCTCCCGCCGCACACCAACCCATGCCCACCTCCACCCACAGAGCCCTCCGACAGAACAGAGAATGCTCCGTGTGTGGAGATGGGTGGCGGTAGGTGTAGATAGGTGGGTGTCCATGTAAAAGGGCACCCACCCACCCACCACGCCGACACACCCACCCAATGTAAAAATGGTGTATGCGTACCAAATTCCATAATGAATGGATAAAGGAATCCCATTTTATAAGCAGTTGAGGGATGTTATTTTGCAAAAATCTGCATATACATTCCTGGCTGTAACTTCCTTGTCTCCAATCTAATGTGGATGGAACTTGGCAAGTGTATGCCCTGCCCCAAGTTTACTATCTATGCCAATTTTCAGAAGGATTGGATAAATGGTCCTGGTGATATAAACAATTAGTTTATAAATGTATGTCTGACTAACATCCTTGTAGTGCAACCAATGTACATGAAATTTGGCAGGGCTGTATCACACATCTTCATGATCATCTCTGCCAAATATCAGAAAGATGTGATAAAAGTTCCCAATTTTATACGCCTGCACAGTAAATGCAGTGAATGAGCCTATGGCAGAGTTTCTCTTACGTATCACTGTGGTACAAGATCGGTTTGTGATGTCAATTAGCCAGCAGAAAGGTCAACCAAATATCCTAATTCTGTGCTGTGACCATCCCAACATCTCTCCCCCACTTGTTACTGGGAAGTCAGAAGCATCTGTTTAGGAAAGAGTCAATAGAGATTCTCTTATGTCCTCTGTCACAGTGCGGCAGGATGTGATTGTGATGATAACTGGCCAGCCTGGATGTGTAAACCATGTTTCCTGATTTCTAGGCTGCTATCATCAAAGTCCCAGGTATTTTCCTTCTGAGCCCTCCACAGGGCCACCTCCATGCCCGCCTTGAAGCCACCACCAATTAGTCCTGTAAAGCTGGAAGCATGCAGCAAAAGTAATTGACTTGTGAATGTGTGTCAGTCTTTTGGGTTGCTCCCCATCCTTCCTCCTACAGCCTCCCTCCCCCTGCCATGCCAGGTGCCTGCCTCTGACTGGCACTGCATGTGCTGCTATTTATCTGAATAATGGTCTTCAAGGGGACAACTTCAATTGCTTATAAAATTGGGTCCCTTTATCAAATTGTTCTGTAGTTTATCAGAGGTAACAGGGAAGTTGTGAAGTACATTCCTGGCAAATGTCTTGTAAACAGGATGGAATATAAAGATGTTACAGACAGAAATGCATTTTCAAGTTAATATCTTACAACATCAGGACCCTTTAGCCAATATTTCTGAAATTTGGCAGGATTGGTAATCTCATGGAGGGACATAGTTATTCCAGAACTCATGAAAATTGGATGGAAGATAAAGAAGATGGAGCCAGGAATCTGTATGCAGCTTTTCTTAAAATCACAACATTTAATTGCTTATAAAATCAGTTCCCTTTATCCAATATTTTCAAAATTTGGTACACATAGTGACCTTCATTGAGGGTACAATCTACCAATGTTTCATCAAAATTGAATTTAAGAAGTATAGCCAGTATACTTTTTTCAGTTTTTTCTCATTATTTCAAAAACAAAAAATTGTTTTTGTTATTATAATTTGTTTATTAAAACAAAAAGAAAAGTGAAAATGTTAGTTTTCATTATCATAACAAAAATGAATTACATACCCCTAATCTCCATACACCATTCTGAATCTGTGGATAAACTCTGTGAAATAAAATGGGGACTGCACTGTTTCAGCCCTACTGATGATGTGGCTCTCAGACTGCAACAACTTTCACTGCCTGTGGTTCATCAGTGACACTGCAGTCAACATGTTTCCTCCTTCTAAACAGCCCTTCTCTCCTGATCTTCCAGGTTACACTGGCTCCCTGGGGACCCAAACCTGGGACTGCTGCTCAACAGATTTGTCAGACAGCATGTTTTTGCATGCATAACATGCATGTGAAGATGGGAAATTGTGTGGTTAATGTTACATTTGAAAATGTTCTGAGATCAAGCCTCAGGATGCTGACCCAGAATTGTAGTGTGACCACAGGTGGAAAGAGTGGGGTGACTATCCCAAAGTCTTGGCATTCAGAGGGTCCCACTTGCTTCCCCATCTATTGATTCATCACTGGAACCCCCCAGTAAAACCCTACAGTCTGCCTGTTCCTGTGCCATTCTATGTAACACCAATATTACAGTAATACATGTGGCTGCTTGCCACCTGCTTCTGCAGCAGGTAGGGGAAAGGGAAGGCAAGAGCCATAGGGACCTTAACCCCCAGGCACTTAGCTTCTCCCTGAAGGAGCTTACCTGCTGCTGCCATTGCCGTCGTGAACTGAAGAGGTGGCAGGTGGCATGTAGACAGCAGTAGTATCCTGCAGTGCAGAGGACAGAACTCGTCAGCATGGGGTAAGGGTGGTAGAGGAGTAGCATTACCCTAATGCCCCTTTAAAAGAGAATGTTTATGAAAAATACATGTTGCAGAACTACACTGGAAACAATCCAGCCCTGCACCATGTATTTTTCATAAATGTCCTCTTTTAAAAGGGGAGGCATGGTAACCCTAGAGGGAAGGGAAGGATCCTAGAGAGGCATGAGTGTGTCTTAGTGGAGGCAACAATTTTATTTATTCCAGGACCTTATTAGGACCAGTTAGGCGTCTGTTCATTAGTTTGTTTACAAATGCCCATGCAATCTAATTCTAAGTATGTGAAATGATAGGGCTTTCTCTTTAACCACCTCCCTTCGAAGAATATTTTACAGGCTAATAGTCCTTCTGGCCAAGAAAATAAATCCGATATGCAGACCACATTTTCCCATTCAAAGTTTCGTCTCATTATCCATCCCCAGCTATAACCCATTTTCTTATTCTAAATAAATCTTTCATTTTGGTCTGGTGATTAACCATTCCTCTATGGGTAAACATTTGAGAGACCTCTTCAGCTAGGCTTGTTTCTCCTCTTCATTTATTTCTTGTGAGATAATCTTCACTGCTATCCAACTGGAATAATTCATCTCTAGTTATAGTAAAGCACAGTTAATATGTTCGTAAACATCATTCAGTCCCTAACCATTCCACCGATGCTGTGAAAAAGGTTACCCTTTCATGTTAAATATAATGGTGTTTTCCAGGATATCTGTTTGTCCACTAAGGTATTTGAGAGAGTCTATTAATTCATTTTACATTTGCCTTTGGGTCTCATTTGAATTAGTGACCTAATTGTGAATGGCTTTGTATCCGCATTGATTCCAAGCGTCTCCCTACTTTTATGGCTAGTATAAAACTTTGTTTTTCCCCAAACATTCATTCAAAGCATGGCCTCACCTATATAAACTTCTAGAAATGTATTCAGTGGAATGAACCCCAAGCCTATTATATTTTGGATACGATCTTTAATTAACAAAGGATATTACACATTTTCATAGGCCTAAAGATTATAGCCTTGCCTATATTGGGGCTTTTTAATCACACAATCGCAGACAAACTGATAAAAGTTATATTTCTCCCTTGCACGCTAGCCTTATTAAACTTTTATTGCCTTCTATACTGTGACCATGCAAATTTACCAAGCTGCTGAGAAAAGCCATGATTGCCTCCTGCACAAATCCAACATCTAAAATCACTCTAAGCTGTAAATGATCAGGCTCTCCTTTGCATCTCTCTCTTTGTGATTTGGGAATCAAGGTATCAATTGCCTCCCCAATAACAAAGAGAATATATCCCTTTCACATTCCAGCAACTGCAAAGAAAAAAATTATTATCTCACTAGCAGCACTATTTAAGACTCTAAAAATCACCTTTAATCGTTTTAGTTGGCATCTCAATGTGGCAGATAATTATTATTATTATTACTACTACTGTTTATTAACTTTTACTCCACCTACATTCTGCCTCCGGCAGCTCTAGATGGCTTACAACAATAAAATCATATCAAAATATAATATATAAATGTACAAAAATACAACAAGAACAATAAACACAATAAAAACCATTCTAGTACATATGTTTGATTTAGAATCATACAAATTGCTATTAATTTGAGTAATAGTGAAGAAAAAATAAAGAAAGTTTCAAAATGGAAGAAAATAGATCCTTAATAAAGTGAGAAGTTGAGGAGAGGAGGGGAAAGGGGCAAAGCTTAATATAGGAGAAAAGTGGGGACAATTAAATTCATGGCAGGGCTGAGCCCCCAGAAACATGCATGCGTGTGCACCTCAACATTTATTTATTTAATAGATTTATATCTCACCCCTCTTGCCAATGGCAAGTCAGGGCAGCATACATACCATTAGAAAACAGTAAGACCAACAATGGGAAAAACCAGGAAATGCCCAATATTGTCCATATGGGGCTTGGAAACAAGTCAGAAAAATCCTGGATGGTTTATTTGGCGTTCATTAATGACTTTCCTGTGCCACCCCTGCACTGCTCAGGATATAGATGAAACCCCAAGAACTTTATATTCAGCTGTATTTAGGTTGGTTGGTCTACTGCTGCATTCCTAGCTGGTCATTTCCCAGGTCTCTCAAGTTTATGAAGAGGGTTCTATCAGCATGCCATGTTTGCATGGGTACTTTCAGACATGACACTAACCACCCTTGGTGGTTATTTATGCATGTTGCAGGGCTGCATAGGGCACCAATACAGCCCTGCAACATGCATAAATAACCACCAAGGGTGGTTAAAGGGTGGTTAGCGTCATGTCTGAAAGTACCCTATGACACCATTGTCATGGTTGGATCATTACCTCTTGGAGGCCCAGATCCCAGCCCTTCTATGCCCTCATTGGGGTGGTGGACTGGTTAGGTTGGGTCACCCCTGGAGACTGATGGATCTGATCAGTTGCCAGAATTCTCTGGGGGATATACCCACTGTACTTAATGGCTGCTCTGTCGATGACCTGATTACTTTATTTTTGACCATGGTCATCAACACGGTTGCTTTCTTCTCCGCTATCATAGCATCTCAAAATTATTCTCTAGTAGTGAGGGGCTTGGATAACCCCACCTGTCTCCACCAAGGGAGTCATTCATAGTCTGCTGTGACATTTTTATTAATTAATTTGCAGACAATATCGCTTATATCCATCACAACTTGGGCACTGCTATTGCATCTGCAGAGTCAGAGTTTGTGGTTATGGAAGCCAAGTCTTGTCCTGTTTATTTGGATCAGTTTCAATTGGTATCACCCACCAATGTGGGGAATGTGTGTACGGTGGTGAGGACAAGAAGTTGTGAGTTAGATCTTTGCTCATCCTGGCTGGTGAAAGTCATCCAGGAAACACTGAGGCCTTTGTTGTCTGGGATGGCCCATGCCTCCATACGGGAGGGTAGGATGTCGGGCACCCTTAAAACTGCAGTGGTCTGGCCACTGCTTAAGAAACCATCTTTGGATGCGGACTCCCCAGCCAGTTTTTTAGGGAAGGTTATTGAACAGGTGGTTGCCTGTCAGCTCCAGGCTCATAAGAACATAAGAACACAAGTAGTGCCATACGGAGTCAGACCAATGGTCCATCAAGACCAACATTCTGTCCTCTGACAGTGGTCAATCTCGATCACATGGGAGAACCACCAACGGTCACAATGGGCAATCCATTCTGCATTGTTAATTCCCAGCTCCCGACAGCAAGAAGTTCATCCTATAAGCTACTTAGTTTATAGCCATTAATGGACCTACTCTCTAAAAACGTATCCAGTCCTTTTTTAAACCCAGCTGTACTACTGGTCTTGACAACATCCTCTGGCAACAAATTCCATAAGTTAATTATGCATTGAGTGAAAAAGTACTTCTTTTGTTTTAAATCTGCTGGAAGCTAGTTTCATGGAGTGTTCCATAGTTCTAGTACTATTTGAGAGGGTAAAGAACCATTCCTTATCTACTCATTCCATATCACGCAAACTCAAGATTTCATAAAGCTCTATCATGTCCCCTCTCAGTCTTCTCTAAGTTGAAGAGACCCATCTTGTCAAGCCTCTCTTTGTACGGAAGCTGTTCCATACCCTTTAGCATTCTCATTGCCATTCTCTGTACCTTTTCTAGTTCAGCTATGTCTTTTTTTGAGATGGGGCAACCAGAACTGCACACAATACTCCAGGTGCGGTCACACCATTGCTTTGTATTGAGGCATTATGACATCCTCAGTTTTATCTCTATCCCTTTGCAAATAACTCCTAACATCTCAGTGCTATTAGATTCCTCAACCCATTTCAGTCAGATGTTCATCCTGGGTATGGCACAGAGACTGCTTGTGGCTTTGGTTTATGATCTATGACTGGAGATGGATAAGGGGAATTCTACCTTGCTGACTTTGTTAGATCTTTCTGTGGCCTTTGATAATTGATCATGAGGTGTTGTTGACATGCATGTGAGACCTGGCAGGGGTGCACAGGACCACTCGAGTGGTTCCATTCTTTCCTGTCGCGGAGGTTCCAGCAGGTGTTGATTGACGATTGCTTGTAGTACCCCTTGGGACCTCCCCTGTGGTGTCCTGCAGGGTTTTATTCTGTCTCCCCTCTTGTTCAATATGTATCTGAGGCAGATTGGTGAGGTCATTTGGAGGTTTGGGGTGAGGTGTCATCAGCATGCTGATGATAATCAACTCTACCTCTTTTTCATCCAACCGAGGTTCTGCAATCTTGGTGTTTACTAGGGGTGGGACACCGGGGAGAATACCGGGTACCAGATGTACCAGCATCGGATCTCCCAGGTACCGGATATACCGGTATCAGCATACCGGATTTTTAATACTGGCCACGGTACCAGATTTTTTACATTGCACCTATTGACTTCAATGGCCACAATGTAAAAAATTCGGTACCGCAACCAGTGTTAAAAATCTGGTATGCCAGCACAGGTAAATATAGGATTTATCAGATTAAGCCAATACATCCAAATACCAGCAATATCGGATCTCCGGAGAACCGATATTCCCACCCCTAGTGTTTACTCAATGCCTGGCTGCTGTCAAGGACTAGATGAGGGTGAGCCGATTGAAGCTGAATCCTGACAAGACTGACGTTATGATGGTTAGCCACTCCTATGACTTGGAGGGGGTTTGGACACCCGTCATTGATGGGGTCGGGCCCCCTCTGTCCAACTGGGTGCGTACTCGCAGCCTTGGTGGCACTTGCAGCCTTTGGAGACTGAAGCTGGTGCAGAATGCAGAAGCTTGGTTCCTTTCAGGGACAAGTCACTGGGACCACATTACACCTGTGCTCTGAAGTCTGCACTGGCTGCCTATACCATTCTGGACACAATTCAAAGTGTTGGTTTTGACCTTTAAAGCCCTAAATGACCTGGGTTCCAAGAGACTGCCTGTCCTACCATGTTCCATCACGGACCCTAGTCGGCCACGGGTGCGCTTCTGCAGGTTCCTTTTGTAACCACTGTCCATAGGACAGGGGTGCTCAGGAGGGCGTTCTCGGTTGCTGCCCTGGTTTTATGGAATTCCCTTCCCTGCGAAGTTTGCTTGAGTCTAAGTCCAAGCATCTTCTGGAAGTGGTGTAAAACGTTTTTATTTGGAAGAGCATCCGGCAGGCAGAAATGAGGGTTGGTTGGGTTATTGGTTAGGGTTGTGGTGAGGGTGGAAGTTCTGAGGGGAGGGAGAAAGTGTTTTATTGTTTGGATTTTTATTATTGTAAGCTATCCTGAGCCATTGTGGGAATGGCGGTGTATAAATTTGAACAAATAAACAAAACAAACAAACAGGCATTTTTGGTGACTGCTCCAAAGTGTTGGAACTCCTTTCCCCTGGAGACTCACCAAAGCCCCAGGCAAAACATTATTGGAGACAATGCAAGACCGTTCTTTTTAGCCAGGCATTTGGCAGCCAAGGATAGAGTCTGGGGTTGTGTGTTAGGGGGTTATTTTTATATTGTTTTTATTGTGCATGTTCATTATTTTAATTTTAAATTTAGTTTATATGCTTTTATTTTATATCTATTTAATGCATTATTTATGTGTGTTACTTGCCCCATAGCCAGATATGAAAATATTAGAGGACACGTTTGAGAAATATAGGTTGCAAGGCTTCATTGGAGCCAATAATTAGTCAGTCTACAGTGATTCCATGCTTCCATCATTGTCAATATTGGTCCCTGTGATTTTTCATCATTCTGTCAAATTTGTCCCTTTCTGGCATTTTTGTCACATGGAGGGACTTTTATAGCACTTTTACAGCATTTAAATGGTAATTTTCATCACTTTGCTAGCATTTAGCTAGCACTTTTCCATCTCCACAGTCCCTGGGCAGACAGGGGACTCAAGATTGGCCATGTAGCTCCTCTGTTTAACTTGTGAAAAATAACGACTAATGGCAAACACAGCAGAAAAGTTTCTGTGTTAGACAATGAAGGTGAACATCTTATTTCTGATTAGAACAGCATTCACCGTGATTTGTTTTTCCAGACATTAAGGGTGCTCGCACATGAGACAGGAGTAGGGACAACTGGCGTGAGCTGAAATCACATCCGGGGGATAACACGAAGTTCCGCTTGCGTGTAGCAGCGAGCAGCCCATTTCTGCCATGCTTTCAGTGATGGGAGACAGGGCTGAAAATCCAGACCTGTCTCCCATCACTGAAATCACAGCAGAAATGGGTTATCATGTCAAAAAATCCTGCACACACGAGCAGAACTTCAGATGATCTCCTTGACTTGATTTTGCCTGAAGGCAGTTCTGCCCCCGCCCCCATCCCACCCTCTTACATGCAAGCAGCCCGTTTCAAATAGCGTGAAACCCAAGATTGGCCTGATAAAAATGATGTAACCATGATGCCACTTAAAGGAATAATGATTGTCTAGGTGACAAACCATCTGCTAATGAGTAGCATAACTCCAGAGGACTTTGAAGAAAGTGCAAATAGGCTACAGCATATGCTCCATACCTGGTGGAGTCATAAAACAGATAAATTGCAGCCATATGGAGACCAACAACAAAAATGTTCTACTAAGGACTCAAAACTGTTGATCCACCGAGAATGCGAACCGTGTTTGTTTGTAAAGTAGCAGGAAGTGAATTGCTGGCCAACAAATTATCCATCTGCTATGTGCCATGACCCGAATGTCTAGTGACTTTCTTCATCATAAATCTGGCATTTCTAGCCAATGTGGAGCAGCAGACTTATCATACATTGTACACATGCCTGATGCTTCAGTCCCTAAACCACGTATTCCCAAGTAGCACTGTTGATCTGGAGTAACGGTTTTGAGGATTTGGGCCAAAATGTCAAAGCCATGGCAACAGTGGAAATGGTAGAGCTCTTAGAACTAATGTAAGAGCAAGAAGAACTGTATGGATGTGATCCTGGAGCTATTTGGTGCTGGTACTAGTCCTTCGTGCTGGCATTAAAAACCTTCTGGAACTTGTTTGTGATCAAGTTAATTCCGCAACTTGAGTCCTGCACAGCCAAGGGCCGTAGCTTGCAGACAACTGGCCAACAGTCGGCTGGGAGAGGGGAGCACAGATCGTGCTCCGCTCAGCTGTCAGGTGGCTGGGAGAGGGGAGTGCAGACACAGGGGGGGAATGTGCTTCAATTTGGCTGGGCTATCCAAGCCTGGAGCTGGCAGCAGGAAGACGGGAGGCAGCATCTGCCTCAGGTTCCCTCCCAAATACTGCACGTAGGGGGGAGGATGAGGAGAACCCTTCCCCAGGATCTGGCTGACTTGACAGAGAAGGGAATCACAGGATCCATTTGGCTCCTCCAGTAGGACTGTGTGCTGCCTTTGATCCTCACTCCTCTCTTTTCCCACCAGGGAAAGACAGCAACAGGCATGGAAACTGTCTCTGGCCATGATCCTCCCCCCCCCCTTTCTAATGAAACCAGCATGCACTACTAGCAGCCCCCTCTTAGCTAACATCCAGTGGAGAGGAGGGCATGTGAGAGGAGGGCAAATGATTGTGATATCCCTGAGACCCCAGGAGTGGGGAGCTTCTGGGACCCCTGGGATGCCAGCAACATCTGCGGCGGGCTTCCAATGCTGTCCACGCTGGTGGCTGCTGTGTGGGGGCCACATGGGGAGACTCTGGGTTCCGGGCCACTCCCAGCCTGCCTGTTAACACCACCCATTGAGGGAAGAGTCAACATGGAGCATAGCTGGGCCATGTTGGGGAGAGATTTGCAAGCTATGGGAACTAGAGCTCACAAGTGCTTGACTGTATCAGACTAAGACCCAATGTAGCTGAGCTGAGGCTGAACGCAGGCCTAAATGTGTGGTCTGATCAAGGCTCTGATGGAAATAGGGCTGTGCATTTCACTTCTGTTTTCCTAATAACTAAAATGAAAATTCCCAATTCCGTTTTAGTTATTAGGGACACGGAAACTATATTTAGTTTAGTATTGCTGACTGTCTTGCTGACATCTCTGCCTGGACGTCTTGTCGCCAACTCAAGCTTAATATGGCCACAACTGAACTCATCTTTCCCCTGAAATGCTCCCCTTTCCATTGAGGGAGTCACCATCCAGCTGCTCTCTCAGACCTGTAGCCAGGGATTCATCTTCAACTTCTCCCTCTCCTTTAAGCCTCAGATCCAGGTTGTTGTTAAATCTTGTTGCTTTGCTCTGTACAATATTGCTAAAATCCAGCGTTGCGTTACTGTTGCCAGGTCAAAAACCCTAGTCCATGCTCTAGCTAGGGTGGCCAGATAGACCTTGACTACTGCAACTTCCTCCTTACTGGCCTCCCTTGCTCTGATCTGGCCCCCCTAATCTCCATTCAACGTTCTGCAGTCAAGATCATCCACCTTGCCCATCTCTTTGACCATATACAGCCCCTCCTCTCCGCCTTGCACTGGTTCCCTCTATGGGAACACATTTGACACAAGCTCATGGTCTTCACCTTCAAGACTCTTCAAGGCCTTGCTCCCCCATATCTCTCTGCTCTTTTATTCCACTTTACTCCTCCTCTGCCCTCACCCTCACCTGCTCACAAACCCTTTGCTCCTCTAAACATCTTTGCCCCTTCTCCCTTGCTACCCTTCATGCCTGGAACTCCCTCCCTGGATACATTCGCTCTGCTCCCTCCCAACTTTCAAATCCCTCCTGAAAACCCACTTCTTCCATCAGGCCTTCCCTAGCTTGTCATGAGTCATACTGCGACCTTCCCCCCCCCCTCAAAACTAGGGCTGATGTGGCAGCAGCTGTTACCGTGCCGTGATTCCATTCCGCCATTTCGGAATTGCCCGTGCCACACCGCGACTTTTCTGCAGACATTCCGCTAATTCTGCCGGCATTCTGCAAATTGCAGAATTGTGGGAAAATTATGGAAAGTCAGAAAACCATTATTCCGCTATTTTGTGGCGCTGGCGGAATGGCAGATGTAGCGGAAATGTCATGTTTCCACTATTCTGCGAAGCCTGTGGAAGTAGCGGAATGAAATTAGCAGAACTGCGGAAGTAGCTGAATGAAACTAGCGGAATGAAAGCCTCTGCCATGCCGTACCACTAATTTCAGAAACGCTGTTTCCAGCGGAAAAAGCTACCGCTGTGACATTCCGCTACAGCCCTACTCAGAACCTAATTCCCTGTAACTAAACCGAGCACATGAGCCTGCAACCTCTCAACCTCATGAATGTACTCGTCTTTCCTGATGTTCACCTCTTCTTCGTATCCCCCTCCCTTGTCTCTCAGATTGTAAGCCTCTTAGTGGTAGGAACCTGCCTCTGACTGTGGATTGTACAGTGCCAGGTACATTGCTGTCACTAGATTAATAAATAATAATAATAATTCTCTGTGCTAATTTAATTTTTGTTTTGCCTCTCAGGAAGAGAAACCCAGGCTTTCAAGGTGACAGGGAGCCAGCCTAGCTGCAGATGCAGTGATTGTCCTGGCTCTCTTTCACTTTGAAAGGCCACTTTCCACCTCTCAAGTGCCTCCAGGTCTGAGATGCTGGATGGATAGGATTTTAAACAAGAACTAAACTAAAACGAAACAAAATACATTTTAAAAAATTATTTTACCAGGAAACTAAATAAAAACAAACAAAATTGACCCCCTCCTGCACACTCCTAGTTGGAAAACTTTACATCACCCTCCTCCCCAGAGAGGGGCCAAAACATGTGGAGCTCAATGTTAGCTCCCCACTTGGGAGGCGAGTTGTGTGACTGAGGCCTCAATGCTGAGATCGAGCAACCGTAGTTCCCAACAGGGAGACTAGGTTGGGGCCCAACCTAAGGCAAAGAGCTAGGACTCCTCCTCCCAAAGGAACATTCCTAGAAGGGGCAGCCCTGCAGCAGTCTCTTGGCAATGCAAAGGTCTGGAAAGAAAGTTAACATTCACATAATGCCCTTTCAGAGTGAGTTGTGATACAAAGTCACACTCAGTGTCACGTGAATTCCTTACCACTTCCTGGGCTCCTTGATGATCCCTTGTTCTCTGCCATCTAATTCAAAGAATGCGTTATTGAAATGCAGAGTAGTCAGTAACTGTGTGAACATATTTCTATGAGACAAGGCAACCACAGATTAAGAAACAAATGACGAGTTTGTGAGGGAGAAAGGTATTGTGTGAATAATAAGTAGGGCTGAAATGAGATTTCACCCTTCGCGAAAAATCTAATTGAGAATAGGCTTTTCGATGAGATTGTCTTGTCTGAATGGGTGCCTTGCAATGAAACTGAAGTTGGTAGTGTTGTAGGGTGGCAGGAGGGGCAGAATAAAAATTCTAAAAAATAAATAAAATAAAAAAGATTCGCAAGAATTGGGCACTCTCGCGAGATTTTTGCGATCTCCAAAATAGCCCAAACAGTCTGTGCATGCACAAAGATGGCCACTAAAGTCATTCTGCACTTGTGTGTGTACATTTTGTGCATGCACAGATAATTTGGGGACTCTTTTTGAGAATCTCATGAGATCCCACCAAGGTTGCCAGAATGAAATTAATTCTCATTTTAGCCCTAATAATAAGTCATACATTTAAGTGATGGGAGAATTTGGGTACAACATACTCTAGGGACCTCCTCCTCCCTTGTGCCCCTTTCCAGTCTCTTTGGTCAGTCGGGAGTGGACTTCTGACCATGTCCTCTGTACATCAGGTGTCAGTGGCAAGGTTGTGGGCAGAGGCATCCTCAATGGCTCTCTCTCTTTTTTGGAACTCACTACCCCTTGGATCTGTCACAACTCAAGCCCGTACATCTTTAGGAGAAAATGCAAAGCATTCTTTGTTATGGAGGGTTTTTGGTAACCAGGATTGGGTTAGGAATTAGGGGGTGGCTATGAATTTTAATTAGTTTTATTGATTTTTTATTTTATATGCCTTTTTCTTTTTGGTTTTATTCATAACCTGCCCCGAGTCCATGGTTTTGGCATGTTGTGCATTAAAAATATAAATAAATAAACCCATGGTACTCAGAGATGGTGTGTATGTGAGCAGGAAGCATACTACGTTCTCGTATCAACACCATCATCGTTTACATGTGAACATGATAAAATTAGAGAAATCGTCAAATCGATAGTAAAAATTTTTCAAAAAATGTAAAGTACTTGGATTGGGAGGTTTTGGGGGGAGGGGAGGGTAGTCGGGTTCAAGTCTCACCTTAGCCAGAAACTCAGTGGGTGACCTTGGGCCAGTCACAATATTCTTTCATCCTAACCTACTTCACAAGCTCGTTGTGAGAATTAAAAGTTGTGTTAATTTGTTATATGCGAGGTGCTCCGAGTACCATGGCAGGGAGGTGCTATATAAAAATTACCTAGACAAAAAACCTTCAGTTTAAGAAGCTTGTTAAAGCAGTATTATAAATTATACTCAAACATTAACATGATAGTAAATTGTATGTTAAGGCAACTTTATTAAATATCAGACCAATCTATACATTTTTCTTTTCTCATTCATTAATAAAAAAATGACAACTGAAATTATTATTATTATTATTTATTAGCAAACATTTACATAGCACAAGCAATGTACCTGGTGCTTTACAAAATAATTGAATTGACACAGCCCCTAACCTAGGGCTTACAATTGGAGTGACTGGGGGGAGACAAAGGAAGGGAAACAGAGGGAGAGACAAGGGGTGTAACATTCACGAAGATGAAAGGTCTCAGGTGCACGTGCTTGGCTTGGTTATGTATATGTGTGGTATGGTGACTGAACAATACTTATACATGATGAGGAATGTATATAGTTTAATTTCAGTTGTCAGGATTTTTTTAAAATTAATGAATAAGAAAAGAAAAATGCATAGATTGGTCTGATATATAGTAAGGTTGCCTTAACGTACAATTTACTGTCATGCTAACATTTGAGTATAATTTGTAATGCCGCCTTAACAAGCTTCTTAAAGCAAAGGTTGTGTGTCTAGGTAATTTGCCCTTCTGTTGAAACTTGATAGTTTTGTTAATGTATAACCTGCTCCCGGACACAAGAACACTGCAGATGCACACAGGTGCTCACCCACCCCCCACGTGAAACAACCTAGTTTTTTGCAGGTTTCTCTGTACGGGGGTGATGGGTGGAGGTGCATGTTACACAGGAGCTCACAAGCAACTGCTTTCATATGAAACACACCTACATATTCCCAGGGGCTCCTAAAAAGATCAGGGGCTCCCCATGGCATTGTCTGGCTCAGTGGGTCTGGGGGCGCTGCGCGGCTCGCATGCATGTGAATTAACTTTAAATGTGCTTTTGTCCTCCTCAAAATGGAGGTCGTCTGTGCTCACTACACCCTCAATGATGGTTTACAACTAAGTGTTTCCCACAGTTCCAACTACAAGCATTCCACAAGCAGAAAGTAATAAAGCAACCATGCAGAGCACTAAATTCCAAATGGCCAAGCCACAATCAAATACACAAGACATCCCAAAATACAACCTATTTGCATGTCATAATGTGCTTAAGAGACTTTCTTCTAAATACATATCCAGTTCATTTGTGCCCCCATAATCAAGTCATGCTTCCCCCACCTCATAATCAGTTGAAGGGAGCCAACAGGACAGCCTCAATGGGAGAGGTAGCAACTCGCTCACACATATGCACAGATTCTCTCTCTCTTTCTCTCTCACATAACTAGTACCATAACTCAAGGAATAGCCAGTGTTTCCTAGCGTCACTCATCTGATTTGCACAAAGGGTGAAAACAGACATGCACTTTAACTCTGTTTTACACATGGGGAGGAGTTGTCTGTAAGCAAACAGTTTTATCGCTCAGTCCCATTGGTGTCCCGCTGCTGCTGTACTACTAGCAGGCACAGGCAGGTGAGGGATGGGGACCCCACTCACCTTCAGACCCCCTCCCGTGATCCGCCCGGTCTCCCATTCATTGCTTATAGTCACAGATCACATGTGTTGCTGAAGGAAAGTTAGAATGGTCGCCACCCAGACGTTTTTGCTCTATTGACTCCTATCAAACAGCCGATGTGGAGTCCTTGTTGGGATCTGTTCGTGCCACTACTTGCAAACAAGATCCATGCCTGTCCTGACTGGTGAAAGCCAGCCAGGAGACGCAACAGCCGTTGCTGGCTCGGGTGGTTAGTGCCTCCCTTCTGGAGGGCAGGGTGCCTGATTGCCTGAAGGAGGTCGTGCTTTCTTGAGCAGGGGCCTAACCATCTCTTGATGCTGATGCCCCTGCCAGTTAATCGGCTGGTCTCTAACTTTCCCTTTTTAGGGAAGGTTATTGAATGGGCTGTGGCACGGCAGCGCCAGGAACATCTGGACCACACCAGTTTCCGTGACCCCTTTCAGTCTGGTTTTCAGCCTGGGTATGGTGCAGAGACTGCACTGGTGGCCTTGGTTGACAATGAGACTGTATTGGTGGCCTTGGTTGACAATCTCCATCTGGCGTTGGACCAGGGTCGTCAGAGGTTACTGGTCCTGCTAGACCTTTCAGCTGCATTTGACACAGTCGATCATGAGATGTTGGTGACTCACCTGCGGGACCGTGCCGGGATTGGCAGAATGGTGTTGGACTGGTTTTGTTCGTTCCTGGCCGGGATAACTCACTGGGTGGTCTTGGGGGAGTGTATGTCTTCTCCCCGGGACCTCACGTGTGGAGTCCTTCAGGGTGCCATTCTGTCCCCCTGTCTTGTTTAACGTCTATATACAGCTATTAGGGGAGATCATGAGAGGGTTTGAGGGCATGCAGTGTCATCAGTATGCTGATGACACTCAACTCTACCTCTCTTTTCCATCAGCCCAGGTCATGCAGTCTCCCTATTTTCCCAGTGCCTGTTAGTTTTGTACTGAAATGAAACTTAAACCTTAAATTGAAACCTTGTGTTGTTTGTGATTCCCCCCCATCCCAGAGGGGGGGAGGGTTAGGGGACAGTAGACAGTTGTAGGAGTTAGCTTAGTGATAGAGATAGTGTTAGTGATTTAATTTTAGTGTTTGTAGGAGTAGGCCTGTATACTTATTAGATAATCCATTTAGTTCATAGCATTTA
>QEPC01013498.1:9643147-9678498 GCA_003113815.1 Sphenodon punctatus | reverse complement strand
GGGGGGGGGGGGGGGGGAGGGGGGGGAGAGAGAAGGTCACTTTCCCTGCATTTTGTACATTTTAACTGTTTTAAATTGTTTTATTGTTTATACTGTTTGCTGCCCTGGGCTGCCCTGTGGGCAGGAGGGGTGGGATAAACGTTTTATATAAATAAAATAAAAATAAAATAAAGCACTTTGAACACAGAAAGCAATATTTACACGATAAAGAAGAATAATGTGTGCACTCAACCAAACCCACAGCTGGATTCTCAAAGGACTTCATGCTGGTGCTAGCTCCTGTTGTGGGCATGAGTTCCATTCACTTCAGTGAGACTTGTGCTGGTATTAAGAGGCTAGACTGGCCTGGAGGGGAAGGTTTAACCAAACCTGCCATGAGGAGTTTGTAAAGAACTTCGCAGATAAGATTGCTCAAATCGAGCATGATTTCAGGGCCAGGATTGATGCAGAAGAGAACTGAGGGTTATGGGTCCCCCATCTGGTCCATCTTTGTGTAATCAGTTTCAGGAAATGATGCCAGCCAATGCTGAGAGGGTTCTGTTAGGCCCACTTTTTGTGAATTAGATCCTTGGCCATCCTGGTTGGTGAAAGCCTCCAGGGAGACTTTGGGGCCGGTGCTGAAGGCAGTGATCAATGCCTCCCTTTGGGAGGGAAGGGTACCGGACTGCTTCAAGGAGACAGTGGTGAGGCCCCTGCTTAAAAAGCCATCATTTTATGTTGACTTGCTCGCTAGCTACCAGCCTGTCTCTAACCTCCCCTTTTTAGGGAAGGTTATTGAATGAGTATTTATTTGTTTGGCCGTAGGCCGTAACAAAAATGAGTAAATACAAATTAAATTACTTATTCACATAAAACTAAAACTAAAATATGATAGTAAATATCCATATCTGTGATTATACAAAAAAATAAAATTAAGAGATTTATAAATTACGTTTTGTTGCCTTGCCCTTCCCGGAGGTTATACTGGCAAAATTTGACCCCTGTATTGACTTTTACTTAAACTGCCTTACCCTTCCCGGGGTTTGTGGTGGCCACACTTGACCCCTGCATTAACTGATGTTAACCACAGTAATGATTTAACATAACCATAACTATTACAAAAAGCAATATAATGCATTCTGGCAACATAAACAATCATCTATAATACAATTACGAAGCTGAGAAGTCAAAACAAAATCATGCAAAGTTATTTGCATAGGACCAAAACTAAAATAAATGATACAGAGTATTCCTAATTGTACAGAAAAATTATGATTAAACATTTATAATTACATTTTGTTGCCCCTCCCCAGGGTTTAAACCGACAACATTTGACCCCTATAATTGACTACTTGTACTGCCTTACCCTTCCCAGGGTTTGTGGCGGCAACACTTGACCCCTGCATTAGCTAATGTTAACCAGAGTCATAATTTTACATAACCATGCCTATTACAGAAAGCAATAATCATAATAAATAATAATAATAATAAGTTTTAGTGCACGACCTAAAGGTCATTGCAAAACAACAACAACATACAAAGGAAAACTAAAGTACTCAAATACAAATATAAAAGAAACAAAAAAATACCAACCAAAAATTTTAAAAACTTTAAAATTAATAAGTACAATGAGCAAAATATACTCCCCTAATGCTGTTTAATAATATATACAAAAAATAAAAATTGCGACACCTTCCCTGTAATCTCCTTACAAGTATCACCAAATAACTATCATAATGGCCTCCCAAGACCAACCCAGGGTTTCTCTAATCACTGGTAATATTAGTTTCTGACGGAGGTCCTCATAGAAGGGACAATCAAATACAATATGACTCAGGGACTCAACCTGCTTCAAGGGACAATGACAAAAGTGCTCAGCCAGTCCCCTGATATCTCCCCAGAGTAAGTGCAGAGGGAAAGTAGCTGACCCGAGCCAAGAAAAAGAGCATTCTCTTTAGCGTAAGGAGCCCATAGTCAAGATATGCCCTTGAATGTCCGGTCTCAGTCAACAGAAATTTCTGGGGGCCATGGACCGTACTAACACTTAGTTTAGCCCCTCTCCTCTGCTGGCCAACATCCGCCAACCTCTGGAAAACCAGATTCCTGGCAATTTTGTACCCCAACGGGGCAAGGGACTTGGGGGGGAAACCCTAGCAGATATAATTTCTTCACCACTCGCTGCACCCAACTGTTCGGGGTTCTATCAGCGATCACCAAAAGCACGTGAGCGGGGCTACCAGGCCAAAATAGAGTCTTAGCCAATAGTTCAGTACTCCCTGCTAAATCCTTTCTTCAAGAGGAATAACTCTGCATTCCACATACAAGGCCAGGGTACTTACATCAGGAGGAGCCAACAATAGGGAGCGCAAGAAACCTGCCTGTATACGTCCCAGGATCTTGATTTTATCTAAGGCCCAAAGAAGGGCACCATAAAGTAGCTGGGGTATACATTTAAGCAAATCCTCTTACCAACACCCAGAACCTCTGGGAACTTAAATCCTTTGAGGCATCCTCAATTTTGGCCCACATCTGCCTATAATATGCCTCCCTCTTGGATCTAAGAAGTTGCCTATATTTGCCCCTTTTAACCACCAGATCTTGTCTCAGTAAGTCTAAACCAAAAGTCCTATAGGTTCTATAGACACAGCGGAGATCCGAGCAAGCAAGACGACAGCTACTGTCAAACCATGACAGTAACTTAGCCAAGCCTGCCTTGGACCCACCGGCACTCGTGGAGGTGGACACCAACATGGGGCACAGCCACTCTATTACCCGGAACTGAGCACAAATGGAATCCGGGGTGGAGGTCTGCAAAAGTAGACTTCTAACCCGGTTCCCCTTCTCCGAGTCAAGAGCGAGTCCCAAAGATTGACCCAAGGCATCATCCCATTTCCTCCTAACTGGGCCAGGTTCATAACTCATTGGGGGGGCCGATGAAGAGAGGGGGGACCCGAATTTCAAAGACAGAGCAATTGGCATATGGTCGCCAGTTGGCCAACCAGTTACAGAAAAATCAGACACCAAGGGGATAATATCCAGTGAGACAGAGATAATCAATAAGGCTACTCCCCCTTTTTGAAATGTAGGTATATTCACCTGGGTAGTCGTCCCACCCCCTTCCGTTTAATTCATACAAGTCTAGGTCTACTAGCAATTTCAACAACAGGACTCCATGCCTATTTAAGCCCTCATCCTTTGAATATCTCTCCAGGAGAAGGGGACAGGGCTTCCTCCTGCCAATAAGACCCAAAGTTAAATAAATCACCATCACAAGCACCCATCCTTGCATTAAAGTCTCCTGCTAAGAGGAGACCAGCCTCAGGGTACGGTTTTCTCATATTCACCAGGCAGGTAAATACCTCCCTCCATATTTCCTCCTGATAGCTAGAAGCATTTACTGGGGGAATATAAACTGAAGCCACCAGTAATAAAACCTCCAAAGATTTTAGAAGGCATCCACAAACATGTGGCGTAGCATTTAATAGGGGGAAGATCCCAACCTTCAGATCAATGCTTATCATGCAGGCCAGGCCCCCTCTTGGTCTGCCCTTAATAAAGATCTTACTTGCCGGCTCCCCCAACCAACCAGGTTTCCTGAATTAGGATAATATCAAAGTTCCATAAAAAGGGAAGAAACCCAGGCTCTACCACCCTGGATTTCCAGCCAGAGATGTTCCAAGAAAGAACCTTCAAATGCCCAGGCCTGTGGGCCCTTGTATGTCAGTTGGTCTTTGTTTTAACCCCTCCCCCCACTGAACTGCCAAGGGAATCCGTATCCGCAGGAGGGCTCAGTGGGGCAGCAAGAGCAACCATATCCTGCTAAGGAATATCAGATCCACTCCTATCCCCTCTATATTCTATACCCTGGGCCATCACCTCAGAGGAGGGGGTGGTTACCTCTAGTACATGGCTTCCATTCCAGGCCCCTTCCAATGAACCCCCTCCCTTGTTTTGAGAGTCCGAGCTAATTAAATCACCAGACTCTGGCGACCCACTTGCAGGTGAGGAAGACACCACTAATTTAACACTGCCTATTCCATTTTCCTCCAGAGCCCTACAGTTAGTCCAGTTGGAAGAAGTCCATTCCAGGCAACTGGTGACAGGGTTAATTATATGCACCTGACCAGGCTCCTGAATCCCATCAATAGATATTACGTCCCCACTATAGTCTAACTCAGGAGATCTAACCCATACCCCGACTTCCAATGGATAGAGCTTTTCAGATTCCCTCACGGGGTTTAGCAAGTTACTATTTCCCCTATCTTGGGCCATCTTTCCCAACCCATCCAGTTCAGTTGATTTCAAGAGGGACTCCTTGTTCCCAACTACATTCAGTACTACCCACCTCTAGGCCTACCCCTTGAATCTCTGTTTGCTCTACATGTACTAACTCAACCTCCATACTCTGATGTGCATCCATATGAGCATTTTCTCTTCCACCGTGTTTTCCACTCTGGATCTCCTCTACAGGACCAGGGGACAAGACCTGCAAACAAGGGGGCAAGTCACTGCAATTAATCGGGATTGCGGCAGAGGACCTCAAAGGAGGAGTATCCCCCTCCCTCCTTGGAGTTGCAACCTCCAAAAGTTCTTGCAAGTTGGTATTAATAAAGACTTTCACAAATGAAATTGCATTTTTGGCCAGTACATGCCCAGTCTTTAAGAGACAGTCCACCCAATAGCTTCGTCAAAAAGAGATTACAGCTTTAAACAAGGACTGATCCCTCCTCAGAATCCTAATACCCTTAATCTCTCTGGGATGGCACGGAATCTAGAGGAGTGACCGTAGATGTTGTGCTACTAAAAAAGGTGAAGCCCACAGGGGAAGAAAGCCTGACGGGAGGGGATGGGCTGATACTACCACAGCTGAAGAGCACCAGATAAATTTTTGGATCTCCACCCTCTCCCGAGGGGATGGGACAACCACCTTATAATCAATACTGACCTCACAAAGGGCAGAGGAAGCAACAAGATTATTTCCAGACTGGGGTACAGTTTGTATAGTACCCCCCAAAATCTCATTTGTCCCCTTTCCCCCAGCATTTCCAAGGCCCGCAATAATACCCTTATTGTTCTCCTCCATGATTCGAGTAAGTATACAAAGTTGAGCGAAAATATGCTGGAGAGTTTTCCCTATCAATAAAGTCTGATCAGCAAGGGTATGAGTCCAAGATGGATTGTCCCCTTGTATGAGTCTTGAACATTCACCCAGTTCAACAGAGGACACTGGGCTCCCAGTTAAAGTAGTCAGGGGACAGGATTCCTCACTCTCCGTCAACTGGCGTTTCTGCGGGCCTCTGCCTGCCACCACAGGCAATCCCTCTTCCTCCGCCAAAGAATCAGCTGCCAATGGGGCAAATTTATTAGACAAAGGGATATCAGAGGTTACTAGAGGGGAGGGGCCAGGAGGAGCTCTCTGCAAGTCAGGGAGATGCAGAAACGCATCTAACTTCCTTTGTTTCATCGGAGGGGTCCCCACGCTATGCCCACCAGGGCCTTTTGGGGAATTTGCCGCCATAGTCTGGAGCCGGTCCGCTGTCTCCTTCTAGGCCACTTCAAAGGGCTGTCAGCTGTCTCACCCGCCGTCACCGCTACTCGCTCGCACAGCACTCTCCCCACCACCTTGTTTGCTTGAGTTGCTTTTCACCACACCAGCAGTCACCTCTTTCCTCCTGACTCCAGCCTGCCTTGTGTCTCTGATGCTGCACACCGGGAAGGTTATTGAACGGATGGTGGCCCAGCAGCTCCACGGCCATCGGGAGAGCATTAGTTTTCTGAACTCTTTTCAATCAGGTATTCATCCAGGATATGGCACAGAGACTGCGTTGGTGGCCTTGGTAGGTGACCTCCATCAAGAGATGGATCTAGGACATTCAACACTTTTGGTCCTATTGGATCTCTTGGCAGCATTTAATACGGTAGCTCATGGGTTTCTTTTGAGATGGTTGTGGACCCTGACGGTGGGACTGTCTTAGGATGGTTCCGATCACTCCTCTTGGGAAGAAGCCAGCGGGTGGTGCAGGGAGAAAGAAACATCTAGCTCCCGGATCTTGCTCGTGGCATACCGCAAGGTTTTATTCGGTCTCCACTGTTATTTAACATCTATATAAAACCCCTGGGTGAGGTCATGAGGCAGTTTGGTGTGCGCTTCCACCTGTATGCTGATGACACCCAGCTTTACCTCTTTTTCAACAAACCCAGGTCCTGCAGTCTCAAGACTTTCCCAGTGCCTGTTAGCAGTGAGTTACTGGATGAGGCCGAGCAGACTGAGGCTGAACCCTAGTAAGATGGAAGTGATGTTGGTGGAGGGGATCCACAACCCATTGGCCCTGCAAGTGCAGAGTTTAGGAGTCTTGTTGGACCCTGGCCTATGCCTGGATTGTCAGGTGGAGGCAGTGGCAAAGGGAGCTTTTTGCTAATTACATCCTGTGCATAGGATCCAGCCATATGTCTCAAACTCTGACCTGGTCACCCTCATCCATCCATTCATCACCTCAAGGCTAGATTACTGCAACGCGCTCTACGTACGGCTGCCCTTGGTGACAGCTCGGAAGCTGCAGGTGGTGCAGAATGCAGCAGCCCATCTCCTGACAGAGAAGGGCCCTAGGGAGTATATTACACCAGTGGTCCAGGCTCTGCGCTGGCTGCCTATACTGTTCCAGGCACAATTCAAGGTGCTGGTTTTGACCTGTAAAGCCCTACACAGTCTGGCCCCTCCTACCTGAGAGACTGCCTCACCCCTCAGGTCATGGAGCGGCCTCTGCGGTCTGCCATGGGCACCTTCTTGGAGGTCCCCAGGGTGAACTGGGAGGCCACGATGGAGAGGGGATTCTCTGTGGCCACACCACGGCTATGGAACTCTCTCCAAGAGGAATCTCGCCTGGCTCCCAGCCTGTTGGCCTTTCATCGGGCCTGTAAGACCTGACTCTTTGTCCGGGGCTTTGTGGGTGGGGGTGGGGGGGTAAGGGTGGGGTGCTTGCCAGTGGTCTTTTACCACTTTTACTGTTGGTTTTTAAAGTTTTAGTAACCCTTTTGTATATTGTGTATTGTTTTAAATTATTTTTAAATGTGTTGTGAGCTGTCCCATACTGCCATAAGGCTGGAGGGAGCGGGATATAAATTAAATAAATAATCCCAAAGATTCCAAAGTGGCATGTAATGTTTTTGGGTTGTTTTTTAAATGTTGATTTGTCAGGCAGAATGTCAAAGACCAGCAGTGCAACACTCCAAGTAGACAACATCGGTGCTTGTACTTAATGCAGATATGAGCCCCATTCATTTCAATGGAATTTTCCCCCACACCAATTTCCAGCACCAGCATTATCTGACCAGAGAATCACACCTCAGCACTTTGTAGTAACCATTGTCAAATAAGACCGTATGTTGCACTAAAGTTTAAATACCATTAAAAAGGGTGTCATCCTTTAGCTGGATAGCACCAACCCTAACACTTCACATGATCATTCATCCAGCCAACTGAATGGAATGTATCTCATCTCCATACCAAGTCACACTAGTGATCACTGCTCAAAAAGTGGCACTTGACCATGAGAATTTTAAATCTCCCAGTTCAACCTTCTGTATAATGTTAAATATGCAAAGAACAATATTTAAAAATGGGATTACTTTCACTTCTTTCTGATGTGTCCCACTTTCCATGACAGGACTGGTACTGTGTGGTTCTCTCCTTGAACTGAGCGTCTGAGAAGGTCAGAGCTTAGTGAGATCTCTGCTAGTTTGGTTTCTGCCAAAGTCTTGTTACCCATGAAACAGAATGCTTGGCCTACTCCTATAGTCTTACAGTTCAAAAGTCATTTTCCATTTTCCTATTATAATGTATCTGTTTGCAATTGGCATAACCAAGCTCTGTCCCTTTGAGAGTCTTCAGGCCAGTGTAACCGCTACTTAATTAATAGTTGGGCTGGAATGGTGAGAAGGTATAACAGGCCACAACACAGAAGGATCGTACACAAACACAAGAGGATGGGGTGGTTGGTGGGATATAGGCAACAATGTGGTGGAAGAGGAGAAAAAATATAATGCTTTAAGAGTGGACAGAAAAATCCCTCTGAGTAGGCAAGAAATGCAGAAGTCTGTTTTAAAGGAGCTATAAAAGGAAATCTCAAGAAACAGAGGAAATAAATACCTTAAAATGTACTCTAGAATAGAAGGCTGCAGGGAACGTGGTTGCCATGTTGGTCCCAAATGTAAGAGATGGAGAGAAAGTCGTTCCCATGATATTTTTAATTGGACTAACTTCTGTGGTCAGAACTACTATTTATATGCCTGAGGAAGGACCATGTGTGTCCTGAGAACTTGCATCTTCTCATCAATAGAATTGGTCCAATAAAAACTGTTCTAAAAATTATTTTGTCTCCATAACAGAGAACGATAGTATATTCCAAAGCCATGATGGGAAATAAGGAAATAACCCTATTGAGAATGCTGTGTTTTGAACAGTGATCTATACACAAGATGTGTTGTATGAGACATACAATAGCAGAGAAACAATTGATTACTAACTACATGGGAATGCAGAGAACATCCAAGGAAAGAAAGGTTCATCAAGATGAATTTGGGTGTCTTGAAGTGGCAGAATATAACATGACATACTTAGTGAGGAAACTGTGGTAGTATTAAAATAGCACTGTAGGCAGAATCATCATCTGTGAAGATAGTGGTCAAGACAGGATACATTAGTGGTTAAAAAAGTCAAAAGTGAAATTCACTTCAACGGCTACAATCTCAACTCCCCTCTGCATGGGATCCGCATGGGTCCTGGACAACACAATAGACACACAATGGACATGCACACAGGATATGGGATCACCCCCATTGTCTCTCTTCTTTATTGTGCAGGTGCTATTCCATAAAGATCATGCCATGCATTTTGTTAAGAAAAGTGTGACAGAATATAAATGTGAGGGTTATAATAAGTGGTGGTTCAAGAATCAACATCAGAGTCTGCTACATCATAAAACAAAAATAATAGTAGTTAGGGGTGGTTCTGGAAATCAGCTGTTGGGCTAATTTGAGTCAAGCAGCTGTCCAGGGAAGGCTGAGGACTTGCGTTGTCCTCTGTGCAAACATGACAGAGGAACCTGCTGGGTCAAAACTCCCTGTAATCAGATTTGGGCAGCTGAAGACAAGAACCTCAGAAAGGGGTTCTGTCATGATGGGTAGCTCAATCTGAGTGGTGGATCTGAAGTACTGCATTTAAAGAAACGATATTGGTAGTGGACTCATTCAGCAGATGATGCCTTAAAGGGGTGGATTCTGTGATAACTTAATGCAGAGATGATCACTTTCAGTACCAAACATACTTCATAGGCTTTAAAGTTGTATAATGAAAAATGGATGCCAAAGACCAATCTCCTTATATTTGTTTTTTATTAATTATTATTATTATTATTATTATTATTGATTTGCATCCCACCCTATCCCTGAAAACTCATGGTAGCTCATAACTTGTTAAGAATGAGACAAAAATAAGTGACATATAAAACAACATACTCCATAATCCCCTTCCTACTGCCAACCGCCCCTCAGCTTCCTCCACCCACCAGCTTCCTTCACCTCCTGAGACTTCCCTCATCTCTACAACACCTGCCTCAGCATTCCCCAGCTCTCATCATCCCCTCCAAAAGCCTCCAAGCCTCCTTCTCCTTACCCACTCCCCATAGCTTTCTCTATACCCTTGCCTCAAAGAAAGTTGAGGGGGCAGGATTCTTGTACTGTAGTTTGACAGCAGTGGCTCCTGTGCATTTCCTGGTTTTGGAGAGTTGAAAGTTCCATGCCATGTGTTCAAATGAACTTCGGTAATGGAGACTTGACCAAAACTTGTGAAGCTGACTTTCTCTCCTTCGTGGTGAGTATAAAGAATCCCCAACTTACATTCAGGGACCTGAGTTCACTGCATTTTCTCCAGGGACAGCAATGGGGAAAACACAGTGAACATGGGTTCCTGCTTATATTCTATAAGAGTCACATTTTAACCATACAGGGTTCAGGGGGCAACTATGGAGAGGGCATTCTCGGTGACCGCCCCTCGGCTGTGGAACTCCCTTCCAACCATTTCGGTCACCAATGTAAGACTTGGCTGTTCCACCAGGTTTTCGGTGAGGGAGATGGGTGAAGGGTGGGGGGAGGTGGTTCTATTTGATTCTTTATGTCCCCCATTATGGTTGCATTTGTTTTGTGTGTGTGTTATTTTTAAAATATTTATACTGTTTTAAACTTTTTATTGTAACCCGCCCCGAGCTGCTATGGGCAGGAGGTGCAGGGTAGAAGTTATTAAAGTAAATAAAATCCTGACTCTAGCGAAGTCAATGGCAAAATGCCCATTGATTTCCACTCTGAGTATATATTGCAGCATATTCTTTTTAGGGCATGTATTATTATTTTTAAAGCTCTGTGGAAGTAGGGAGTAGTGGGGGGAGTGGAATTCTGAGATGTAGAGAAAGGTGAAACTGACAACTCTAGCAGTGGGTAATGGGTATAGGATTCTAAAACTATGCATAATGAATGTCAAAGAAAAAGGTAACGTAATAGACAGAATTTTAAAGTAATAGTAAGGTTAGGAGAAGGAAAGCTGGTTTGAGCTACATGGCTTCTGTTTCAAACAATGATGAGCGCAACATGAAAATGCAGCAAATGAAACCACATATTTACCATTGACAGAAGCTGCTTAATAATCTGGAAGCATCAGTAGGATTGGGCAGAAATATTCTCTTTCATTTTTTCTCTCAAGTAAGTGATCAGCTAGGATGTGGTTCAGGTGAATTGTTTGACAAGGGTTAATGATCTCTTGATATTTACATCAACGCATTCACTAGGCAGATTAATGTTTACACAGCACCATCAACTGCTTCTGCTTGCTTGGACATGCATGGGAATCATGACTAATCAAACACCTGATGTGCATTATCTGCTGAACCTCCTGATCATTTCCTGAACTGATTTGTAATAAATGGTTCCTGACCGCATCAAAATGCAGGTACTTACCTGAGTTGCTAGTCTCCTGATTTAGCGGTTTTATGTAGGTCATGGACCTTCAATAAGGCTATTTTTGCATGTAACACCACTTCACCCTAACAGCTAGGCATGGGCTGGGGGTGTCAGGCCACTGCTGTCTGTGTATCATATTTAATGCTGTGTAAAAAAAAAAAAAAAAAGTGCAGAAAGTCTCACGATTTGACCTTAGTTGAAATCTGAAGTCTGACTCGGCGCCTGTTCCTATAGTCTGACATTTGATCAAATACTGCTGCTAATGGATGAGAAAGGAAAATGCTGCTCTATAGAATGATCCTCCAAATCTATCTAGGGGTTGGAGCGTGAATGTATTTTATGATATTGCTGCAAAACTGGCACAGCCGAGATGTGCAAATTACTCCTAGCCCTGCGGGATGATAATAGCTAGAGATATAAAGCAGCTGTTGTCAATTTAGGAAATTGAAATACATATTCATAGGTTATGTGGTCAAGGAGGTGAGGTATTGATTAACCAATATAGCCTAAGGGGCTTAGTGTGGTGTGAAATAATCCTGCCTCATGCAGTGTTGTAAGCAGTATCAGACTGCACTGGGCATTGACCTTAAACCAGTTAATTTCACTGGGACTCACTCACACCAGTGCTAACTGCTAGTGCTACCCACCAGGAGGACTGTGCTGCCTATTGCTGAGTTTTGTGAACTTTTTCCGGCTCGAGTGTTTATAAATGTTACACACACGCGTGCTCAGAATTACCAGTACAAGCAATCCTGAACACATAGGGTAGGGTTGATACCGTCACCTGTTTTTCCACTGCAGATTTTGACCACACTTTTGGACTGGTCTCTGGAGACTGGACATGGATTTTTCATCACATCAGATCTCTGGAAACAGACCTGACAGCAAACAAACTGCAGCAAGTAGCAGCAGCAGGAGCAGCACTGTATTGTCCGCCATCTCTCTTGCTGCCTCTGTTCCCTTCTGGAGAGTGTAGCTGCTTTGAGTTCCTGTTTAGACTTCACAATGGCTACATGCAAGTTCGAGCTGAAAAAAATACCTGCAGAATCAGGTACACCAGACCCATCAAAATTGTGCTCCTTAATTCGACTGGTAACATTGGGTACTAATCAGTAACTGATTAAAGCCCGACAGGCTACCCAATCTACTGATTTACTGTTTTTTTATCCCAATTTTCTGACTTACCAATTCCTGTACTTTGTTACCATTTTACCAATTGGTAAAATGTTCAAATTGGTAACATTCATACAGAGTATTTTGGAGTAACTGGGCGCCCAGCTAAGTACCTTGGTAATAGTCAGGCACCTAAAAGGCTACTCAAAACGCAGGTATTACCCATGGGCAACAAATGTACTACCCATTTCAGCTCTATTGCAAGACACAGCACTAGAAGAAGTGCCCTCCAGGGACATCTAGTCCAGCCCCCTGCTCCAATACAGGATTTACCAAATTCAAACTACCCAAGTGCTTGTTATGCATGTTAGGCTCACAATGGCTTCAGCACCCACCTTGAGTGGACACCGGAGAGAGTGCGCGATGGGTGTTTAGCAAAGAAATTGTGACAGTGATTACACTAACAATGAACACGGTTTTACACAGTTACTGTAGGTATAAAAACACCCCTAATCTCAACCCTTAGCCTTGAGTCACAGTCTAAATCCATCCACCAGTCTTGAGACAGCTTATTTATACAAATCCCACAACTTATCTTCCACAAACTAGCTTTACTCATTGTTCAGAAGTTCCCAATTCTAAGTCTTCAGAGAGACATAGGGTGCAAACTAACATGACAGCACCAAAACACCACCACAGACTTACGCAGTCTGGAGTAGGAATGTGCGAATGCACTTCGGAAGTTCAGAGTTCGGACCGAACTCGGTCTGTTCGGACGACTGAACCGAACTTCTGAACCGAACCCAAACCGACCGAACCAAACTACAGACCAACTGAACAGTTCATTCGTGTTTGGCCACGTTCGGATGAGTTCAGGCAGGAAAAACGTGATGAAGGCCCAGGGAGGGGGAGGCAGCTGAGGAGCAGACTTCTTGGTACCGGGGGTGGAGAGGCTTGGAATAGCAGCCAGCGTGCCCAATCACCTTTCCTTTTTGACTGAACACTGGCTTCTCAGTCTTCGATTGGCCAGGGGCTAGGCTGCACAGAGCCAATCCAGCCTTGCGGTAAGGCGGGAGCAGCAAGTAACAAAACTCTTTGCCCTTCCCCCCCTTCCAACACCTTCTGAGCCAGCCACTGATCATTTCAGCAGCGTTTACAGAAGGCTCCCTGACTCCCAGCAGTTTGCTTCCCTCATCCATTTCCAATCCTCCTCCTATTTCACCCATTCAACAGATTTGCCTCCCTATTATCATTTAGATTATATTAGATAGAACACAGGGAGACGTAAAAAAATAAAAACAGCTAAATCTATCTCCCTACCCTCCATTGAATCTATTCCTTTCCCTCTCCCTCCATATTCCATCCCTCATTCCCTTCCCCTGGTTTTTGATTTATTAGAGTAGGATTAGATTGATTTAGGTTTTATTTCAATTTCTGTACCCCTACCTGTGTTGTTTTGAGCTGTCTGTGTCTCCCCCACGTCCCCATGTGTAATATTGTATATCTATATCTATATTGAGAGAGAGAGAAAACAGACATGACGCTAACCACCCTTTAACCACCCTGCATGTTGCAGGACTGTATTGGTGCCCTATGCAGCCCTGAAACATGCATAAATGACCACCAAGGGTGGTTAAAGGGTGGTTATAGTGTCATGTCTCTTTTCACCCAGAGAGAGAGAGAAAGATTATAGTAGTTAGGTAGGATTATAGTTAGCTATTACAGTTGTTAGCTTAGTTTATAGAGATATAGTGATCTAGTTTTAGAGTGTGTTTTTTATATTCCATTATTTAGTTCCATGGATTTTATAATAGTTATTAGTTAAATAGCAGTTAGATATAATATTTGATAAAATTGTAAATATATATATATTTAATATACTTGTGTGTGGTTTGGAGAAATGGAGAAGGGAGGTATGAGAGGCCGAGGCCGCTCTGCTGCCCGTAAGGCAAGTGGCAGGGGCCGTGCCATCAGAATGCCAGCAGTGGGCAGAAGCAGCAGCCCAAGCACATCACGCCCCAAGCTGCGAAAGCCTGATGATCTCGCTCTTCCAGCACTGGAAGCACTGGGGTGCACTGTTCACCCCGGTGTATGTGGTTACTGATAATGCATCTAATATAGTGAGGGCTGTCCGCGACGCGGAGTTTACCAGCATCCCTTGCGCAGCACACACCCTCCACCTGGTGGTCACGGACACTCTGGGCTTGGGGGAGAAGGATTGAGGCAGGCACCCTTAGCTCCCTGATAGAGCGGGGGAGGAAGCTGCCGGGGTTCTTTAACTGCAGTTTTAAGGGCAGCGAACTCCTCAGGGCCAAGCAAGCGGAGTAAAGCTCCCCAGGGCATCTACTGGTGCAAGACGTGTCCACGAGGTGGAATTCCACCTTCCTGATGCTTGAGCGGCTTGTGGAGCAGAAAGCCGCCTTGCGCCAGGTGGAATTGGACACGGACAGCAGGACACCTCCAGGCTTCATTGGGCCAGAATGGGAGATCCTGGCACAGACGGTCCTAGTTCTCAGACCACCAGCTCCCCCATGGCCAACGTAAGCCAGGTGACCCCTCTGGTCCAGAGTGTCCACGGGAGTCTGGAGGAGATCATGATGCAGGGGCAGGATTGTGGCCCTAGGGGCAAGAAGCTAGGAGCTGAGGCGGTTGGGCTGGTGCAGAAGCTCAAGACAGGCCTGACAATGAGGTTTGAAAAGCTTCTGCAGTGGGGGGAATATGTTGTGGGAACAATGCTGGACCCCAGTGTCAAGGGCAGCGTGGCACGCAAGTCAGTCCACTATGCCATGTGGAAGGCTGATCTTGTGGGGAGAGTCCGGAAGGCAGAGTGGGCTCTAGACAATTCGTGGCACCAGCAGCAGGACAGCCCGGGGGATGGTGGGAGCAGCCGCTCCTCTGAGCCAGAGGGGTCTATCTCTGCCCCCAGTCCAAGCATTAGCAGCAGCAGCAGCAGCCCTACTGCCAGCATCTCCTCCTCTGCACGGCCCACTCTGGGGAGAATGGGGTCCAGCACAAAAGGGCAGGGACTGAGAGTGTGGCTGAGGGCAGTGGGGGCAGTGGTGCCCATGGACAGCTACGAGAGGGAGTATGATGGTGCTTCAGCAGCAGTTGATACCTACCTGGATGAGGAGCCATGCATCGATCCCAGCAATGATCCCTTGGCCTACTGGTCCGGCAAGACCAACGTGTGGCCGGCCCTGTCCAAGGTGGCCAGGGAATTATTGTCATGCCCACCACTAGTGTCTCCAGCGAGCGGGTGTTCTCTGTGGCGGGGGATATTTGATCTCCACACCGCCTGAGACTGGGGGCCAAGTTGGTGGAGCAGTTAATCTTCTTGAAGGTCAACCTGCTGTTGCCGGATTCCCTGAGCTGGCCCTGACAAGGAGTGATGGTGGAGTAGCACACACACCATCTCATGACATGGGCAGTCTTGGGAAGGGGCTCCTCATCCATAAGGGCTGCTGCTGCTGACCAGAGATGCTCCCTCCCTCCCACTGCTTCAGTGGCACCCTCCCTGCCCCCTCCCCCTCCCACTACATGACCTCGGCCAACCTATGACTGACTGACTGCATGCTGCTGGGTGGCATTGGGAAACTGTAAACCTGCAAGCTAGCCAATGGCTAGACGATCTCAGCCCGCCTATCTTACTGGCTCTCTCTCATGTGCTGCACAGTTTTCGCCAATCTGAGTGCCCTGCCAACTTGGTGTCAAGGTCCCAGTCTGCCTTCCCTACTGCCTCTCATACCACGCTGCCTGCCCACCCACCCAGGTTGCAAAGCTTGAACCCTGCCTCAGTCTGCCTGCCTTCTGCTCATTCCGTGCTGCCTGCCCACCCTCCCACTGGCCCAGGTAGTATAGATCAAAACCTGCCTCAGTCTACCTGCCTTCTGCTCATGCCACGTTGCCTGCCCACCCACCCAGGTTGCAAAGCTTGAACCCTGCCTCAGTATGCCTGCCTTCTGCTCATGCCACGCTGCCTGCCTTTCCGCCCACCCAGGTTGCAAAGCTTGAACCCTGCCTCAGTATGCCTGCCTCATGGCACAATGCCTGTCTGCCTACCCTGGAAACTCTGGGTGATGTGCACCACTGGTCTGGTAATCCCATGTCTGCTGGTCCATGGGTGCTCTGCCCTGACCAATCCAAATGTGCCCACACAATCCTGCTGCTGCCGTCTCTTGCTGTATGGGAGTTCTTCCCTGGTAAATCTAACCATCCTGTCTTCATGGGTGCTGTGTACAGGCAATTCCTGCTGCTGCTGTCTCTGCTGTTCCACGGGTTCTTGCCCGGTCAGTCCAATGTCTGCTGCTGCTCCTGCCAATTCTGCCTCTGCTGTCTATGCCATGGGTTCTGTGCCCAGTCAAACAAATGTCTGCTGCTGCTACTGCCAATGCTGCCTCTGCTGTCCGTGCCATGGGTTCTGTACCTGGGCAATCCAATGTCTGCACCAGCTACCAATGCTGCCTCTGGGAAATCCAATGTCTGCTGCCAATGCTGCCTCCGCTGTCTGTGCCATGGGTTCTGTGCCCCGGCAATCCAATGTCTGCTGCTGCTGCCAATGCCGCCTATGCTGTCTGTTCCATGGGTTCTGGGGCCCGTCATTCCACTCACAGAGAGCCATCATTCAACTGAATCAAGGAACAGCCACTCCAGCCCCAGGATCCACCGTCAGGGTTCTGGGGCCATCATTGCTCGCACAGGGCGGTGTCATTCCACCATATCAAGAAACAGCCACTCCAACCCTAGGACCCACCATCAGGGTTCTGGGGCCTACGTTACAGGCAGGGAGGGATGTCATTCCAGTTCAAGAAGAAGCTGCCACTCATTCCGCTCACAGGGCGCTGTCAATCCTGCTGCTGCTGTCTGCTGTGCCACGGGTACTGTGCCCTGGCAATCCAACATCTGCCACTGCTGCCAATGGCAACTGCTGTACCATGGGTTCTTCCCCAGCAATCCAATGTCTACCACTGCTGCCAATGCCACCTATGCTGTCTGTGCCAAGGGTTCTGCCCCAACAGCCCAATGTCTGCTTCTGCTGGTATTGCACGTCAGTCATTTGGTCCTCAATCTTGTAGACCGCAATAGCTTGGATGAGTGCACCAGCGGGCAGGGGCTGGGTGAAAATTACAATGGGGCAGAATGGGAGATCCTGTACCCAACTCCCTTTCTATCGGCTGCAGGCAACCAAGTCTATCGGCGATCGCCCGGCCCTTCAGAACGGCGCTCACCTATCTCTTATGATCGACTGTTCGCACATCCCTACAGATCATAGTCCTTGCCACTTCGCAGAGTTGATCGATCACGCATATCCAGTTGTTCAACCTGCATTCCATGCTGAGTTCCTTGAGGATTTCCGCAGTAATGATGAACTCCGTTTCCTTGCCTTCTGATGATTTGGAGCTCGCCCAGGATAATCTTAATCCTAAAAGAATCTTAAACTTCTCCTTCAGGCCAGGATCCTTGTTCTGTGGCTTTGCCATGGTTAGCAAAGAAGTGCCAGGGAACTTCCACCCTCTCCAGCCAGCAGGCACCTGCCTCTGCCCAGCCCCCTTAGCCCTGTCCCCTCATCATTCTTAGCCTGAACCTCAATGCTCTTGGACTTTAAGGTGCTGATGGCTCCCGTGCATGGGGCCATCAATAAAGCTTGTCACGCAAGGCGTGCAGATAAGCAAAGTCATGACAATGGGTGACAATCGGGGGTGAGGGGGATTGGTCACGTGACATCATACCCATATGTTTGTGTGTCTGTCACAGTTATTTAGTACGTGGGTATTTAGGTAGGTATGGGTGAGGAGTTTTACTTGCTTTCCTGTCTCACCTCAGTATCTAGACCTCCTCCCATTTGCCATCATTCCGCTCATGGAGATGGCCCCCATGCCTTGGCCTATATGCTGCCTGTGCCAAGGGTTCTGTACATGGCCACCAATGTCTGGTGACGCTAGTGCCAATGGCCCTGAGGCCTATATGCTGCCTGTGCTAAGGGTTCTGTACCCTGGCAACCAATGTCTGCTGCTGCTAGTGCCAATGGCGCCCAGGCCAGGCCTATATGCTGTCTGTGCCATGATGCCATTGCATCAAGAAACAGTCACTCCAGCCCTAGGAGCCGCCTTCAGGGTTATGGGGTCTATGTTACTGGCAGGGAGGGCTGTGGCCAATATCTAGAAGCTGCCACTCTAGCCCCAGCCCAGGACCCACCTTCAGGGTTCTTGTGCCCTGTCAATCTGCTCATGGGGCTCTGTCATTCCACCTTTTCTTTACGCAACCTGCTGTTCATGGGGGGTGGGGGAGAGAGAGAGAGTCTCCCCACTGCTAGAAGGAGAGAAACACGATCCCACCCATGCTGTCACTGGCACTATATGGCCAGAGAGAGAGAGGCTCCCTGCTAGAATTACAAAGATGGGGGGTGGAGGAGGAGAGGTAGGTGTATCCAGCTCAAGCTGCCACCTGCCATAACCAGGAAGAACTCCCATCTGTGCTCATGTGTCCGATCGATGCCCATTGGCCATTGCCCACATCCAGAAGCAAACCTACCAGAATGAGATGGAATATATCAATGTAACACAACATATTATATGTGCCCGCCTGTGTGTGTTCCTGTACCTGCTGCTACCACCTATTTCTTGATTAAACCAAGTGTGCCCAACCATGCACTAATTCTAGGGACATAATTATCATTAAACTCACATAGGCTGTCATTCCATTGTACCTGAATCAGTCGTGCCCGCCCATCCCAGGAACCATTAACGAGATTCTGGGACCATCATTCCAGTCACTGGGGGCTGCATTCTATTCCACTGCATCCAGAAGTCCAGTGCCCGCATGCCAGCCTTCTCCCCCCCCCACCCCAACAGCCTACTCCTCCACACCCACCTGTGGATGCCCACTGAAGCTGCTGGAAATACAAGCCCCTCTGACCACCAGCTCCCGCTGCCTGCTGCCAAGGTCAGGAGCCTGTCTCTCTGGCACATCCACAAGCCCTGCCCCTCCTGGGGGACTGTCTGCAAGTTGAGACCCTGCTGCTGCCTGGCACATCTTTGGGTTAATACCTTAACTACACTACATGTGGAGCCAGCCAGATGCTGCTGGTAGGGATCAACAAGCTGTATGAGATTCTGCCACCAGCCTTCCAGAACTTCAGCACGTAGGGATAAGCGACTGGACAGGTCCAAAGAAGCTCGTAACAAAGAACAACAACTTTTATTCAAACTATTTAAACAACGAACAACATTATGAAACCAAAACCAAACACTGAAAGGAAACTTATAAAGGAAACTATTAGTCTCTGGGTCTATCCCCCGGGACTTGGAGGAAAGGCAAATGGCGGCAGGGCACAGCACAGAGCTGAGGGGTGGCCACCCTGTGCTCTTCCATCTCATAGCCATGGGCCAACTCCATTGCCTGTTCCACATCCTGATGCCATCTGGACACCGCCTGGTGGAAGAGTTCCAGCCTCTCCATCTCGGCGGAGACATACTGGGAGTACGCCTCCACCTGCTTCTTCTCCACCTCGAGAGCCTGGAACTTTTACACCTGGCAGTTCTCCAGGCAGCGTACACCCGACATCATCTGGTGGCCAGGCCTCTCCACTTCGGCTCGAAAGGCCTTGGTCGCAGCATACTCCCGGAGCCCGGGGGACTCCACATTGGGACTGGAGGAGGGGGAATGGCTTACATGCCGTCGCTTTCGGGTTGCCTTCCCCCCCCCTTCTTCTGGCGCTGATGTTCAGGCTCTACGGCCATACCAGAGTCCTCCTGCTGCCCCAATGTCTGGCCATGGAGCCTTTCAATATGGGCGATTAGCCCTGATGTGGTCCCCTCTCTCTGCCTCCAGAATCTTTTCTTGCAGATCTAAAGAGCATAAAAAGATAGCAACGTGAGTGCCGCCATACTGTGTCAGACCAATGGTCTGTGTCAAGCCCTGCCTGCATTCTGTCTCCACAAGCGGGTGGGTGGCCAATCTCTCTCTGCAGGGGACTTCCATTCCTAACAGGTCATAGAGGGCAATGCATATTGCATANGGTGGCCAATCTCTCTCTGCAGGGGACTTCCATTCCTAACAGGTCATAGAAGGCAATGCATATTTCATATGCATACCCTGTTGTTCCAGCCCCCATGCCTTACCTTGCAGACGGCGAACCTGTTATCAAACCACCTCCAGAGATTGGACCTTGTCCGCAGACTGTCTGGGGGTGGCACTGGTGACCTCCTGGGTGTTCTGCATGACATGGCACCAGCGCCGGCATCCAATTCCTCTCTAAAACAGGAACACATAAACACCACCTAAGTAATATCGTGCATTTATGATGATCCCTCTAGTCCTCCCTCCTTTGGGTGCTCGGGATGGCAAATGGAGAGACCCTGGCTGGCATGTGCAAATCCTGCCCTCCTTGGGGTGCTGCTAGGGAGGAATGGCAAATGGAGAGATCCTGGCTGGCACGTGCAAATCCTGTCCTTATTTGGGGGTGCATAGGGATGGCAACTGGAGAGTGGACACCCTTGCCAGGATGGCTGGCAGGCACATGTTTGGGTGGGGGTGCTGCTCGTGCTTGTGCCTGACTGCTGGAAGAGCCACACACACAACAAAACCCTCCCTCTCTGTGGCAGACATCCGCTGCTAACTGCTGATGTCCACTGTTTGTCCCTGACTGATGCCCACCACACACACACCCATCTGCACTCTAGTGAGCTCGCTCTAACAGATAGAACCTTTCTTGTCCTCAAAGTAAAAAAAAAAAAAAAAAAAAAAAAAGGTTACAAACCGGCAGCACCTCTTGTGCCTGCCACTTGCTCCTCATCTGAGGAGCCGGCCACTGCCACCAAAGGTTCAGGGGCTGGGCCAGTGACCGCTTCCTCCTCCTCCTCTTCATCCACCACCATCAGCTCTGGGAGGACCAAGTTGGCCCCCAACCGGGGAATCAAGACAAGAGTCTTCTTAATTTATTTAAAAAAAAAAAAAAAAAAAAAAGCAGCTCTCACACAGACCACAACAACAAGTCACCCACCAACACACACCAACCAAAACAGCACAGCCAAGCCAAACCAAACACAAACAGCCAAAACACATGAAACTGAACAGCCAGCCAGACAAACACACACACTCTCACCACACAGCTCCACACGCACTCGAATTTCCGATTTCCGGCACAATCATGGAATCTGGTGATACCTTTTTCCGAACACCCAAACCGAACACCCGAACCCGGTGTACAAACCGAACGCCCAAACCAAACCAGACCAAATGCCCGAGCCCGAACCCGATCCGCCATCTGTTCACGCATCCTTAGTCTGGAGTGGGACTGGAAGCACAGTCGGGATTCAACCAGGTCCCCAAACTGATGCAACAGGGACCTGGTTTCTGGGGATGGTGAGGAGCCAAGTGGATCCACTATGCTGCTCCCTGTGGCTCACCCCCTTCCTGATGGGCAGCCATGGAGGCCAATGATAATCACCATGGGGCCCAGTTCCAGTGGTGCCTCAGACTGCAGTGATTAAACTGGGCTCTCAAATGAGAACATAAGAAGTGCCATTCTAGTCAGACTAATGGTCCATCAAGTCCAGCATCCTGTCTCCAACAGTGGTCAATCACGCGGACTTGGGAGAAGCACCCAACAGGTGACAATGGGGGATCCATTCCCTGTTGTTTTCCCCCAGCTCCTGTCATGTTCCCTGATCTTGTCTGGCTAATAGCTGCTAATGGACCTTTCTTCCAGAAACTTGTCCAAACCTCTTTTAAACTCAACTATAGTACTGGCCCTTACCACAGCCTCTGGCAGTAGATTCCACAACCCAATTATATGCTGAGTGAAAAAATATTTTCTTTTGTTGGTTTTAAACTTGCCAACCATAAGTTTCATGGAGTGTTCCCTAGTTCTAGTACTAACTGAGAGGGTAAATAACTGCACCTTGTTTATTAGTTCCACACCACTCATGATTTTATAGACCTCTATCATATCTGCTCTCAGTCATCTCTTCTCCAAACTGAAGAGTCCCAACCTACCAAGCCTCTCCTCATATGGGAGCCCTTCCATGCCCTTGATCATTTTTGTTGCCCTTCTCTGTACCTTTCTAGTTCAGCTATGTCTTTTTTGAGATGGGGCAACCAGAACTGCACACAATATTTGAGGTGCGGTTGCACCATTGATTTGTATAGAGGCATTATGATATCCTCAGTTTTATCCTCTATCCCCTTCTGAATAATTTCTAATATTCTGTTTGCTTTTTCGACTGCTGCTGCGCACTGTGCTGTGGATTTCATTGTATTGTTCACAACCACCCCCAGATCCTTTTCCTGAGTGGTAACTTCTACCTTAGTACCCAGCATTGTGTACGCATAGTTTGGATTATTTTTCCCTATGTGCCTTACTTTGCACTTGTCCACATTAAATCTCATTTGCCATTTAGATGCCCAGGTACCCAGTGTCGTAAGATACCATTGCAGTTCCTCAGTCTGCTCATGTTTTAACTACCTTGAATAACTTGGTGTCGTCTGCAAATTTGATCACCCTTTTCCAAATCATTAATAAAGACTTTCGACAGCACCAGTCCCAATACAGATCCCCCAGGCATACCATTTTTTACATTTCTCCATTTAGTCCTACCATTTGCTTTCTATCTTTCAACCAGTTTCTGATCCATAGTAAGACACTACCTCCTATCTCTCATGAGGGACCTTATCAAATGCTTTCTGGAAATCCAGGTACACTATATCTATTGTGGCTGCTTTACTCCTGGTCAGGCAGCAGAATACTGACCATGATGGAGACTAGTCTGGACTGTGACTCAGGGACTTCAAGTCACAGCTTGGGCTAGACACACACACATCCCAACATCAGGATGCAGTGCATGCAAACATCTGGTGGATGCATTTTGATGCAACGGTGGCCCCTAGATTAAACTGGGCCACTGCCAGGTTTGAAAACACCCATGTAATGTGTAGAAGGTGCAAGATAGCTCAGAATGTGTTGGATGGGAAACTGGTGGAAGGAAGAGAATGACGAAAGGTCTAGAAACCCTTGGAGATTTGAGGTAATGGGAATTTAGCCTTTGGACCAGCCTCCGATGGTTAGATTGATTCTTAGGTAATTAAACTCCCTCTGCTTCCTTCCTCTTGACATTCAAATCCCTCCTAAAAACTTACCTCTTCCATCAGGCATTCTCTAGCTCCTTACCCCCACAGATTTCTTATTTATGTTTCTCCTTATACTGTCTCATCATTCAGCATCTCCCTCCTCTTTAACTAAGCTAAGTACATGCACCTTCAATGTCATGACTGTATTCCTTTCCTCTCCCTATATGCAACTTTGGTTTCCTCTCCCCTTGCCCATTCTATACTGTAAGCCCCATAGGGCAGAGACCTGTCTCTAATCATGACTGTCCAGTGACAAGCACATTGCCAGTGTCATACAATTTATTTATAAATAATCATAGGTCATCAAAGCAAATTGCAAGATCCACCTGTGTGCAAAGGGGAATGGTTACTGTACTATCCCCCCATTTCTGGCTCCTTTTATTGGAGTACAAACCAGAATTGTCTTTCAGGACAGGATCATCAAAACGAGAGCCATTATACTTAATCAGCCTCCAGAGTCTGGACCAAGGCTACTAAAAGTTTATCATGGGCTTTCATGGGGTTTCTGCAAAGAGTGTGGAGCTCCATTAGCGATGTGCGAATAGAATGGGTTTTGGATGTTCGGTCCAAAAATTTAGTTCAGGTTCATGGGTTTGGTCCCATGGAGTTCGGACACCCCAGCATGTTCGGAAACTTCAGCCACAGCAGAGGCTTGGAGCACTCCAGGAGGGTCCATGGTGGCATGGCAGGCCGTCAGCGACACAGCGGCAGCAGAGACCAGGAATGCTTGGTGCTTGGCACCCCAGATTACCCGGGCAGGGAGGCTCAGCGTTTGTCCCCAGGGGGTGCCCGTGGTACCATGGCTGGCTGTCTGAGACCTAGCTGTGGCGGCAGCAGCAGAGGCCGGGAAGGCTTGGGGCTTGGTGACTGGCCTGGCACCCCTACTTGGCTGGACATTGCAGGCTGCCAGGCATTAGTGGAGTAGCAGCAGACATTGGATTGCCTGGTAGCAGAACCTATGGCACAGCAGAGGCAGCAGCAGCAGACCGTCAGCGTGGCATGAGCAGCAGAAGGCAGGCTGAAGCAGGGTTCGAGGTTGGCAATCAGAGTGGGCAGACAGGCAGCGTGGCATGAGAGGCAGTAGGGAAGGCAGGTGGGACATTGGCAGGGCACTCAGGCTGGCGAAGACTGTGCAGCACGAGAGAGAGCCAGTCACATAGGCAGGTGAAGATTGTCTAGCCAGATGCCGACTGGCAGGCTTACAGCTTCCCAATGCCACCCGCCATCATGACGTCAGTCAGATAGGCTGGCCGAGGCCATCTAGTCAGAGACAGAGAGAGAGAGGGAGGGAGAGGCAGGGTGGGCGCTGGGCATTGAGAGGGAAGGACAGCACCTCAACAGCAGGAGCCCAGATTGAGGAGGAGTATCCCCATCCCAAGACTGCCCCTGGCATGGGATGGCATGTGCCACTGCACCATCAATCCCTGTCCAGGAGCAGCTCAGGGAATCCCAGCACCAGAAGGTTGACCTTGATGAAAAGCAACTGCTCCACCAACTTGGCCCCCATTCGCAGGCAGTACAGCGAGCAAATGTCCCCTGCCATGGAGAACACTCACTTGCTGGGGACACTCATTGGTGGGCAGAACAACAGACCCTTGGTCACTTTGGACAGGGTCAGCCACACATCCCTCCGAGAGATGTGTCACCACCAGGTTCTTCCCCTTCCATCAGTGCTGTCAGTAGTGCAGCAGCAGCATCCACTTGTGGCCCAGAAGCATCAGTGCACCATGGAGGAGCTGGGGTGGGAGCAGCTTCCAAGTCTATCGACAGCTGCAGGATGTGGAGGGTGGCGTGATTTTCAACTGAAAGCCACGAGCATGTTGGGGGAAGTGATTGCGCTCGGTGGGAAGCCCTTCTCAGTGATCAGGGACATGGGGTTTAGGTGCCTGATTGGCTTCCTGGCCCCCCAGTTTAAGCTGCCCTCATGCACCACCCTGATTCGGCAGGTGGTGCAAGCCCTGTATCGGGCTCTAAAAGAACGAGTGAGGGAGCAGCTGGCAGGGGCTGGGGATGCCACCTTCCACTTCACCACTGACCTGTGGTCGAGTAGGAATGTTCAGCATGCCTAACTAGCAGTGATGACACACTGGTGGCAAGACCCGGAGGCAGCATTTGGCAGTAGCAGGAGGGGACCTGAAGCAGGGTATAGGTGGGCCCTGCTTCAGGTGGAAGTCATGGATGCCATGGCCCCCACACTTCTTGGAACATCGAGGTAGCCCTGACCACCATGAGGAGGAAGTGGGTCACGCCAGGTGAGCCCTTCCCCAAGGAATGTGTGGTGATGCACAACGCGGCCAACATATTGAGGGCATCCATGAGGGGGGCTTCACCAGCATCCCCTGTGCCACACAGACCCTTCACCTGGTGGTCAGGGACGCTCTGGGCTTGTGGGAGAAGGGGATTGGGGCAGCCACCCTTAGCTCCCTGGTCGAGCAGGGGAGGAAGCTGGCCGGTTTCTTTAACTGGAGTGTAAAGGACAGCGACCTCCTCTGGGTGAAGCAGGCTGAGCAAGGCTGCCCAGTGCATCAGCTGGTGCAGGATGTGTCCACGAGGTGGAATTCCACGTTCCTGCTGCTAGATAATTCCACGTTCCTGATGCTCCAGAGTCCTGATGCTCCAGGGTACAATGGGGTGGAATGGGAGATCCTGGCTCACACGGTCTTTGTTCACAGACTGTTCCTGGCCATGATGGAGACCATCCGCTACTCCATGGCTACCATCAGCCAGGTGACCTCTCTGGTCCAGAGTCTCCTCAAGAGGCTGGAGATTATCCAGGGGCAGGATTGTGGTCCTCAGGGCAAGAAACTGGTGGCTGAGGCGGTTTCCCTGGTGCATCAGCTGAAGGCAGGACTGAAGGGGTGGTTTGATGAGCTCTTACAGCGGGAAGAATATGTGTTGCTAATCATGCGTAACCCCAGGATCAAGGGCAGCATGGCACACCCGACAGCACTCTATGGCCACTGGAAAGTTGAGCTGTTGGAGAGGGTCCAGAAGACAGAGAGGGCTCTGGAGAGTGCATGGTAGTAGCAGCAACAGGACACCCCTGGGGATGGTGCGAGTGGGAGCAGCCACCCCTTTCAGCTGGTGCAGTCTACTCCTGCCTCCAGCCCTAGCAGTAGCAGCACTAGAAGCATGTTGAGCAGCAGCAGCACCCCTATTGCTTCTGGAAGACGTGGATGGACAGTCCTCCCTGCCTGTAACATAGGCCCTAGAACTCTGAGCGTGGGTCGTGGAGCTGGAGTGGCTGTTACTTGAGGCAGTGGAATGATAGCTCCATGTGACTGTAACTTAGACCCCAGAACCCTGGTGGTGGGTCCTGAGACTAGAGTGGCAGCTTCTGAATGACGTGGATGGACAGCCCTCCCTGCCTGGAACGTAGGCCCCAGAACCCTGAGGGTGGGTCCTGGGACAGAAGTGGCAGCTTCTGGATGAAATGCCTCCCTTTCTGGAACGTAGGTCCCAGAACCCTGAGAGTGGATCCTGGGACAGAAGTGGCAGCTTCTGGATGAAATGCCTCCCTTTCTGGAACGTAGGCCCCAGAACCCTGAGGGTGGGTCCTGGGCCTGGAGTGGCTGGCTGTTTCTTGATGTGTTGGAATGACAGCTCCCCACGAGCCGAATAATAGCCCCAGAACCTTGATGGTGGGTCCTGGAACTAGAATGGCAGCTTCTAGATGAACTGGAATGATGGCTCCCCGTGAGCGGAATTATGATCCCACAACCCTGATGGTGGGTCCTGGGACTAGAGTGGAAGCCTCTAGATGAAGGGCAATGACACTAGAGTGGCAGATTCTGGATAAAGCGGATTGATGGTTCTCCAGGAGTGGATTGACAGTCCCAGAACCCTGAAGGTGGGTCCTGGGACTATAATGGCAGCTTCTAGAAAATGTGGATGGATTGCCCTCCATGAGTGGAATGACGGACCCAGAACCCTGACCACGGGTCCTGTGGCTGGAGTGGCAGCTTCTGGGTTCAGTGGAATGACAGCTTCCATTGAGCGGAATGACAGCCCCAGAACCCTGATGGTGGGTCTTGGGACTAGAGTGGCAGCTTCTAGATGAAGTGCAATGACAGCCCTCTCTACCTCGAATGTAGGCCCCAGAACCTGGTCGGTGGATCCTGGGGATGGAGTGGCTAGCACCTCTGCTCGACCCAGCATTGCAGGCTTGCTGGCATCAGTGGAGCAGCAGCAGAGGTCTGGCCAGGGCTCGGTGGCTGGCACCCCTGCTTGGACAGGTGTTGCAGACTGGCTGGCCAGGATGTGAGACATTTGCAGACAATGAGCTGGACCGACACATCCCTCCCTGCCTGGAACATAGGCCCCAGGACCTGACATAAGGGCTCTGGGGATGGAGTGTCTGGCACCCCTGCTGGCACTGGTGGAGGAATGGCAGAGGCCCAGCAAGGGCTCTGTGGCTGGCACCCCTACTTGGCCAGGCATTGCAGCTGGCATCCTGCTTGACTGAGCTCAAGAAGCTCTATTGCAAATTGGGCAAGCCTTGCCCGGTGGTGAATCTTGTGGACACCCAGACCCCACCCACTGGTGCACTCATCTGAGATATGCCCATCTACGAGAGTGAGGAGGAAATGGCTGATGCTCAGTACAACAACAGCATCAAACATTAGATTGCCTGGGCACAGTAACTGCGTATGGCACCCCTGCTCAGCCAGGCATTGCAGGCTGGCTGGCATTGGTGGAGCAGAGGCCAGCCCAGGTCTCGGTGGCTGGCACTCCTGCTTGGCCGGGCATTGCAGGCCGGCTGGCATTGGTGGAGCAGAGGCCAGGCCAGGTCTCGGTGGCTGGCACTCCTGCTTGGCCGGGCATTTCAGGCCGGCTGGCATTGGTGGAGAAGCGGCAGAGGCCCGGCCAGGCCTCTGTGGCTCGCACCCCTAATTGGGTGGGCATTGCAGGCTTGCATCCTACTCTCATGATCTCAACAAGCTATTCTGCCAATTGGTAAAGCCTTGCCCAGTGGTGAATTACGTGGCCACCCAGTAGCAGACATTGGATTACTGGGGCACAGTACCCATAGCAAAGCAGAGGCAACAGCAGCGGACATGGGGTTGCTGGGGCACAGAACCCATGGCACAGGCAGCAGCAGCGGACATTGGATTGCCCAGTAGCAGAACCCATGGCACAGACAGCAGAGGCAACACAGCAGAGGCAGCAGCAGCAGACATTGGATTGCCAGGGCACATAACCTGTGGAACAGCAGAGACGGCAGCAGCAGAATTTGCCTGTCCACAGCACCCATGGAGCCAGGATGGTAGGATTTTCAAGGGAAGAGCTCCCATACAGCATCAGATGGCAGCAGCAGGATTGTGTGGACACATTTGGATTTGCCAGGGCAGAGCACCCATGGACCAGCAGACAGCAGCAGTGGGATTACCAGGTCAGTGGGGCACATCACCCAGGGTTGCCAGGGCAGGCAGACAGGCACCTTGGCATGAGACGCAGGCAGGAAGGCCTTCAGCTTTGCCCACAGGGTGGGAAGACAGGCATTTTGGCATGAGCATCAGAAGGCTGGCGGAGGCAGGGTTCGAGCTTGGTCACCTGGGTGGGCAGGCAGCCAGACAGCCAGCATGACATAAGCAGAAGGCAGACTGAGGCAGGCTTTGATTTTCACCACCTGGGCGGACAGGCAGACAGGCAGTGTGGCATGAGCATTGGAAGGCTGGCTGAAGCAGGGCTCAAGCTTGGATACCTGGGTGGGCAGGCAGACAGGCAGCGTGGTATGAGCAGAAGGCAGACTGAGGCAGGCTTTGATCTTGGCCACCTGGGCAGGCAGGAAGACAGGCAACGTGGCATAAGAGGCAGTAAGGAAGGCAGGCTGGGACCTTGGAAGGGCACTCAGGCTGGTGAAGACTGTGCAGCGTGTGTGTGTGTGTGCGAGAGAGAGAGTCAGAGAGAGTCCGCTAGGTGGGCCGAGATCATTTAGAGAGAGGTCGGCTGGCAGGCTTATCGCTTCCCAAAGTCACCCTGCATCATGAGGTCAGTCAGATAGGATGGCTGAGACCGTTTAGAGAGAGAGAGGGGGCAGGGCGGGCGCCGGGGATTGGGAAGGAGGGACAGCACCTCATCTCAGCAGCAGCAGCCCAGATTGAGGAAGAGCCCCGTCCCAAGACTTCCCCTGGCATGGGATTGTGTGCGACACTGCACCATCAATCCATGTCCAGGGGCAGCTCGGGGAATCCCAGCAGTGCAAGCTTGACCTTTAAAAAAAGCAACTGCTCCAGCAACTTGGCCCCCAGTCTCAGGTGGTGCAGCAAGCAAATGAGAGAACACTCGCTCTCTGAAGACACTCATTGGTGGGCAAGACAACAGATCCTTGGCTACTTTGGAAAGGGCCGGCCACATGTTGGTCTTGCCGGCCCAGTAGGCCAAGGGATCGCTACTGGGTTCAATGCATGGCTCTTCCTCCAGGTAGCTCTCCACTGCTGCTGAGGTGCTGTTGTACTCCCTCACGTAACTGTCCTTGGGCACCACCTCCAGCAGTGCCCTCAGTCACACTGCCTGCCCTGCTATGCATGAGCCCATGCTCACCAGAGTGCCCTGCACATATGAACTGCTGCTTGCTGGCAATAGGCGTGCTGCTGCTGCTCAGCCTGCTTCTGGTGCTGCTACTTCTAGGGCTGGGGACAGGGATAGACCCCACCAGCTGAAAGGTGTGGCTGCTCCTACTCCCACCATCCCCAGGTGCATCCTGCTGCTGCCGCCGCACACTCTCCAGAGCCCTCTCTGCTAGACCCTCTCCACCAGTTCACCCTTCCAATGGCCATAGAGGGGTGTCTGGCATGCCATGCTGCCTTTGACCCTGGGGTCCAGCATGGTTGCCAAATTGTATTCTGTCCGCTTCAGGAGCTCATCAAACCATGCCTTCAGCCCTACCTTCAGCTGCCACACAAGGTCAACCTCCTCATCCGCCAGCTTCCTGACCCGAGGACCACAATCCCACCCCTGAAGAATCTCCTCCAGCCTCTTGATGTGGCTCTGGACCAGAGGGGGTCACCTGACTAATGGAGGCCATGAAGGAGATGGTGGTCTCCATCATGGCCAGGAACGGTCTCAACATGAGGACAGTGTTAGCCAGGATCTCCCATTCTGCCCCATTGTACCCTGGAGGTGCCCTGCTGTCTGTCACTAGTTGACCCTGATGCAAGGTGACTTTCTGCTCAAGAAGCCGCTCGAGAATCAGAAACATAGAATTTTACCATGCAGACACATCCTGCACCAGCTGGTGCACTGGGGAGCCTTGCTCGGCCTGCTTCACCTAGAGGAGGTCGCTGCACTTCATGCTCCGGTTAAAGAAACCGGCCATCTTCCTCCCCTACTCGATCAGGGAGCTAAGGGTGCCTGCCCCAATCCCCTTCTCCCCCAAGCCCAGAATATCCCTGACTTCCATATGAAGGGTGTTTGTAGTGCAAAGGATTCTGGTGAAGCCCCCCTCGTGGACTGCCCTCAATATGTTGGCCGCATTGTCTGTCACCAAACACCCCTTGGTGAAGGGCGCGCCTGGCATGACTCACTCCCTAACCATGGCAGTCAGGGCTGCCTCGATGTTCTGAGAAGTGTGGGGGCCATCCATTACTTCTGCCTGAAGGAGGGCCCACCTATACCCTGCTTCAGGACCCCTCCTGCCACTGCCAAACCCTGCCTCTGGATCCTACCAGCAGTGCGCTGTGACTGCCAGGTAGGCATGCTGTGCGTTTAAGACTCAACCACAGGTCGGTGATGAAATGGACGGTGGCACCCCCAGCCCTTGCCAGCTTCTCCCTCACCTGCTCCTTTAAAGCCGGGTACAAGGCTGGCACCACCTGCCGACTCAGGGTGGTGCACGAGGGTAAACTGGAGGGCCAGGAAGTCAGTCAGGCACCTAAACCCAATATCCCCGACCACCAAGAGGGGCTGCCCATCCAGCGCTATCATTTCCCCCAACACGCATGTGGCTTTCAGTTGAAAGCCACACCACCTTCCACATTCTGCAGCTGCCAATGGACTTGGCAGCTGCCCCCACCCAAGCTCCTCCATGGTGCACTAACGCTGCTGCTCCCCCCTAGCAGCAATATAGCTCCTGTTGCTAGAGGCAGCTGTTAGAGCAGGACGCTTGACCGCTGATGGAGGCAGATGACTGGCCACTGCAGTCGGGAACCCCCTGGAGTTCACTGCCCCTGCCTGCCCGCTTAGCAGCACAGCACTGTGGCATGCCTTCAGGTGCCTCGCCGTGTCAGTTATGCCAAGGTTGGTGAGCACCTGTCCATGCTTCACCACCTTCTGGCACAAAGTGCTCTGCAACTCCCTGGGATCGTCTGTCTGCACCAACTTAAAATGCGCCCAGACAGAGAATGTTTTGCCCCCTCCTGCCTTCTGCCCACACTGGGTGATGCACTGCTGACAACGCTGCTAGGAGGGACAGAACATGGTGGTGACACAGCTCTCAGAGGAGCTCTCGGAGGAGCCATCGCCTCAGCACCAGACATCTCCTCCACAGGACTAGTGTCTGCCTTGCTGTTCCCAATATGAGTGATGTTCCATGAAGGGGAGTACTGGGACCCTGAGGCTGATGGATTGCCCACCATGCTGCTGCCACTCTCCCTTTGCTCCCTATAGCTGCTGCTGCTGCCGCCATTGCCCAGAGATTAGGCCCTGCCTCTAGCAACCGGGGTGGGATCCACCAGTCCTGGACTTCTGGGGATCACCTCAACAATTGGGGGCATTGGTGACCCTTGAGGAACATCCGACCCCAAAGTACCTGCTCCTGTAGTCACAGAAGAGACAGCTGCAGCCTCCTGTAGTGAAGGCCTTCCAGTGCCCTGCGTGGCAGTGAAGGACACTGGGAGGAGGCGCCACCGAACCACACCCTGGCTAGTGCCACTGTTGGGACCCTCTGGAGCCCATCTGCCAAAATCAGGGCAGTACAGTTTGGGGCATGGTGATAGGTTCAGGCTGCTGCTGATGCCTGCTGCAACTTTGCTGGCATGGCCCCTGCCACCTCTGCCATGTGCCCCATTGCCCACCTTACAGGCAGCAGACCAGCCTCTCCTGCTTCCCTTCTCCATTTCTCCCACCCAAAGAATGCACACAACTATCTATAGTATCTATCTATCTATCTATGCACACACACACACACACACACACACACGGGGATGGGGAGGCACACAGAGAGCTCACAACAACCAACACAGGGAAGGGTACAAAACTGAAATGAAACCTAAATCAATCTAATGCTACTCTAAATAAATCCAAACACATGGGAAAGGAATCAGGGATGGAATATATAAAGGGAGGAGGGAAGTATTCAATGGAAGGTAGTGAGAAAGAACACAGGGAGGGGTAAAAAATAAGCACAACACCTAAATCTATCTAATCTAAACTAAATAAATGAAACTACGCAGGTAAATGTGTGGAAATGGGTGAAATAGGAGGAGGATGGCAATGAATTGGGAGACACACAAACTGCTGGGTAGGGATGGGACACCGGGAAGAATACCGGATACCAGATTTACCAGTATCGGATCTCCCCGGTATCGTATTTACTGGTATCGGCATACTGGATTTTTAACATTGGACGCTTTACCAGTTTTTTTTACATTGCAGCCATTGACTTCAATGCCCTCAATGTAAAAAAAACAACAGTAAAGCGGCCAGTGTTAAAAATCCGGTATGCTGATACCAGTATATATCCGATACCAATATTCCAACCCCTACTGCTGGGAGAGGGAGACTTCTGAAAACGCCTGCTGACAGGATCAGTGGCTAGCTCAAAAGGAGTTGGAAGGGGGGAGGGCAATGACTTTTGTTACTTGCTGCACCCGCCTTACTACAAGCCCCATTGGCTCTGTGCATCCTAGCCCATGGCCAATTGCAGACTGCAAAGCCAGTGGTCTGAGGAAAAGATGGATGGTGATTGGGCAGGCTGGTTGCTAGTCCAGGCCTCTCCACCCCTGGCACCAGGAAGTCTGCTCCTAAGTTGCCCCCCCCTTTCCCCAGGCCTTCCAGCACCATCCCCCCACCCCCAAACGCTGCCGAACTCATCCAAACACAGCCGAACTGTTCGGGGGTTCTGGCAATTGGCTCAGCCGTCTGAATTGGTCAAGTTCAAGCCGAACACAGAACAGCCGAACCACGTTCGCACATACCTAGCTCTTTGCTAACTAACTGCACAAATTGCAGCCTGTCATTGGACTGATGGCTGCTTCTAGTATGTCTCCGATTGGCTGAGTATGACCTCCCAATTAATTTTCTCTACACTGCTATACAGCACCATTTCACCAACAGCTTTGACCTCTCTTGGAATCATCCTAGCTTATGTCCAAGCACTCTGATCGATCCTGTTGCAAGACAGGCCTATCATCTGGTCTGTTTCAAACACAAAGCACACAATCCTGGTAAAACAAACAATGCAGTTGGACTAGATAATCCTTGAGGTACTGTCTAATCCTAAAATTCTAATGTGAAACCCACATATAAAATACACAGAAAAAGATCAAGTAGCATTTCTGTACAAATCTTCCACTGTAGAAGTTGTACTGCAAAGTTCTAGTGCAGAAGAACATAAAGCAATGTCCCACTCCTTAATCAATTATTCTATTTCTCAGTCAACAAGTTTTCATTTTTGTAACCACTAGCTTGCTCTTGGCAGTTGATGACAGAATTGAGAACTCAGTAGATCTACAGAACACACTCAACTGATGGACAAACTGACTGTGCAGCAATAGGGATGGGCAGACAGAACCCGGTTCGGATGTTTGTTCATTCAGTTCGAAACCCGAGTTTGGGTTCGATGGTTCAGTTCAGCCGAGTTCAGTTTGGCTGAACTTGGCCGAACATCCAAAAATAGCAAAACCGAAACTGAAACTAAATCAAAACCGAAACCTAATTTTTCGGCCCTGGAAAGCCGTTTTTTCTGCCCCCAAACACGACTAAACTGTTCGGTCATTCACGAGTTCGGTTCAGACATTCGGTTTGGACATCCGGACAGACAGAGTTCAGTCCGAACTCTGAACATCCGAACCGTGTTCGCCCATCCCTATGCAGCAAAAGGGACAGGATTTTGAGAACAAAAATCACCACAGGAAATATACCTTTCCCATAAGCCCCAAATGAGTTAATGGGAAACATACAATTTCTCATCTCACTGAGATGCCACTGGTATCCTTTTAACTAGTAGAAAAATTAATAGTTGTCTATGAATACAAAGCTATTCACATTTCAGATAGCTCTCTGAATATCTGAGTAATATCTGCTACTTAAGCAGATAATCACATATCTGGGGGGTTTCTTCCCAGTTTTAGGCTGTTCACTTATTCATTTTTTTTTTTGGTTACTCAGCTACTGTGCATATGCAAATAAGTCAAATGAAACATCCAAATATCTAAACCCTCAAACAAAATCCTTTGAAGGTGCACTGAAATAATGGTTATTATACATTTTAGTTACATGGGTAAAAATGGGCAAAATGTGTAGATATACTATTTGCCACAGATATTAATTTTGCCCCTACATTTAATCGATGAGTTGGGATTATGGCTTAAAATAAGCTAAGTGCTAGATAAACGTACATAAGTTTTGCAGGCTCTAGAAATTTAATTTTAGAAATGGCCTCTCTCACCCACACCCATCCCACCTCCTCACCCTCATCCCCCCTTGCCCATTCCCCCTAGGCCCACCCCCACCTCTCCTCGCCCAAACCTGTCACACCCAGGTGTCCCGCAGAGCACTGTGACCAGTATGAGGCCAGTGCGCCACCCAAACCCCACAAACCCAGCCGCTCCCCATCCCCCAACCTCATCCGCATCCCGTTGCTCCCCAAACACCAAATGCCTTTTTCCTGCTCCCTCTGGAACTGCCGCTCATCCGTGACTAAAGCCCCCTTCATCCATGATCTCTTCCTCTCTCGACCCTTTCAACTCCTTGCTCTTACAGAAACCTGGATCTCGCCCTCCAACTCTGTTACCCCGGCCGCTCTATGCTCCGGGGGCCTGTCGTTCTCTCACCGTCCCCGCCCTGAGGGCCAGGGCGGTGGTGTGGGTTTCCTCCTTGGCAAGCACTGCCACTTCAAAACCCTCTCCCCTCCTCCCTCACTCTCCTTCCCTTCCTTTGAGGCCCACTCTGTGCGCTTATACTCCCCT
>QEPC01013498.1:9631973-9643047 GCA_003113815.1 Sphenodon punctatus | reverse complement strand
TCCTCTCCCTCTAACCTGACCATCTGCATTGATGGGGTCACCATCCGTCCTGTTCTCCAAGCCCGCAGCTTGGGCTTCATCTTTGACACGCACCTCTCCTTTAAACCTTACATTGACTCTGTGGCCAAATCCTGCCGATTTGCCCTCCTCAACATTGCCCGCATCCGCCCCTTTCTATCTATCTCCTCGGCCAAAATCCTTGTTCATGCCATGGTTATCTCTCGCCTCGACTACTGTAACCTCCTCCTTGCTGGTCTCCCTCGCTCTCACCTATCCCCCCTTATCGCAATCCAAAACTCTGCTGCCAAGGTCATTTACTCTGCCCGTCGCTTCGGCCATGTGCAGCCTCTCCTCCTCTCCCTTCACTGGCTCCCCCTTCCTGAACGTATCCTGTTCAAGCGCCTGGTTTTCACATTCAAATCGCTCCATGACCAAGCTCCCCCTTATCTCTCGGACCTAATCTCCCTACGCACTCCTGCACGCGCTCTCTGCTCTTCCGTTGTACCCACCCTTACTCTCCCTCGTTGTTTTTGTCTCTTAGATTGTAAGCCACAGGTAGGGACCGCGTCTAATTCTATGTTCTGTACAGCACCAGGTCGTGTGACTGGCGCTTTATAAATGTCTAAATGTCTAATAACTAGGGATGGGTAAACGTGGTTCAGAAGTTCAGACCAAACTCGACCAGTTCAGTTGACCGAACGGAACTTCCGAACCGAACTCGATTTTCGAACTGAACTGAATTTCCAAAGTCGGTTCTATTCGCCCATCTCTAAAAGATAATATTCCATTTAGTTCAATGGGGTTTGAATTTCCGAACTTTGTTCGGAAGTTCGAACCGAACACAAATAGTTTGGTAGACCAAAATGAAATTCCAAACTAAACTGAATTTCTGAACTCGATTCTGTTCGCTCACCCCTAGAAATGACTTGGGTCCCTCTTCACCATGGGAATGTGTAAAGAAAAAACAAAAGTTTCGTTGCCTGCTTACAGCAGATTGCATTCAATTTCCTCATCAGATCATGTTGTATAAACTAGAGCTAAAACAAATAGAGTTTTTGTATTCTGAAATCAAATTCATTTTTAACATATTAAAATGTTAATCAAAACCCCCTGAGAACTTTGGTTGCATGTCAGTTATCAATTTGTTTGATTTTAACTACTCTTAGATGCCAACCAATCACCATGGCCATGAATATGATGCAGAATGTATTGTGCAATATATAGCATGGAATAATGAATTACCAGACAAATTCTCATGCAAACTTCACAAATCCATTCACATTCAAATTCTGATTTGTACTTCCCATTCTGCAGAAACTATTACATTTTAATTTTGACATATTCTTCAAGAATAAATGCAAAACGCTATTTAAAACATTGCCGTCCCATAGCTCTATGATAAACTATCCGTGCCAATCTCATATCAGTCTGTTGGCATATCCAGCACAAACGTGTGTTTGCAAACAAACATGCATTTGTATTAAAACAAAACAACAAAAACCAACATGAATACTAACTCCCACTTGAGATTCATGCAAACAAAGCCTCATTGTCATATGAACTTTGGGGATACGCTACAACTCCCAAGTCAGTTTCTTGCTCAAGAAACCAAAGCTCTAGTCCTCAAAAGGCTACGTGGGCCCCATTCAATTCTTTGATGATCAGAGCCCAAGTTTAGCCAAAAGAGGGATATGGTTTCAGAAAAGACGTGCTTGGAAGAAATGGGTATGTCATAAGCAATGAAGTAGATTAACTAACTCTTTTTGCAACTACAGCCTATAATATTTGATAAAAGAAAATGCCTTCAGGAAGGAAGACATCCAGGTAGACAGGAGCAGAACTAGCAGGTAATACCAGCATGAGTCCCTTACACCTTAGTGGGACCTATGGCCTTCCTAACTGCTAGCTCAGGTAGCTAGCTCTGCTCTCATATCCCGCCCCACTCCTGCCCAGGAGCTTCACTCCTCCTCTGCCCCCACCCTTGCCTGCACGCCTCGCCCCCTTGCTCCTCTAAACATCTTCACCCCTTCTCTCTTGCTGCCCCTCATGCCTAGATCTCCCTCCCTGGATGCATTCGCTTTGCTCTCACCTTCCCTAGCTCGTCTTGAGTGAAACCGAGGCCTCTTCCCCCTCTCTCAGAGAGTCTAGTCCCCTGTAACTTAAGTGAAGTACATGGACCTGCAACTTCTCAACTTCGTGAATGTATTCTTATCTCTCCCAGTTTGCGCCTCTCGACTTCCCCCAATTAGATTCTCTTAGATTGTAAGCCCCTCGGGGATAGGGACCTGTCTATAACTATTAATTGTAACACACCAGGGACACCACTGGGGCTAAATAGATAAATAAATATGCAGAAGGAGAATTGTGCTGTAAAACATTTCCCACACTCACTTCTTTATATACTAAATTAAGGGCAAGGAGATATTTTAGATATGGTGATGCTTATTTATGTAGAAGAATTGATGCAATTCTACCGTATATGAAGACTGGGCTTCATATTTTTTCTTTATCTGAACATTTTAACATACTATTCAGAAATCCCAGACATCAAAAGTGTAGCCAGATTGAACCCAAAAATTTCTCAGCATCTCAATTTTATTCCCCCTTTTTTTTTTTTTAGAAAATCAAAGACTTCCTTGTCTTGGACAAATAGATACTCTGTTACTAAGGAGGCTTGCCTCTGCAGCATGCCATTCCAGAGGCAGGATTCTTCCCAACGAGGCAGTCCTTGCCCCTCCCTGGTGGTCCTCTTTTGAGCTGTTTGGCCTTTGTGTTTTATAGATGAGCCTCTGCTAGCTACCCTTTCCAGCGCAGTTCAGAACATTCAGCCACATCCTTGCTTGCTCTTTGGTCAGCAACAACCTTAAAAAGGCAAACACTTTCCGGTATGTTTCTGGAGCAAGGGGCTGGTTCCCTGCAGGCACTTACCCTTCACCTATCACCATCAATTGAGGCCTAGTCCTAATAAGGGCTCTTAGGGTAAAAACAAACGTGACAGCAGACTGGTTCAGACCACTGTGGCACATTTGTATACAGACCCCACCTGCACCCATGTGCAGACATCACCAGATATTCCCAGGGTCATTCTGGTGGCTAGCCCGGGCTGTGATCTCTGGTTGGTTAGGGTCTGCTCCTATTGGGCCATAGCAGGCCTCCTCAGAGTTGCATGTGTGTTTCCAGGGCAGTCATTGGCCACCATGGCTGCCTATCATGATGGGGGAGGAGCACTGGGCACAGTACAGGGGCGGGGACAGCTCGGCACAAGTTCTCCCTGTGCCAGACTGTGTGGACATTTACCTGGGAGGTTGCATGTTTGTTTTTTGCTCTGGCCTGGTGCGTGTCCAGTCTGCCCAGGCTGCCTGTCCCAGGTCAGGCTGGCATCATGTGTGCTTTCACCCTTAGTGACTTGGTTACAGACCTGTTCCAGAAGACACCAATGCAACTCAAATCAGAATCTTGTCTGCAAATTCTTGTATCCAACTTTCTTCGTACAGTTCAGCCATTTTGCACTGCACACCAGTTTTTTATTGGTTTTTCAGTATCTCAGCTGATACAGTATGCATTCTCTATGGTACCCTGTTATATTTCTTCATATGGGCAGTTATGTAAACTCCTATTTTGTTACAACAGGCCTGGTTATGAATGCTTCCCAAAATCACAGGCAGCCCCTTTGGTCACATCATGAGATTTCCATGTGGTAGATACATTTAGGCAGTATGGACATTGCCACCATGCAAATAACCCAAAAGCAATCCCAGAGGTTACTGCATCCATTTTGTGCAGTCCAGTGAGCTAACAAGCTGCTTTGCTAACAATTTTCAACGTTTCTCTCCTTTTTCTTTCACATTTCAGTTTGTTTATCCATCCTATCTCTAAGCTTAACACCTAGTTGCTGCAGTTCTTGGCTCTTGTTCCACCTGCTTATTGATCCATTTCTCTTATCTGTTTGTTCCTATCTTCCCCTTTCCTTATCTACTTCATTAGAATACAATTCTTAAAGACAATTCCTGACCTTTGCAGTGTTATCTTTTTGCTTCAGGGTATGAATGGCTTTTGATTTTCCATTTGTTTTCCAGGCCTTGCTTTGTGTTTATTTTCCACTTCCTTTTCCAGGAATTTCTTAGCTTATTTGCTATACTCTTGTATAGACAGTGACACACTTCTATTCCTCTTCTGTAATAAGGGACTATTTTGATCTGCCATCTCTGTTGAAGGGCAAGAGTCCCTGAGCTATCAGCAACAGCACTAGCGTTTAGCATAGACTCAAGTACCATAACATGAATGGGACTCACACCTGCACTAAGTGCTGGAGGCAGAAGTATCTGCTTGGTGAATTGTTCCATTTTCAAGTTATGCCACAGTATGCAACACCTTTTAAACCCTTCAGTGAGATTGATAATACAACATGCAAATAGGGCCATATTTTCCCCTCCACATGCATCTAACGTAGAGCTGAAATGAGTAATAGATTTATTGTGGGTATTTTTCAGTTATTTGAGTAGCCATTTGAATACCCAAATAATACCCGTTACCAAAATGGATACTTGCATAACAGTTATTTTGAAGAGCAGGGGGTATTCTGTTTTCAGATTTTCAGTACAGTTGTTTGAGTTTCATCATTTTTGGCAATGGCACACATTCAGTAATGTTAATATTGCTGAAATAAATGAAATTTTGAGATAACAAAATTTTTGGGGGGGCAGATGAAAAACTTAAATAAATAAATAAATAACTTGATGGAAAGTAAACGATAATAGTAATAACCCAAACACTGAGTTGGGTAGGGTTGGGTTGCGTTGCCCCAGAGTGTTTTTTTTGTTTTTTTTAAAAGAAATTTCAGTTCTAATCTAACGTTACAATTTTGGGCACCTTCCTTGATTTTGGGCCTTCTCTTCTTCTTCCAAATTTGGCTATTAGCAAGTTATTTAATAACTTCTGGGATCAGATTCACACACATAAACACTGATTGCACAAAGCTTCTTTCCATAAGAATCTAACCTAAAAAACAACTTTACTTATTAGCCAAATACTACAAGTGAAAAAAAGGCTGGAAAAAGAAATATAGCCCATTTGATTTCCCTAATAGTACAGATTTCCCTTCTTCCCACCTCTACATCACACCTTCACTTACTTGTATTTCTTTTGTGCTATTTATACTTACACACCACCTTTATACCTCACTTCCATTAACAGAGAGGAATGTCTAACCCACCCTGCAGGAGTTTGTTTCTCCCAGACTTTATTTCACTATTTTTCTATCCCACACCCTCCTACTGAGAGAGCAGCTTGGGGCGGCTTACAAAACATAAAACAATAAATAACAAAACAAACACATGATATACAATTTAAAATTCATTAAAATGCTAAAAATATACTAAAAGGGCAGAACCCCCCCCCCCCCAACCCACCCAACCCGTCTCCTTCTCTAAAGGCCCGGCAGAACAGCCAGGTCTTACAGCTTCTTCGGAAAGAGGGGAGTCCAGGGCCAAGCAGGCCTCCATCGGGAGGGAATTCCACAGCCTGGGACCGGTCACCAAGAACGCCCTCCCCATTGTCACCATCCAGGAAGCCCAAGGGACTTCGAGTCAGGTGTCCCCGGCTGACCGCAAGGGCCACAATGCAATCTGGGACCAGAGAAATACAGCAGAAACAATCCTAATGTAAACACGCCCTCAGATGTGTACTCACAAGTTTCCTCAATCAGTGTAAGCTAGACCCCAGAATCTCTCTCACACATTTGAATCATTCGTCTGTTAAGTGGTACAGATTCCTCACTTCACCATGCTTTAACCATCCTAACCAGGTGAGCAAAGGGTGATTTAAGTTTTAATGGACTGTTAATCCAAAAAGACGATCTGGAGGAAAAAGCCCTATTTGAAAAGAAATACTATATTACTAATACATGTGTACTTCATATATGGCGCTGCCTAACTGAGTCAGACCAATGGTCCATCTTAGCCTAGTATTGTTGAAAACACAGATTTGAAACCCAACAGCAGGGTTTCAAGTCTGGCTTTCCAGAGTCTCTGGCTGAGGCCTCACCCAGGTATGGGACCCTCCTGGATCCCCAGCAAAGGCCTCACCAGGGCTGGCCTTACCGCGCGGCAGTTTGGGGTGGTGCTCAGGGGGCCCAGCTCCTGGCCACTGCTCCCAGTCTCTGGCAGGGAATGAGGGAGAGGCAAAGGCCCCACCTCTCCCTCATCCCTGGCCCATAGCAACTCCAGTGGCATTGGATGTGGGTGACGGCAAACTCAAGTTGCTGCGGGCCCCAGTGCGACCCGGGAACTGGCCCAGCACAGGACCCAAGCCAGCAGCGGCGGATGGAGTAAGTACCCCAAAAAATGGCTGGGCTTGGGTGGAGGGGAGTGCCCCCTTCACCCAAACCCAGGTACAGGTAGCACCCCCAGACCAAGCCGGGGAGCGCCCTGAGCTGGGGAGCACCCCTAGGCCCGCCGGCCACCAGCAGCAAAGCCGCCAGTGGCAGAACGGCCCCACATTTCTCCTTCGCCCTGGGCCCCGCAATTCCTAAGGCCAACCCTGGGTCTGACCCAGGTTGCTACCAGAGATCCTGAATCAGAGGGGGCCAGGATTGAAATTGGAACCTTATACATGCAAGACCTGTGCTTTACCACCTTAGCCAGAGTCCTTTCTCTAGCTCAGCACTAAAATGTTATTCAATCTCATTCTGCAACAGATTGACCCGTGTTCTGTGGTTAGCAGCTTTGTTCTTCATTGAAAATGTACCCCATTAGAAACTTAGTTCTATGGTTTACATTGGGATGGATTTAGATTCTAAGCTCAGTAGGATTGAGAACCTACCTTCATATTTAAAGAACCAACTGAGATTTGATCCTAAGCAAGGCCTCCAAGTGCTGTTATAGTAAATATTAGTAATACAATAAACAAAACTTGTAATAGCGCAGTCCTGCCATGAATAACGCGTGTCATACACAAACACAAACTCTGATTGTCTATCACCAGTACGTCTTTCTCTACAGTACTCCCAAATGATAGTAGATTACAAGCATAGTCTCTCAATGAGGTGAGGCCCTACCAGGCTTCCCAGCCTACTAACTGTTGCCAAGAAGCTGCTCCTCAGCTCCATGTGAGGCACTTCTTGGCCAGGCTTCTATGGCATGACTTCTCCAGTGAGCCAGCCCCAGGGCAGTGGTGCATGCAATAGGACCTGAATTGGATTCTCAGCTCCTTTCCCTTCAGGCACCCTCAAGCCCAGAGGCAGGCTTTTCGTTTCCACCTCTGCCTCTCTATGGCTTATAAGTTTCTCAGTTTATATACAGGCTAGGAAGGCTCTTCTGATTTACTTCTGCTGCAGCTGCTTCTACTCACTTATCCCTTTGAAACTTAGAACTCCCTTCAGCTGGAGACCATTGGCAAGGGGAGCTGAGCACTTAGCCTCTTCAGGACCAGCTCAGTCTGCCACACTCCTTTACCTGGATCTCTTTGATATGGATCCTTCTTTATTCTGGATACATCTTATATTCTCCACAATACTCATATACAAAGTGTTACTAATACAGTGGAACCCTACTTATCTGGAAACCTCTAACAGACAAAACCCTTGATCCACTATTATACAGGCACGGGAGTGCCTGATAGTTAAGGCAAAGTGCACTCTCCATTATAAAGCACAAACGTTCTATTGCTTATACAATTGAGATCATTTATGCTATCATTATGAAAAAGATGTGCATGGAGGATCACTTGGATTGAAGCTATGCAACATTTCAGACAAATCGAATTTCAAATGGCTGAGGTACAGCATTTTACAACTGGAAGGCTGAGGAGCAGTTTTGTGGGGGTTTCCAACTGTCTTGAATTAATCAGTCTAGGGCTTTTACAGTTCTGTGTCACAAGCTGAAAGCCTTTTTAAAAAACAATCCTGGGGGTCAGGGATGCTGTTGCTTTTTTTAAAAAATGTTTTTAAAATTCCATAATACTTTTAAAGTTATTAGAAGTTCAAGTAACAATTTTAGTCTTTGGAAAGAATGCAAAGCTGAACTTATGCAACACACATGCAAAACGTTTTACTCACTCTTAGCCACCACCACAGCATGACTTTGGAGAGCATATTGTTAGTCACTGAGTACAAGGTTCTTCCCCACCTCTTAGTCTTCCAGCTCCATGCAGCAGCAGCAGCAGCAGCAGCTGGCAGCTTGGGTGGTGGTAGCAGCAGCACCTCTCTGGTACGAACTCATTTTTTTACCAGTTCCCACTCTCTCCTATCCCCTTCCCCCTCCTCTAGTGAATACCTCAAACCCAGTTGCCGCACACCCACAAGCATGTGGGAGTCTGGCACCATGATATCACAGCCCCTTTCCTGCTGCCCTTGTTGACCTGCCCACCAGTGATGCTCACCTCCTGCTTCCCCCTGCCTCTCTTGCTCCTATTTTGCACCTCAGCTCTGGCATCAGGGGAAGCCCCGCTGTGCTACTTCTCCCCAGCCAGTGTGGGCCCTAATTCTCCTGCCTGCAGGAGCTGGCCCAGTGCCATGGTGCTGATCAAGGACAAGATGCTGCTGCTCAGGAGAGGAGGGAAAGTGGTAGATTGAGAGGATGAGGGGCTGCTGCAGTTTCAGGAGAGATGAGCAGAGCAACCCACAGTCTCTCCTGGGACTATCCCTTTCTTCTCTCCAGCTCTCAGAATCCCCACCTACAACAGCAGTAGCCTTCCTTTGCCCAGCTCCATACCTGTGAGTGAGGAGCCTCCAGTTTCCATGGCCTGTGTACGGGGGGACCAGATGTGGGCAGTGATAAGTGGTGGGCTTCAGGACTCACTGAACTGGTGCTGCTGAGGGATTTGCAGGAGGCTGAAAGAGGAGAGCTGCTACATGTTCTTCATGGAAAAATTGGCTTCCAACAGCAGCAGCAGAGAGCTGTTCAAGGTATCCTCCCTGCCCATGGAGACTGGCAGGAATTTCAAGTGGGAGGTCAGTTGGGTGCTGTGCAGGGGATGTAGTAAGTGACCTGGCTGGGTTAGCTCCATGCCTGGTCCAGTAATTCTGGCTGGGCTTGGGTTGGGAAAAGTTGGCTCTAGACAATATCTGTGTTGCCACATCCCCAGCCCTCCATATTTGTCTGCTGTGCCATTGGGTCTTGCTGGCTTGTTTATTTGTAGACGATTGTGATTGCTAAAGAGACAAGCTGTGCGACATGGGGGAAAACTTTGTGAAAGCAATCTCTCTCTCCCATCTCCACACCATACACATGCACTTGTGAAAACAGTCAGCCTAGGAGATTGTGATGCGGAGAAAGATTGTGAATGTGTGTGGGTTCAAAGGGATGTGGGTATCTTGAGATATAATTGTTTAGGGATAAGATGCAAAGGAAAGCAGATTGAGAATCAGTGGTGGTGTGCGGGGAGTTTCAGTTTTGTCCGGAGGGGTCTTAAAAGTGTCGTGCTGCAGGGCTTCATGTATATAATGCCGTAGTTATTTCTAAATGATTCTCCAAAGTAGGGGCCATGGAGGTTTTGGGGAAGAGATCACAGCCTGTGATATGTGCTTCCTTAGATTTTTATGTTAGTAGACTGGTTAAACAATCAGAAGCAATTATGAGGGCTGTGAAGAGAAATTCCGTCTCCTAGGAAGGTTACATACATACATAATTTATTCCAGCTATTAATCATTAAAAGCCAATGTACATTGTACAGTAAATATACCAATTACAGGTTACAAAGCCATAGCTCAATTTAGGAACGTTAACAATCTATGTCCTCTAATAGAAGAGTAAGCTTTTTCCGCTGGGCTAACAAAAAAAATATAATGCTACAGCTTTCATAACATTTGGATCTCGCGGGGACAATAGAGCCAAGATCTTCTCCAACTCAAGTTGAAAGGATTGCCCTTCTAAAATTGGAGTAAGCCACACAGCACATAAATCCTCATAGCGAGGGCACACAAACAAAGTATGCTCTATAGATTCAACCTCCCTAATACCACAGATATATTGTCTGTCAATATAGACTATCCCCTCTGCTCTACCAGTGGTATGGCTTATGGAAGAAACTAGAATCTGGCCATAGTCAAAGCCCTGTGAAGTTGGAAATCTTGTAGGTAAAGCAGGCACGGTTCTAAGGCAAAATTCACTTTTAATAGCGAATACAATGGGCAATTCTTACTACCGCTACCCGAGATAAAGCCTCCTGGAGAGGTCAGAAATCCTCTGCTTAATATCAATTAATACCAACCTATTATGTATCTGAAAACAATAACCTGGGGGGAAACCCAGCTTAGTTAGAGTGACTGATATTTTGTACCACCATCTATACTTTGTGCTCCCATGATGCTGCATCTGCTCCAGTCAACACTTACTGGTTAATCTAATTAGAACTTGATGTCACAGTTTATCCCAGTATGGGATTGCTCTTTTTTTGGCCAAGGCAACCACTAATAATAATCCAGTTTCTGCACGAAGCATAAAAAGTGAGGTAGATTTAGGAACTCCTAGCACTCCTCTTAAACAATTATTCTGGACCACCTCCATATCTCACAGCCATAAAGAATTTGAGCTAACACTTTGGTCTTGTATACTCCAAGCACAGGAATTGCATTGAAGATATTAGAACTTCTATACAATTTCAGAATTCCTGCTGCTGAACATGAATCTTAGTAATTCAATTCTTTTTATGAGCTTCCCAATAATCATTTGCTGAAAAGCACACACAGAGGTATGAAACCTGGGTCAGCATATTTCCACCAACAGAACAGTTACATTTCACCCAGCTGGAGCTAAAACACATAGAATGGAATTTAATCTGCACATTCACCTTCAAAGCATTGGCCAAACAGTAAACATTTAATTGATTTAGACTAAATTGAAGATCCTGCTTTGTCCAAGATATCAATATAATGTCATCAGCGTACATTAAGATGGCTATGGGTCTATGTGCTATTTTAATGGGAGTGTGGCTGGTTGTAGTGATTAATTCAACCAAATCATTAATGAAAAGGTTAAAGAGCATTGGTACAATCAAACATCCTTGCCTTGCCCCCGAGAGTATATCAGGAGGTAAGGGGTCTACCGTCAATCAAACTTTCACTGGACCGGAAGTCCCG
>QEPC01013498.1:9603746-9631873 GCA_003113815.1 Sphenodon punctatus | reverse complement strand
ACACTGACGGGGCGGGACTTCCGGTCCAGTGACACTGGGGGCAGCAAACACTGACAGGGGGGCGGGACTTCCGGTCCACTCAACACTGACAGGGGGCGGGACTTCCGGTCCAGTGAAAGTTTGATTGACGGTAGACCCCTTACCTCCTTATATCAAAGGGGCTTGAGAGCGTACCTGCAGTATCTAACCTCACCACTGTCTGAGTTCTTGTGTAGGTGTCCAGAAGACACTGATCAATGCCGAGATTTAAGCGTTTAGAGTATAATTTGGATCTATTAACAGAATCGAAAGCTTTAGATTAATTAATTAATTAATTAAAAAGAGGGAGAGAGATTATTGTTGGCCAAAGGCCGTAACAGAATTCTATAAAACCAAGTTTTAGATACATTAATGAAGGCAACATAGTTTCCCTTCTCCGATTCATACATATTTATCCACTAAGTGCATAAGGACAAAACAATTCAGCCAGCAATTGTTGGGTAGATACCCATTCCTCCAGGCCATCTAAAAGATGTCAAGTATAAATTTTGCTAGCTATGGGCAATAAGCTAATAGGTCTATAATTAGTCGGATTTGCCCTATCGCCTTTCTTAAATATAGGGACTAGGATTGCTGTATTCCAGCAGGAATGGAGGCAAACTGTAAGATTAAATAATGTAAATAAATTAGCTAGAATAGGCATCGACCAGGTTATACAATCTCTATATACCTCAGGAGGGATCAAATCAATCCCCAGAGCCTTTCCTGATCATGAGGCTAAGATATATTGACAGACTTTCTCTTCTGTTATTACTGGAGAGAAAGAAGGGACATTAAGATTGACACCTTCATCTGCATAGTTTCTACCTACTTCAGCTTCCCGATCAAATAAGTTAACAGCATTGGAGCCTCTAAAAATTCCTTCATAAAAAGATAATCCAATCCTGCTCTTCGATCATAATAATCCTAGGGGGACCTTCAGCATTCGAGAAGGCTGCAACAAGCTTTCAGAATCTAGTCGAGTCCCTTAAGGATGCTGCTGTTTGTAATTGTGCCCACATCTGTGCATTTCTAGCAACCTTTTTATCATACAGCAATTTCTCATATGACCTTCTATGGTTAAGGAAACTATTTCAGAGGTATGGAATCCTCTGAGAATTCCAAGCCCGGCAGGCACATAGCAGCTCTAACTTAGCCTGCCGTCATTCTTGATCATACCAAGCGGAATATGGAGAGTGGTTGGGATAAGGTCTAATCAAAGGTTTAGTTACCATTTTAGCAACCATATGAGTCAACTGGTCTAGCATGTTGTCAGGGACAATCAGAGTCAGTTCCCAAAATTTGGGACTTAAGTTCAACTACAGTAGAGGACATCAAGGTATCCATAATCTTGGTAAACACTTGGTTAGACCACTTCACTTGGAGTGTCCCAGACTGTGCAGGATCCTTGCTTATTAGATTAGTTTTTGATTCAGTCTCATAACCATCTATAATGACGGTCAAAGAAATTGGGTGGTGTGAACTCTCTGATTTAAAAATAACTTCAAATCCAGTAAAAAGATTGAAAATAGGAGCAGGAACAGCAATGTAATCTATTACACTAGACCCCAATGATTTATCATAGGTGAAATCACAGAACATATCAGCATGGGTCCTCCTATTACAGATGATCAAGTTGTGTTTCCCCAGAATTTCTTGGATGGTCTCTCCTGCTTTGATAGACACAAGAACTTTTGAGATTCTGCGAGGAACATCCATAACAGCTAATAAATTGAGGTCTAATAAGTCTAAAGACTGAGAGCCTGTTCTGGCATTAAAGTCACCCATGATTATTAAATTAGCATTAGGATATAAAATTTCCTAGTGTTCAAGTAAGCAATCAGATTTCGTCCAGATATTACCAGTAAATGGGGGGGGGGGGGGAGAAGGAGAGAGCTAAGATGGAATATAGACATTAACCAGAAAATAGACCACTGAGTTTACCAACTTCCTTTCCAATACAAAACAAAACTCCAGATTCACTGGGATCAATCTGAAAACTCCAGGGCATTGAACCGAAAACAGCGACAGTAGTCCTCCTGCTGGGTGCCCTCGTCTTTTCCCTTTAACACCTGGGAGTGCAAATATCTGGTAGCCCTCAAAATTGATTGACTTTATATCTTCATCTAATAACCATGACTCTTGGAAACAAAGAATTGGAAATTGGGTCACAAAACCAATCCAATCCTTGTCAAGACGTTTACCCTTAAAACCCTCCATGTTCCATGGGAGCAAGGGTACCATGTGGTCACTTGTTTGTCACATATCCCAACACAACTTCCCTACATAACAGAAATGAGCTTCCTTCTGTTTCGCAAGGACGCTCATTCAAAGGCATTTCTAAAATGTCGTTATATTTCCCAACAGGTACATTGCTATCAACAAAGCCGGTTATATCCTTAGTCTCCCAAGTAAAATCTTGACAATTATCTAAGGAGGATTCCAATGAATCTCTTAATTCTCCAGGTGTCAAAATCACTGCAGTATGCTCTGGGGTCAGAGTTGAAGATAATCCTACCTTACAAATAGCGCCTGCACATATTATGGCTCTTTCTAATGAATTTTCTACCCTTTGTATAGAAGCTTGAATGGATTTCAACCTCCTACGAGCTTCCCAAATTTTAATTGTGGTATTACAGCTTGAGAACAATACCTCCCAGCGATAGAAAGTTCCCTTGTCATAGAGGGGCCGAATACAATAAATCTCCGATAACTCCAAATCTAGCCCCATAACATTCGAAATAAAATTGCGCATTTCAAAGTCATCCAGCCTTTGTGAATGATGAAAATCACTACAATTTCACCTTTTGTTGAAATGGAATATAATTGCTGGAGCCCACCTGTTCCACATCTCTTGAGGGCATACTTGTAAGGAATGATCGTTGCCAATTCTCAGGTCTGGTTCCCCCCTCTTAGAGGTCAAGGCTATACATTGGGGTATGTCGTCATTAACCACCAGTCCCTGAAAGTAGATCCTTGGAATATTACATTCCAAGGTTGAGACAGAGAGTGGGTATACAGATTTTGAATTACTTCGAGTTATACTCCTCTCCTACTTAGGGATAGAATCTCTCTCATCACAGAATCCTCCATTAACTTGGCTAGATTTGGAGGCTGTGGAGTCTACAGTCTGTGTTGCTACATCAATTGTTTTATCCCTATTGCAATCCTTATTTCCAGAGGTATCCAAAGTGTTAGAAAGTTCTAGCAAACGCCCACCCACTAAACTTTTCATCTGCAGAATTAGCTCATTACAATTCTCCAGAGACTGGCCTATATCTCCAAATCTAGTATCAAGTAATGTCTTATTCTGGAAAGTATCAAATTTAACATTTTCTATAAGAGTTTTAATTCACTGCTCTATGATCCTTAGTTGGTCAACAGAGGAATTCCCACCCTTCTTGTATGTACCTGGTGGTAACATATCAGGTCTCCCTATGTCTGCGTGGGCAGATACCACACCACATGATGGAATATAGAATCGAGTTAGCTTAGGCTGAACCAAAGATTGGTCTTTAAATTGGAACCTGCATGATCTTGGCCTTTCAGCTCATCTGCCAGGTTCATAGTTCCTGAAAAAGTTCTAGAGCGCAGTTCCATAATACTTGTTATCAACAATTATAATCCAAAAAAAGGGAGAAGTAAATCTAGGGTATCCAAAATATCACCAGATCAAACATAAATCCCCAGCCCAGTTCTTTGAAATCAATTATCTAGGCACTGAGTCTACCCAACATATTTTGCTATATTGCCATCTTTATGACCAGCCGAGGTTTAAATACCTTTCTCCGTATCTCGCAAAGTTTCCTGTAAGGTCAGACTTTTCCTTGCTTGAATTTCTTTTGACCGGTATATCCTCTGAAGTTATAGAGAATGTTGTCAAATTTTTGATTCATGCTTTTTATTTGCGTCAGCTCTTTTTTAGAGTCAAAGCTACCCATGAATGATTGATTGTAAGCCTTAATCATGGCACAGAGATCTGGGTAACTTGTATGTTTTTAATTTCTGGATCTGCCTATATATAGTAAATAACACAACTATAAAAATTATCTAAAATAAATAAATGTCATCATTAGACAAAGCAAAATTAAAACAACAACATTCTCTCTCTCTCATACATATATAGTTGGTTGATCTATATTTTCTTATTTAAGTGTTTATGCAATGACCTCTGGTCAAGCTAATAAAAACGAATTTAATTTAATTATTTAGGTAGAACTTCACCCCTGAAAGAAACCAACAGTTGTAATGCCTCCCCACTATCGGGTATGTTAAACTGCTGTACCCCTATACATCAATAGGGGAAATATCAATTATATCATATCTTAGAGGTCCCCAGCTCACAAATAGCTTGACACAATAAAAACAGGACACTGCTGTATAAATCCTCAATAAGTCCCATCACCAGCACACTCGGTGCTCACAAGGGGCACACCCTTGTGCATGTCACACTACCTTATCTGCAGATCCCTTCCTTATCTGCAGGTCTGTTGCTGTAGGGGTCGTGGCCAGGTGCTGCTACAGCTCCCAGCTGTCCAAACTTTCTCAAAGGGGAAAGAAAGGGAGGCAGGGTCAAGCAGCTCCACTCCAGGTCCACAGGGCAACAGTTCCAGCAGCAACAGCACAAAGGCAGAACAAAAATAAAACTAAAAGTAGCAAAGCACCACAGTCTGTTCCAAAGCCACTCTCCCCTCCCAGCAGTAAGCACCTCCTAGGAAGGTTGCTTCCACACTGGTTTGGAGGAAAGCAGTTGTAAGATTGGATCACACTCTTGGTTAAATTTTTGAGGACTATACATGGACATTTCAATAATTTCCCCCGTGTGTTCAAGTTGAAATTGTGCCTTTAGAATATGTCACTTTCCCATAACGGAGGGGCTGGCTGAAAGAGGATGGGGCACAGGATTGGTGGAGCTAGGGGCAGGGGGAGTGTCTGGGAGGGGATGGGGCAGAAGGATTGGGGGAGCTAGGGGTGGCAGGGTCTGGGAGGAGATAGAGGCATGATTGGGGGAGCTACAGGTTGGGGATGTGTCTGGGAGGAGATGGGGGGAGGATTGGAGGGAGTTAGAGGGTAGGGGAGTGTCTGGCTGGGAGGAAATGGGACAGGATTTGGGGAGCTAGGTTAAGTTGGGTGGGTTGCGTGCACAGGGGGAGGTTTAGGTAAAGTCAGGTGGGCCAGGGGAGGATTCTTCTGATTTAGAATGGTCTGGAGACGAAAACCACTGCTCTGCATGTGGAGACTTGATTCTTGGATTCAGTCCTGCCACAAACTTAATTGCACATCTTATTTCCTCTATGCCTCAGTTTCTGCATCTGTAGAAATGTAGGTAGTATTAACAGCTTCCTCAAGGAAAATTTAAAGATTATTTTTTAATGTTTGAGTAGCATCCATATAGCTAGAAGGCTGGGGAAAGCTATAGAAAAGCCTATGTGCAGAAATACTTTCTTACTATTGCTACCAGGAATGATTTATAATGTGCCTCATTGACACTGCTTCTGGAAATCACCTGAACTAACAAGAAGGATTTTAAACATGCTTACAATTAACAAACGGAGTCTCTGGTAAACTAAATAGAGAGGCAATCTGCACGGACTATCGTACGTAGTGTCAAGAGAGAAGCTTGCCAGCACCTCCAGATGGTTAAATCTGGGGTCTTCTTAACATAAGACCACTATCTGCTAAATCTGTCTGCATGTGCATGTCTATCAAATGCACATCAATATCTTGTATCTTGCATTTATAATGGGAGACCAAAGCTCAGTGGAAAAGCAGAGTGCAAGAACTTACAAGTGTAATCTTATAATTAGTAGTAGATTGGGGCCACATTGTTCTAGGGAACTCAAGTATTAAAAAATTGACTAACATTTTGCAATGCAAGTGTGAGATTCAAGGAAAAATAGGGTCAGTATACAATTAGATACGATTGTAAACTAATTATTGAATACCCTTTTAAAAAGAGGAAATTCCATTGTCAAAAAACCTCTGGTTTATAATAATAGTTACCATTCTTGCAAATTCAGTCATGGTATAAAAATAATTGAAATTGCAAGCTAGGACTCCTGCCTTAACTTGCAAGCCAGAAAGCAGTAAAGATGCTGTAAATTCTCACATGATGTTCTTGATTCCAACTTAGGCTCCATGCCCCCACACTTTGCATTGGTCTTTCAGTCCCAATCCTCTTCCTCTGCACGTTGGGGGGCAAAACTGAAACTGAGGAATGAAGGGAATGAGGGGGAACAAGCAGAGATGTTGGGAGCCAAGGGCTGGGAGAGAAGGGGTTGCAGGTGGGGATTGAGGGGCAGCAGGAGAGCTTGGGGGAGCCCAGTTTGATTATTTTAGTTATGTCATTTTCATTACATCACATGAGAAATAATCAATAATGATGTAACTCAAATATCAGAATAGGCATATTAGAGTTTTCAGCAGAGCCAGTCTTACCACAGAGTGACCTGGGTCGATCACCCTGAGCCCCACTCTTTTCTCTACTTCTGGGAGGGCCCCAGTGGCCTCTGTTTTCACCCCCAGTGGAGCCCCAAACACAACCACTTCCAGGACCCCACAGATGGTGCCTCCTGGGGTATGGGGGAGGCCACTAGGCACCCCACATTTAATCTTCACCCTGGATCCTATACATTCTAAGATCAGCCCTCGCTGATTTTCAGAATAAGACCTCGGTTTTCTTGAATGTCTACATATCAAGGTGATTAGAAATCTGATGAGGACAGTCCTATTTAGCCTTACCCTAATTTTCATAATGCTTTCCTACCCCCAAGGTGACAAACACCTTGAAAATGCCATAGATACATGATTTCTCTATCAATTATAAAAATTTATATTGTTTATTCCATGGGAGGAATTATACTCTATGATAGTGCTCACTAGGAAGGCAACACTCTTCAGTAGTTAACATTTATTCCCCTGGAGAGTCCTTTTAGTCATAACTATCATTTTGCGTATGGTTTCATTAGAGTTATAGTAACCCTATGTTAATTAAAGCTACATTTATTGATAAGCAGAGAGAACAGATTTATAGTAAAGTTGTACCCTGCACTGCTGTTTTCATTGTTGTGCAGGAACAAAGAAATCCCAGATGAAAGAAAGCTATTTGAAGTGATAGGACATCAATGTACCTCACTCATGGGAATACACCGAGAAGCATTACTCATTAAAAGAACAATGGCTGTTTCTGAAAAGCATCCTCAGGTTCTAGTAATTGCTCACACAAAGACCAGCTTTGCACATTTTGCCACCCTAGGAAATATGAAAATGTGCTTCCTCCCTACCTGCTTCCATGCCTCTCAAACAAGGGCCTTAGAAAGGAACACACTATTGCCTTCTGAACCGTTCATCAGTGGGTAAGTGGCAGCACCTCCCCTGATAGCTGAAGACTTGTACAGTGGAAAGGAGAGAAAGGGATCTTTGTTCGTCACTACTCAGATGGGCTGGGGATGCTGCTGCTTCCCTGATGGACAAGACCTGCACAGGACAATCCCCCAGCAGTGAATTTATAAGAGAGCAGCTAAATGATCCAGTAGTGCTCCCTTTGTCAAGCTGGAGGCTTGAGTAGTGAGAAGGGGAAGGAGCACAGTGGGCTGAAATAGAAAGCCGCAGAGGAAGCTGTTTCCGACGGAAAGAGCCCTTCCACAATGAGCAGCATGGTGCGATAAAGATGTTCATTCCACTACTTCCACCCTTCCGCTACTTTCATTCTGCTACTTCTGCCAGCACTTTCTGGCATGCAATCATGGTGCAAAATAGGGGAACAATGTTTTTTCCAACACTCTCCAAAATCATTCCCATGTCGCAAAGTAAAGGGTGCTAAATTAGCAGAATACTGGCAGAAAAGCTGTGGAAAGTCACGGGCAATTTCAAAATGGCAGAATGAAATAGCGACATGGAAAAAGTTGTTGCTTCAGCCCTACGTGGCCTGGTTCATTTTGCAACCCTTTTTAATTTACGACGCTAGGCATTCGCTGTCAGAGGTGCTACAGCTATGCAGCCTCCCTGGCTGATTTTGATCACTCCTGCTTAACACAGTCCAGGAGAGCTGCAAGGGGAGCCTGGGGGAGCCAGCCTTCCTGATTGGTTGATAGGACCCTTGACTGATTGATCAAGCAATAATTATAGCTCTCTCCTCAGAGCAGTGCAATGCTCAGCACTGCCTCTGCCTTGCAGATCTAGCCCTCTTGTGTAAGCCAGTCCAGCAGCTGTTCCTCAACATCCTAGCCTTGCTCCTGTTTGACCCTGCTTTACTTCGACTTTCATGCTTGGATCCCCCTCCGGGCTGGTCACACTCATTTCTGACCTCCTAGCATGGACATCCGCACCAGCTCCTGATCACACTTAGTCTTGCTCCTGCCAAGACTTACTTCCTACCCAGAGTCTCTCAGGTATTAGCACTTTTTAAAGCCACCTTTAATCTAGCAGCTCTTGCATCCACCTCCTACATCTACCATTAAAGTCAACCCCGGCTCAGGCCCTCAGCCAGAGGGGTGCTGAGAAGGCTTGTTGTTTCCCCACACTTCAGCAATTCAAGGCAAAGAAATTTGACACAAGGAGTCCATGGGCATGTGAATGTGTTTCACAGGACATGCCTTAGTGTAGAAGCAGATGGCTGCAACATTTGTTAAACACATTCATATTTTTTTACCAAGACATCAAATACCTGTTGCATTACTGTAACACAATACACATAGAATAATTTCTTGTTCCAGGATGTTTACTCCCCACCTCTAATGAAGTACCAAATTATGAAGAAACCAGAAGAATGCAGTTTTAATTATTTTTATTCTGCTGTTTTGTACTCTATATGAACAGTGCTTGGCTCTCACCCATTGATGGGAGCTGCTAAGGGTAAGCTTGGCTCACCACATAAAAATCTCAATCTCTACTTGGCCCTATGAGTGTTTCTCACTTTGGTTCTTCTAGACCTTTTTCTCGGTTTGGCTTTATTGGGCTCTTATAATATAGTCTTTGGCTCCTCCTGAAGCTAATACTCAAATCTGACCCTTTCTAGGCACACAACAGCCTTGGTTCCCTCAGGAATCAACAGTGCATTTAGCCCTTCTCAGGCTTTTGGTGAATTCAGCCCCTCTCAGCCTAATAGAATATTTGGCTCTTGGTGGGGCAAAAATCAATAGTTGGCCCACTCAGAGCAAACAATACAACACAGCCTCTTACTAGGGCAATTTGTCTCAAGTCTCCCTTCTCCCCTTACAACCCACCCAGTCCACCAGGTATGGGGCTTTTCCCAAAAAGGCAGGTCCCCAAATAAACATAAAACAAAATAAGCCTCCTTGGCTTTCAGCAGAAGTCCATGCAGCTTTTCATTGGTCTCCAAATAGCAAAGTCCCAGAACAGGCCTGAAGCCCTTTGTCCTTATGCAAAGTTCAATATAGATCTGACCTGCAGGTTCCCATGCTGTCTGTCTGGGTGGGTGGTGCAGCTTTACTTTGGTCCAAGGAGTTCGAGAAATTCTTCCCAGGCTGATCAAGATGTTTCTCAAGTGGTTTGGCTTGGTAGCCACTTCCAACAACTAACAGCTCCACCCAGTTAGCTGTTGGTTCTGGACTCTCTCAAGCTCTTCCTTCACTTCTGATTGGTTTTCTTTAATCAGGAGGAAAACTGCAGCCACATCCAATGTGCCTAATTTTTAACTGTTAGGCTTTCTGGCTAATGAATCAGCTGTGGGTTACCAGGTGCTGTTCGCAGGCTTTTGGTTTTTCTATTGCTTTGCCTGTATGCTCTCTGCTAGTTTGCGCTGGGTCGTCTGTCTAATCTGCTACACTATGTACATGGTTATATCAATCCACATCCAGGGTTTTTGTTTGGACCTATCCCCACTGTCATCAGGTGTTTTCTAACAATTGTTTATTTTCATGCCTTGCACTGAGAAATGGGAAATGAAGAGTGTAGAACAGCAGTGGGACACTCCCAACATGGAGATCACGTCTGGATTGCCAGCTTTAGCTCTGGAGCAGCCAAATACACCTGCTGAAACCCCGTCCGTGTCCCTTTACCAGTGGCCCCAGTGTGTCTCCCACCCTCCAGCCCCACTAACCCACAGTTACCCACCTCTCGCCCCAGAGTGTCTCGGTGGGTCACACCTCTAGCTGCCCCAACTAACGCCATTCTCTGCTCCAGCCCACAGAGGACACATGTTTTCCTACCCCTGTCATAGAAGGAGGTACCAGTGATGTGGTACCTCTAAGATCACAAAGAACAGTGGGTGGGTGGTACAGTCCCATATGTACAGAGTACAGGTGAAGTCTAACTTACAACAGAGATCTCCTTGCCACTATGTTTCACCCCATCAGTGTAAAGCTCTGCCAAATCCATACTTGGTTTTGCAGAGCACAATGTGGATCTTGCTACCACCAGAAAGCTGTCCTTATCTGCAGATCAGCAGATCCAGTAACCCACTTAATCAAGTATACTATACCGGCACAGGAGTGCCTGTATATTAAGGCTCGGCTCAGTGTCCATTACAAAACATGAAAATTCTATCCCTTTTAAAATGGAGATGATTTATGTTATCATTATGAAATTTGTTGTTGAGGGCTGTTTGGGAGAGAGGTTTAAGCTGTTCAATGTAAAGCCAAATCAGCTGGGAAATGACTGAGATATAGCAGTTCAAAATTGGAGGCTGAGGTGCAGTTTTCCTGCTGTAAACGACCATCTCAATTTGATGTGGGCAGTGGTTTAACAGTTCTGTTAAAAGGGCTGCAGTGCTTTCTGAAAATTCAAGACTATGGGCAAGGGATGCCTTGACATTATTTTGGCCAAAACATACATGTGGTTTACCCCTCATTTTAATTTTTAGGCCCATTGGATAGATCATTCAGGAGACCTTATGCAACTCATGTTCCATTACCATTTAACCTGTGGTGTGGGCTCCCACCTGCCCAAGCCAGCATTCTCCTAACTAAATAACACTGCCCACCCAAGTCCCCTTGGCAGCACCCTGAGCAAGGAGGAGATTGGGAGAAACTACCGTGCCCTCCTCGGCCCATCTGTCTGCCATTCACTTGCCTGTCTGCCTCCCACCCTAACTACCTCTCTCTGCTTGCCTCTGGCTCTGGTCGCCTGGCATTCATCCAATGGTCTGCACCACCACCACCATGAGTTTTAAAGGCCCAGGGCCACAATGCAAATACACACACTGTGGCCACAGCCAGGATTCCTGTCTGGCATGCTGAGATTACATTTCCCAGACAGGACACATGGCCACTGCACATGATTGCATGCTGGGTCTGCCACCATGTTTCCAAGTCTGCCATGCTGGGAAATGTAGTCCCAGTATGCCAGAGAAGAAACATGGCAGCGGCATCAGTGTGCAAATGCATGCAGCAGTGTAGGGCCCTTAAACAGTGGAGTGGCCCTGCCAGCAGCAGACAGCCTAGTCCTGGTGTTGGTGTATCCTTGTGCCAAAGAGTGAGTGTGTGCATTGGGGGGAGGTAGTGAGTGACTGATTGACTGTGTGAGTGGGGAGTGAGTGAGTGGCTGTTTTTAAACAAGATGCTCCCACACATGGACACCCAGTGCTCACGTTGGGGGGAGATCTTGTTTAAATGTGGAGGTGCACGGTTGTGCACTCCCGTGACCCACACATCCCCACATATCTCCACCCACCATCCCTCATGGAGCAATCAGCAAAACGGTGGGTAGGTCCATGAATAGAGGTGGGTGTAGATGGGTGTGCGCCTGTCTCCACCCTCCCCACACACACAGGCCCCACAGTGGCACTCCACCAACTGCACAGGAACTGCCACACCCCAGTGGCAGTCTGTTTAAAAATGGCCAGTGACTGGCTGACTGTTTGAGTTTATTTTTATTATTTTTATTATTAGTTTGGGGTGGGTGGAAGGGGGAGTGACCGGGGGGAGGGAGGAAGTTACTCTGAGGGGAAGTGAGTGACTGTGTGTGGGGTGGGGGGAGTGAGTGACTGTGGGGGGAGTGAGTGAGTGACTGTGGGAGGAAGAGGGGAGTGAGTGAGTGTGATTTGGTGGGGTAGGGGAAGGGAGTGAATTTGGGGGAGGGGGCTAGTGACTGTGGGGGTGGGAAGGGGGACTGACTGACTGACTGACGTGTGTGGGGAAGGAGACTGTTGACTGACTGTGGGAGAAAGGGGGAATGAGTGAGTGGGGGTGGGAGAGGGGTGAATGAGTGAGTGAGTGACTGACTGTGGGGGGAGGAAGTGACTGACTGTGGGGGATTGAATGAGTGACTGTGCAGGGGAAGAAGGAATGACTGACTGTGTGGGGGTGGGGGACAGGAAAGTAACTCTGTGTAACTGACTTGCTCCTCCCTCCCCCTCACTTACTCACTCACTGGGGTGGAGGGGGAATTGAGTGACTATGGGAGGGAAGAGTGGAATGAGTGATTCGCAGTCACTCATTTCCCCCCTATCCCCCCCCCCGAAGTCACTCACTCTTCCATTGTCACCCTAAGAGTCTCCCTCAACCATCCCTGCACTAAACTTCTATGCAATACTTGCAGCTTGTCCTAATTTACAAACTGACCACTGGAAGGGAAAATGTTACCCACTGTTGCTCTGCCCTATTTATTCTGCAAGGCAGAGCACACTATCCCCATTTAGCAGATAAGGGAAATGAGACCCAGAGAGACTACGTGATGTGGCCAAGGTTATACAAGGAGTCTGTGACAAAGCCAGAACTTGCGCTTGGGTCTGCTGACTCCCACCAAGCTATGCTGCTCGGCATTACAGTGCAGCAGCAAAAGGAATTAACAGCATTGCGTTGATTCTCCATCAAATAATTACAATTCTATCAAGAAAACCCTTTCTCAGGTTATGATGTAAATTAAGGAGTATACAAATTCCCACAAGCACTGAAAAACATGGAAATTGAAAATTAAGGCACACGCCTTAACTTCTTCTGTACCTTGTAAGCAGCGAGGACATTGTATACTGTCACACATTGTGCTCGCTAACGAATTAGGTTCCTTGCACCTACACTTTGCCCTACTCTTTCAGCCCGAATCCTCTTCTTCTGCAGGTTGGGGGCAACACTGACACTGGGGGACAGGAGGAGGTGACCTGTGTCTTAACTTTCATGCAAAAAATGTCAGCAATTATTCATATTTGAGGTTAGCATCACTCTTACTACTAAACTAATCCAGTTTAAGTTTGAGTAGTAAGGTGGTATTAAATGACTCCAACCCTCACATATGCTCTGAATCTCTGGATGCTCTGAATAGCCAGTGATCTATAAGAAATCCCTACCCTCTGCTAATTATCTCCTACATAAGAATTCTCCATTGTCCATCCCTTCCAGTCCCGGTGTCACCCCATGTGCCCTATTACCTCTCCAGCCCCAGTGTCAGCCATTTACCCCACTGTCAGCCCATCCAGCCCCAGTGTCACCCCATTATATCTTCTGGCCCACTGTCACCCCATGTATCCATTACCCCTCCCTCCACCAGCCACCAGCATCACTCTATTTACCCCATTGCCCATTCCTCTTCAGCCTCAGTGTCACCCATTGTACCCCATTGCCTCTCCCCCTTCTGTGCTATCTTTACTGCTTATATGGCATGGATGTTAAGGCACAGATCACACACCCCTCCTGTCTTCCAGCATCAGTGTTGCCCCCAACTTGCAGGATTCGGGCTGAAATGGGTGCATGACGCCTAATTCATAAGTGACTACAATATGTGACTCTGAGCTTATCTCCACTGGGTTTGTTGGTATTCTGCCTTGGAGATAAGAAACCGCAAATCACTGAAGCTGTAGCTTATTTTGCCCTCCGTGCATTTAGGTTACGGAAGAAGAACCTGTCTTTATTATGAATAATATGTTGATGATTTTATTTTTATTTAAAGTTCCAGAATTATTGGGATGTATACTGTGTAATCTTCCTTTGTTTTGGAATTTATTAAGTTGTTAATTTTGTACATGTGATTTACTTGTCATGGCTGATGGCCAGTACAAGAAATAAACTGAACTGAAACAGTGGGTTAGAGCCAGAGCCAGAGCCAGCCAATATGTGACAGTGTACAATGTCTTCACTGCTCACATGGCATTAGCAGCCACATGCTACATGAAAGAGGTCATAGCCATCAAGAGAGGGCTGTGGATCCCGCAACAGCACCTGAACATCATCCCTCAGCCACAGGTCTCTGAGTAACATGCTGGTACAGGTGGGCCACATCTCTCCATCACCCTGACTGCAAAAATGGGCACCATGATGCCTGGATGGACCTGACGTTTCATGGGCACAATGGACTGACAAGAATCCACAGTAGAAATGTGAGGGCAGAATTGAAAGTGAAGGCGCCTCAAGCCAGACACATTCCCTGGCCCAAGGCCACCAGATAGCATGGGTTAGGACAGACACCCCCACATGAATACTGGAAGTTTGCTCCCATATTCTAATCCAGCAGACACAACATGGAGGAAGGGGGGAATGTACATGGAAAGGAGGCTTTGATTGGCATGACCTGTTTTGCTTCCATACGTATGTCGTGTGCATCCTGTGACTGACATGGAATGGGTGTTGTTGTGTTGCCTGGTGCTGTTGATTTTTCCCATTACGGTTGTGTCCCTTGAGGGCTTGTGCATGTGGGAGTGCCTGGTGTCCCTTTCTCCCTGTGCCTTGCATCAACTACGTCCCTCCATGTGCTATTGTTCCTCTCCACCCCCACTGTGCCCTGCACTATCCCTGTCCCATGCTATGGATTTGCTTCCTACTTGACATGTGTCAAGGGGTGGCATGTGCTTGTCTGGCTGTCTGGCTGTCTGGAAGACTTTCCGTAGTGCTGACTCTGTTCAAAAGGAACTTTTTGGGTGCCATGGTTGGAGTCAGCACACCCGTCTCTTCGTGAGCATGTCCTTTACGGGCCTCTAGCTGGGCTGTGGACGTACCGGGCGGGGGGGGGGGGTGTTTGTTGTCAGCTGGGCATTGTTCCACTCTGGTTCTCATTTCGACTTTCCCCTATGGTACTGGTGGAACGGACCCTTGGGTGAGTGTGCTGGTCCATTCACACAGTCTGGCGGGTATTGAACCCCATCCCCTTCCCCACCCACCTCCACCCATCTACATGCACAGAGCAACCTGGCTTTTTACCAGTTGTGCAGTGCATAGGGGATAGGGATGTGTGGGTCATGGGAGTGCACCCCCACACACCTCCACATTTAAATGGGCACTCACACATGTGTCCTATGGTGGACATGAGTAGGAGCATCTTGTTTAAAAATGAGACAGACAGACAACAAATATTCCAAATGCATATTTTGGAATATTCGCAGACAAGATCGCTCGGATTCAGACCGACTTTGACGCTGGATTGATGCCAGTAGGTGAAGAGCGCGGGGGGGCGGAGGTCCCGTCTGGTTCATCTTCGTGGGGAGAGTTTCAGGAAGTGACGCCGGCCGATGCGGTGGATGTCCTGGGGTCTGTGAGGGCCACGTGTTGCGAACTTGATCCGTGCCCGTCCTGGTTGGTAAAAGCTTCCAGGGAGACGTTGGGGACGGTGCTGGCGAGGGTAGTGAACATGTCCTTTTGACAGGGGAGGCTGCCGTCCTGCCTTAAAGAGGATGTGGTGTGCCCCCTGTTGAAAAAACCATCTTTGGACGTGGATGCGCTCGCCAGCTACCGACCTGTCTCTAACCTTCCCTTTTTAGGGAAGGTTATTGAGCGGGCTGTGGCGCTCCAGCTCCAGGTGCATCTGGATAGTATCGGCTTCCTAGACCCTTTTCAATCTGGGTTCCGCCCCGGCTATGGCACCGAGACGGTGTTGGTGGCCTTGGTAGATGACCTCCACCGGGAGATGGATGCAGGATGTTCAATATTTCTCATCCTGCTAGATATCTCGGCCGCTTTTGACACCGTGGACCATAGGCTGCTGCTGAGGCGACTGCGTGACCTGGGGGGTCTGGGTGGGACCGTTCTTGAATGGTTCCGCTCATTCCTCTCGGGGAGGAGCCAACGGGTAGTGTTGGGGGAGGAAACATCGTGCCCCCGCGCTTTGCCGTGTGGTGTTCCGCAGGGTTCGATCCAGTCTCCACTGTTGTTTAACATCTACATGCAGCCCTTGGGGGAGGTTGTGAGAAGGTTCGGGGTGCGATGTCACCAATATGCTGATGATACTCAGCTGTACCTCTCTTTTTCTACTGACCCAGACCCTGCTATCTCGTTGCTTTACCAATGTCTGGAGGCCGTGGCGGAGTGGATGCGGCTGAGCAAACTGAAGCTTAACCCCGACAAGATGGAGGTGATGTTGGTGGGGAGGGCGAAGGGGGTGGTGGCCCCCCTGGTTGGGGGGGTTCGCCCTCCTGTAGCCCTGCAGGTTCGGAGTCTGGGGGTGACATTGGACGCGGAGCTGCGGCTGGAGCGGCAGGTGGAGGAAGTCACTAAGGCTGCCTTCCGCCAGCTATATCTAGTACGTAGGCTGCGTCCGTTCATCTCCGGCCCGGACCTGGCCTCCCTCATCCATGCCTTCGTCACCTCGAGGCTCGACTACTGTAACGCGCTCTACGTGGGGCTTCCCTTGTTCTTGGTTCGGAGGCTGCAGCTGGTGCAGAATGCGGCGGCTCGTCTTCTTACGGGGACGGGCCGCCGGGAGCATATTACACCTGTGCTCCGAGCTCTGCACTGGCTGCCGATAGTGTGCCGAGCCAGGTTCAAGGTGTTGGTGATGATCTATAAAGCCCTACACGGTCTCGGCCCCTCATACCTTAGGGACCGCCTCACCCTTCGCGCCCCAGAGTGGCTCCTGCGGTCCGCCGGGGGTGCCTTCCTGGAGGTCCCCCGTGTTAAGTGGGGGGCCACGATGGAGAGGGCATTCTCGGTGGTGGGGCCGCGGCTTTGGAATTCCCTTCCAGAGGAGGCTCGCCTGGCTCCTAGCCTATTAACATTCCGGTGTAGTTGTAAGACCTGGCTGTTCGCCCAGGCCTTTGGGAGGGATGGGTAGGGGAATGTTTTAGTTCCCCCACCTATTTATATTTATACTGATCTTTTTTTGCCCTGTTTAATATTTTAATATGGTGTTTTTAAAAAAAAATTAAAATTGTATTGTATGTTTTAATATTGTAAGCCGCCCCGAGCTGCATGGCAGGAGGGGTGGGGTAGAAATTTATAAAATAAATAAATAAATAAATATTTTATCAATCGACTGGCCATTTCAAACCAAATCCAACAGAGCAAATATTCTTCCCACATCCTTTGGATATCTGCTTACAGTATTTCTGTTTCTGTCTGTTTGGTTTATTTGGTTGTTCAGCTATTAGATATATTTAGTTTGGTTAGTCAGTTATTTGTTCATTCAGTATATTGTGCATGCATAATAGTGCCAAAAACAAGCAACAAAATAACCAAATAAAATGAACACGCTGAATAACCAAATAACCAAATAACCATATATACAGATCTGCAAATATGCATTTCAAATATGCAGATAATAATGGCAAGCAAAAATGCCTTTTTGTTTCACTGTTATTTCTAGGCTTCGGGTTTACCATCGAGCTTCACCCTAACAATGAGCTCACTTCACCCCAAAGCCTGACATTTATAGACATCATTCTGAATATTTCCTTTCAAAGATGGCTGACATTTTACATTCCCCAATCCCGTTGCTTTTTTTTTTTCAGTCTGACTTATTACCTAACGCCAAATATTAAACTTCAGTGGCCTTGTCCCTAAACCACAGCTCGGGTGAAATTCAGCCCTCAGCAAAAAGCTAGAACAGGGGTGTTTATACAATGTAAGTCCCATCAAAGCTGTATTTTGATGCTCAAGACAGAATTAAGTGATCCATAGTTTTTTCCCAGAGATGCTCAACCTTTCTGAGGTTCATCCATCAAGTCTTTACTTGCAATTCCTGCCACCAATCATTTTTCAGAGTTAACTACCTGATTAATTTCAGGTTATTTTGGTTTCCACGGCACCGCAGGTACATCAAACACAAAGGGAGCTGTGCATTCTTTAAATTTCAGCTTGTGTCCTTATGACAAATGATCATTCTAAATGAGCGGATCTTTAAAATGAGACCTAAATAGTTTGCCAAGGGTGTGCCTATTTCAATTGAGTTATAGAACAGATGATTACTTTATTATAAATCCAAAATGTCAACGCATACAGGGAAAGCTATTCAAATTAGGATGGCTGATTCTAGTCATAGGATGCAATTTGCTGAAATGCACAACTGTCAGAAAAGGCTAGATATTTGGACAATTATTTATTACATTGAGGATTATGCTAAAATCCCTCTAATGATTTAGAGCCTGAAATCATTTTGTGTAATTTAAAAGCTTGGACAATTTAATTAAAACAGGCCCCTCTATATTCCATGATTGTGAATCAGTCAATTATCTCATGGCACCATGAGTTGCTTGTTCAGGCAATGTGGAATATATGAGAAAAAGTGGAGAAATGTGAAGGAATTCAGCAAATTCAATATTAGGCAGCAGCAGCTGAAGCTTTCTCAGTAATAGCTGAAACAAACAGATGTTTCTGTGTTCACAAATACTATTTGCATTTTTAAATAGCAAACTAAATAGCTAACAAATGATTCTCCATCAGAATAATATTCATATCTCAATATAGTCAAATGTTTCAGTTCAGTTAGTTTGGTATTTTAGTTATTTCATTCGGGCACTGTTAGTGCTATTGTGCACCACTTTTCCAATAGTACTAATACACTGCATCCTCATTATAATGCAGGTAATTACAGCCTGAATTTGGTTATAATGGATTAAGAAGCATGGCTCCCAATTTTCAAACACAAAGGGAGCAATTCTCATTCATTCATTGAAGAAACCCTTGATCACAGACAACCAGATTTGTGATAAGACTCATTGGACTAATGCATTGTCTAAGTTAATGGACCATTACAGCCACTCTGTAAATTGAGAGGAATGTTCCTGCCATTCAGGGACCTGATGACTCATTGGGTGTTTTTAGACAGATGCGGGGCTGGACACCCCTAGAGCAGCTCCAGGGTTGTCTGCCCACATCCAGACTCACCTGGGTCAGGTTTGCTCACCTGGAGTCCCATCTTTAGACAGATGGGCCACCCTGGTGTAAGGCAGGGCAAAGGTGGATCTTTTCTTCATCTGTTTACACTCATAATCTTTTACACATTGGGTAAAAACAGATGTGGCATTGGCCCTCTGTGGCCCGCTTTGGACCAGATCTCACCTGCACATCTGTGCAGGTGCCACCATATGTTGGCTCGGGATTGTCCTGAGCTGTGTCCATTGTTAACTTGGGCTTTGACCTCATAAAACCTCCAAGGACACAACCCGAGCTAAAGCCCGCCCAAACAAGCCAAAGTGGGCCACAGAAGGCTATCACGTTTGTTCCCAGGCCACCAACCTGAAGCAAGTCAGGTCCACCATGGCTGGCCATCAGGGTTGGTGATGGGAATTGAATGCTAGGCATAGCTCAGGGACAGTGACAGTCAGTGCATCGTCTCCCCATCCTCCCTGGCATCCCAGCTCTGGTCACATTTGTTCAGTGGCTCGACCTGGCCGGGATCATGTCCGTCATGGTTTTCCTCCTTAGGCTAGGTTAGGCCGTCACTGCCACACCTCCATCACATGCATTTTTTATCCACTGTCAACCTTCTGAGTCTTTCCTCTGGAGGGAAAAGACTCTAATTTGTTTTCTGTCCCCATGAGAGGGCTCTGGACAGCCAAACACTTAAGATTTCAGTATACTCATCATGACCCAGTTTCACCCTTATTCACATGCTTATTTGCTCCCTCAAAAAAACTCCAGTAGATTAATGAGGCATGACTTCCCTTTGCTAAATCCATGTTGAGTCTTCCCCATTATGTCGTGTTTATCAATATGCCCAGTAATTCTGTTCTTGGGAACAACACTGGTCCCAGTACAGATCCCTGGGGCACTCCACTATTTCCTTCTCTTCATTGCAAAAACTGACCAATTAGCCCTACCCTTTGTTTCCTACCATTTAACCAGTTACCGATACACAATAGGACACTGCCTCCTACCCCATGACTATTTAATTTCCTCAAGAGTATGGGTATTTTCAGACATGATGGGGTGGCATTCGCCCCATCACGGAAACAACTCTTAGATTTGCCGCCGGGATCACTCCGGCACGGCCAACAGATGTGCCGGGGGATCCCAGCAGGGAATCGGGGAAGGGACAGGGCCGCGTGGCACAACATGCGGCCGCACGCCCCCGCCCTCCCCACGCTCCCCGACTGCCTGCCCTCTGAGGAGACGGGTGTGCACTGTGGCCAATACAGCCGCAGCGCCCGGCCAAAATGACCACAGCCCGGAATCCCGGTGGGGATTCCGGGCCGTGATTACCGTCCAGACGTGAGGGGCCCCTTCATCCCCGCTGGAAATCTCATTCACCATGCGATCAGCCCCGGCCCCACGGGTTCAGACGATCAAGTGGTGAATAAAATTCCCGGCGGGGATTGAGCATGGGTAACATCTGCAGGGGGAACTTCCGGTTCCCCAAAAGACGTTACGAGGGCATTCCCCACCACAGGGAATTGACTGTGGTTGAGCGTGATCTCATAACATCTGAAAATACCCTATTTTGTGAGGAACATTATCAAAACGCTTTCTAAAAATCTAGATATGCTATATTGACTGGCTCACCCTTATGCACATGCTTATTTATATTATCAAAAAGTTCAAATACATTGGTGAGGCATGAATTCTCATTGCTAAAGTCATGTTGACTCTTCCCCATTATGTCATGTTTATGTTTAACAGTATGCCCAGTAATTCTGTTTTAAACAACAATTTCCACCAGTATGTCCGGTACTGATGTCAGGCTCACTGGTCTGTAGTTTCCAGTATCAACTCATAATCCCTTTTGGGGAATGTAACACATATTGGTGATACATTCACTACCCTCGAATACTCAGGTACAGTGGCAGATTTTAGCAATAGGTTATAAATTACCAGTAGTAGGTCTGCAGTTTCATATTTGAGTTCCTTCAGAACATTGAGGTTCCTTCAGATCTGTCAGGAGTGAATTTCTGACTCTTTTCCCCCCTCCCCCCTTGAAATGGAACACTGGCATGAGCCAGTAAAAACTGCTGTGACTTGGTGCGGAGGTGGAATGTTGGTTCGTTTTTGGAAAAAGGAGAGGAGTTGCCTGCTGAGGAGACAGCAGGACTGAGAAGGGATTGGCTTCTTGTAATCACACAAGGGACCTGTACGAGGACAGTGGAAAGGAGCAATCAGGTAGCTTTTCCATGTGCCATCAGGAAAAAATCAGCTAACAGAGTGGTCAGCAACGTGCTTTGCAGATAAGGACTGAGACGTTGGACAAAGTGGGCCCCCAACATCACCACCATCATTGGGTATTTTCAGACGTGACAAGATCACAGTGAACCACAGTGAATACCCACCTGTGGTCACTGTGCCCTGCACGTCTGTTCGGCGACCGACAAATGTTCACCACACTGAATACCCACATGGGGTCAATTTCAACCACCCTTCCCGGACTCCCGGCACAAGAATCGCCGGAAGCGTGGTGAAAGTGATTCCAGGCAGGCATCAATAAAAAGTAACGTCTGGTCGACTATCACGGCCTGGAATCCCCGGCAGGATTCTGGGCCGTGGTGAACTCAGCCAGACGCTGCGGCGGCATTGGCCTCGCCACCCGCCCGTCTCCCCAGAGGGTGGGGGCGAGGCAGCGTGGAGGGGACAGGGCCGTGTGGCCGCACGATGTACTGCATGGCCCCGCCCCCTCCCTGATTCCCCGCTGGGATCCCCGGCACGTCTGTTTGCCGTGCCTGGGTGATCCCGGCGGGGAATCTCTGGGTTGTTTTCGGGATAGGGCGAAGCCGCCCCGTCACATCTGAAAACACCCATGGTCATCACCATCAACAACAGTTCAGGAGGACAACGCTGTCAGCCACACTCTGTTTATGGGCCTGGACATTGGTTTTGATGTGGGAAGCTTCCCAAGTTAACGTAAGTGTTCATTTCAATCCTTGTTATATTAAAAACTACTAACTGTTACACTGAGTTTTGGTCCAGTGTCTACCCTGGTAAATACAGCTGGAATACTAATAATAAATGTTATGGGTGAACCCTTGGTTGACAATCCATTACAATACCATCTGGTCCTGGTGATTTGTTACTACTTAGTTTTTCAATTTGCTCTAGAACCTGTTCCAGAGTCACATTGATTTATGACAGTTCTTTTGATTCATCACCTATAAAGAATAATTCCAGCGTAGCTATCTCCCCAACATCCTCTTCAATGAACCCGAAGCAAAGAAATCATTAATATTCTCTGCAGTGGCTTCCCAGCACATCCCTTTCCCCATCATCTAATGTCTCAACTAGTGCTGAAGTTCGGTATTTGATAAATGAATAGGATCTTTGGCAATATCTCAAGGACATGGCTTGCATAGGAAGAAGCCATGTCTCAATTCCAAGATACTGAGAAATAATCCAGTCCCTGTATCAGATTTGTACACCTCTGTGTCTGAAATGGTTGAGGTTACTGTGTGCTTCCCCATATTTAAGTTAGTCTCTATCAGGATTTAGTAGATTTGTGATGTTCAGAAGAGAGACTTAAAAGATTTTCTGTTGCTATGGTCTGGGTTTTCTTTCATGTTTATCAGGCTACCAGCTATAGGTAACATGTTGAGAAATATTTCTTGTTTATCTGTATAGTTTTAAGATTAAGGCTTTGGTGAAGAATAAGTAGCATCTTGGAGGAAAGTCTTTGTGTATGTGTATATGCACAGGAGAATGATACGGCGCCTCAGGCTACTTAAAAGATTCTTAGGGTATTTTTAAATGTAATGCTGCCATGGGTGGCCATGCTTACCATGGCGTGCCCACCGATAGTAGTATCACGTTTGTTCATGCCCACCAGATGTTTTCTTCCCTTCCACTCCAGAGTTGGGGGGCATGGAGTGCTCCTGCAGCTGCCCCCATCTCTTGGGTGTGTGGTTGCCTCCACCTGCATTCAGCACCATAGCTGTTGTGGCCAGCAGCCAAGTCATTAGAGGAGCGACCGCAACTCTACAGTAGGGTAGTGTGGGTGGATTCATGACAGGGAGAAAAACCTGCCGGTGGTCCCACACGGCACTTCCAGGTGGAACTCTGTGGGTGGGGGAGGTGGACCCACAGAGTGACCATGGGCTCCAAAGACCTCCCCTCTCATGTGTTAACACCCTACAAATGAATACAACAGAATACAAGTATGAAATTGCTACAAATTATGAGTAGAGGTATATGAATAACATAAAGTTATCACCTATAAAGCTCTTCACAGCCTTGCTCCCCCCTACCTCTCTGTGCTAATCTCCCTCTGTACTCAAGTTCGTGAACTCCGCTCCTCCTCTGTCCCTTCTCTGTCTCCCACGCCTCCCCTGCTCCCCTAAACGCCTTATTCCCTTCTCCCTAGCTGCCCCCCATGCCTGGAACTCCCTCCCTGCCCACATCCGCCTCGCCCCCTCCCTTCATACCTTCAAATCCCTCCTCAAGACCCACCTCTTCCACTCTGCCCACCCCGACTCCTCGCTCCCCTCACCTAACTCCTGCTGATACCATCCATCCAGTACAATCTGTTACCTAAGGTCTGTGTACTCATATCCTCACCACATGGACCAATCAGCCATCATTCTCAATGTAACAAGCCAAGCGCGTCCACCTGGGACCTCGCATTCTTGTGAATGTTACACTTCTTGTCTCTCCTCTGTTCCCCTTCCTTCATCTCCCTCTTCTCCCCATCTCTCAGATTGTAAGCCCTGGGGCAGGGACCATGTCTATTGAATTACTTTGTAAAGCGCCAGCTACATTGCTGGTGCTATATAAATGTTTGCTAATAATAATAATAATAATAATACTCATTTTTTACCAAGTATCTCGGTATTTGACTCAGTTTTACTGAGTAACCGAGGAATCAGCCTGGTATTTGGTACTCAGTACTCGGTTTTATTTTACAGAGTATTTTTTTATTTATTTATTTTTATTTCTGGACATTTCTATGCCGCCCCCTCATGCCCACAGCATCTCGGGGTGGCCACAATGCAATAAACATTAAACAATAAAATACATTAAAACCGACATCAGTTTTAAAATAATTTAAAAAAACCCAACCCTAACCCTACCCTCCAATTCCCCCAAATTCCCCACCCCACCAATCTCCCCCATATACCCCTCCCTCCCCCCCTCCCCTCCAAAGGTCTGGGAAAACAGCCAAGTCTTGCATGCCCACCGAAAGGCAAGCAGACCCGGGGCCAGATGGACTTCCTTCGGAAGGGAGTTCCACAACCATGGCCCGACCACAGAGAACGCCCTCTCCATGGTGACCCCCCGCCTTACACAGGGGACCCCCAGATAGGCGCCCCTGGTGGATTGGAGGGTTCATCCTGAGTCACAGAAGGTGAGGCGGTCCCCGAGATAAGAGGGGACGAGACCGTATAGGACTTTGTATACCAATACTAACACCTTGAACTTGACTCGGTACACTATAGACAACCAGTGCAGAGAACGGAGCACTGGTGTAATGTGCTCATGGCGACCCATCCCCGTAAGGAAACAGGCCGCCGCATTCTGCACCAGCTGAAGCCTCCGAACCAATATCAAGGGAAGCCCCACATAGAGCACATTGCAGTAGTCGAGCCTCGAGGTAACGAAGGCATGGATGAGAGTGACCAGGTCGGGTATGGAGATGTATGGGTGCAGCCTCCGCACTAGATACAGCTGTCGAAAGGCGGCTTTAGCCTCCGCCTCCATCTGCCGATCCAGACAGAGGTCCGCATCCAAAATCACCCCCAGACTCTGAACCTGCTGGGCAACTGGAGGGCAGACCCCCACCCCCATAGGAGGATCCGACACCTCCTTCCCCCTCCCCACTACCATCACCTCCATCTTGTCTGGGTTCAGCTTCAGTCTTCTCTGCCTCATCCAATCCACCATGGCCTCCAGACACTGGGAAAGTATCGAGACGGCAGGACATGGGTCCGTTGAAAAAGAGAGGTACAGCTGTGTGTTGTCAGCATATTGGTGACACGAACTCACAAACTCCCCCAGGGGATGCATATACACATTAAATAACAGTGGAGACAGAATGGAACCCTGCGGAATGCCACAGGTCAAGGCCCGGGGGCATGATGTTTCAGCTTCCAGCACCACCCGCTGGCTTCTGTCTGAGAGGAATGAGCGGAACCATCCAAGAACAGTCCCATCCAGACCCCCCAGATCTTGCAGCCATCTCAACAGCAGCCCATGGTCCATGGTATCAGAAGCAGCCAAGAGATCTAGCAGGACCAGAAATGTCGACCGGCCTGCGTCCATCTCCCAGGGGAGATCGTCAGCCAAAGTCACCAACGCTGTCTCAGTACCATAGCTGGGGCAGAACCCAGACTGAAAAGAGTCAAGGAAACCAATGTTATCAAGATGCTGCTGGAGCTGCAGTGCCACCGCCTGTTCAATAACCTTTCCTAAAAAGGTAAGGTTAGAGACAGGGCAGTAGCTGGCAAGCACATCCACGTTTTTCTGAGTACCAAGTATCAAGTATTTGGCTGAGTTACCGAGGACTGGGAGAACACTTGAAGCTGATCCTTTGAAACTCAAAAATATTTGCAATTTTTTTTTTTTTTACTATTCAGTGCACCCCTAGTCTCAACTGACTCTAGCAGACTTCTTGCTTATGATGTATTTGAACAAGTTTTTATTAGTAGTTTTTGCATCTTTAAGCAAATTGCCCTTCAAATTCCCTCTTGGCCTGCCTTATCAGTGTTTTACCTCTAATTTGGCATTTCTGTAGTAGCACACAGACCACATCTGCTCTGATCCTAATTGGTTTCTGCTGACCAACAGCTTTTATAAAACTGACCAAGAAGCAGAGTGGAGGAATTTCATCGAGACACATATCAAGCCAAGAAGGCCTTGGTTAGACCTGAAAAGGATACCTTGTGAGGCCTCCGGAGTCAAAAGAGTGCCCTTTGCTCTGGATGGAATCACTGAGTTGGCACTGCCATGCTATGGATAGAGCCCAGATTTCTGACTGTTGGACTCTCCATTGGTCCATTGCTTTGGCACACCCCTTTAGTTCTGGATTGGCCGCCTGCTTTCATATAAAAAGCCCTGACTGCTACATGGAGTATGGCAGAGCAACACATTTGATTTCCTGCCCTGTTGTGGGGGGTCTCTCCCTTTGCCTTTCCTGTGAACCTGCTTGACTCTGCTCTGACTCCAACCTATTCCTGCCCTTGCTTCTGCTTCCCTGACCTGGACTCCACTTCTGTTTCTGATCTGGACCCTGTTTATAACTCTGCAGTTGATTTGGATTCTCCTTCTGCTTCTGCATCTGATCTGGACTGATCCTGTTCACATTCCTGGACCTACTCCCAGCTGTCTACCCACATCTTGGAAAATTGATTTTTACATACCTGGATAAACGGGTAAACCTGCTGCACTCAGAGTACCTGAATCATCTCTTATGGTTCACTTACCATGCCATATCCAGAAAGTACCCAAACAGGTACTGTTTTGATGCTGTTTGACATTAATCTCCTTTCCCTACAAATACACTAAGTCTCCAGGCCTGCCATTGTTCAGGTTCTGATGCCACCACCTTGTACAGGAAAACAGGGGATGTGGGGTGAATTCTGAAGTTATTTTGTAACCTGGGGTTTCTATCCAGGTTTGTGGGTACCCGGTAGGCCTACCCAGAAACCTGGGTAGTGGACAGGTACCCAGGGATACAAAATCAGCTACTAGAGGTGTGCACCAGGGACCCATATAATTATTTATGTTTATTTTTTGTTTTCATTACTTAAATTTTTCATTTTCATTTTCTTAAATAATGAAATTTCATTTTTGCTTTCATTTTTTGTTTCCATTGGTTTCAATGGAAAACATGTTTGGCTGTAATGTTTTTATTTTCCATTATATGAGGATGGAACTAGGAAGGATTGTACCTCAAACTGAAGGCATTATGTGTGCCAAATGTCAGAAAGATTGGATAAATAAAATCAATTTTATAAGCCGTTGAATTATGTTATTTTACAAAAATCTGCATATACATTCCTGGCTGTAATTTCTTTGTCTCCCATCTAATGTGGATATAATTTGGAAAAATTATAACCATCCCCAGTTTTGCTGCCTATGCCAATTTTTAGAAGGATTGGATGAACAGTTCTAGTGTTAATAAGCAATTAACTTATAAATATATTTCTGGCTCTACCATCTTTGTAGTCCAACCAGTTTACATGACATTTGGCAGAGCTGTATTTCATACCTTCAGGATCATCTCTTACAAATATTTGAAAGATGTGATAAAGGGTCCCAATTTTATAAGCCTGCACAGCATATGCATAGAATGAGCCAATGCCAGGGATTCTCTTACATGTCACTGTGGTATAAGATCTGTTTGTGATGCCAATTGGCCAGGAGAAATGTCAACCAAATAGCCTCATTCTGTGCTGTGACCACCACAACTTCTCTCCCCCATTTGTTACTGGGAAGTCAGAAGCATCTGCTTAGGAAAGAGTTGATTGAGATTCTCTTATGTCCTCTGTCACAGGGTATTTTCAGACATTACGGGCAGCCGGTTCACCACAGTGAACCACCAGGGGGGGGGTGAACAGCGCAACCATGCCCGGGGGTGGGAAAACGACCCAAACAGACATGCCGGGAACGGGACCATGGGTCGGAACCGGGCCGCACCGTCACGGGCCGCGGCAGCACAACAGACGTGCAGCCAGACCCCCGGCGGGCGCTAAACCCCCACAAGGCACCGGGCAGGGGCGGGACACAGACATGGCCACCTGAGGGCAAACGAAGCCACAAGGCACACAAGGGAATGCCCACACAAGGGAAACGGGAAGGGAGGGGGGAAGAGCGAGAACAGGCTGACAGCCGGCACACACAGCAGTCCCGCAGCAGGGCACAATGCACGACCACACACCCAGGCGGGCACACACACACACACACACACACACACCAGGGAAAGGCTGGGAAGGGGGGGCAGGGGCGCCCGGAACACCCCACCCGGAACAGCGGGAAGGACAGGGGGCACCACCAAGGGGCAAGGCACAGCCAGCAGCAACCCCCCACCCCCACACCACCCCAATCCAGACCAAGGAGGCGCCCCCACAGGAACAGAGGCAGTCTCGGAGGGGGGGG
>QEPC01013498.1:9562963-9598984 GCA_003113815.1 Sphenodon punctatus | reverse complement strand
GGGGGTTCACCCGTGCCCCCTGTTCCCCTCCCGTTGGGTGCCCTTACCCTTTTCCTGGGTGGCTCCTTTGGGCCCATTCCACCTGCTGTCCCCGGGGCGGCGCGACCTGGATGCAGCTGTGGTTGGTGTTCCCGGGCCGCCTCCCTGGTCGGGTGCTCCCGTGTGCCCCCTTCCTGCGCCTGTGCCCCCTCCGCCTGCATTGCTGGGCCTGCCTGCACCTCCTCCGCCGCCTGTCCCACTGCTGTCGCTGTCTCTGCCTCCGCTCTCTTCCGCTTCCCTCCTCGCTCCATCCCGCCACCCTTGCTTGCTGCTGCTCTCGCTTTAAATCTCCCTCCGGTGGTTGTGTTGATGCTGGTTGCCTGGCAGCGACGCTGCGTGCCTTGTCCCCGGCTGGGGCTCGTTTGGTTTGGTTCAGCTCGGGGATTGGCGTCCAGACGTTACTTTTCCTTGGGTCCCTGTGGGGGTTCGTTTGACCACGCTTCCCGGGACCTTCCCCCGGCTAGCCCGGGGAGCGTGGTTGAAGCTGACCCCATGTGGGTATTGAGCGTGATGAACATCTGGCACACACCGTTCAGACGTTCAGGGCCCTTTGGCCCCACGGGGGGGTTGAGCGTGGTTCAGTGTGGTTGAGCGTGATCTCGTAACGTCTGAAATCACCCACAGTGATGCAAGATGTGATTGTGATGATACTTGGCCAACCTGGATGCGTAAAACATGTCTCCTGAGTTCTGGGATGCTATCCATCTGCCTTCTTCCTTGCTGCCTGAAGTCCCAGTTATGTCCCTTCTATGACCGCCTCAGGGCTGCCCACTATACCTGCCTCAAAACCACCACCGATTGGTCCTGTAAAGCTGGAAGCATGCAGTAATTGGCCACTGAATGTGTCTGTCAGTCTTTTGGATTGCTCCCCATCCTCACTCCTACTTCCCTCCTCCCCCTGCTATGCCAGGTGCCTGCCTCTGACTGGCACTGCATGTGCTGCTATTTATCTGAATAATGGTTTTCAAGGGGACACTTTAAAATGCTTATAAAACTGGGGCCCTTTCTCAAATGGTACTGTATTTTTTGTAGAGATGATGGGAAAAGTGTGAGATCAATTCCTGCCAAACGTCTTGTAAACAGGATAGAATATAAAAATGTTACAGCCAGAAATACATTTTCAAGTTAATGGCTTGTAACATCAGGACCCTTTACCCAATTTTTCTGAAATTTTGTGGTGATGGTAATCTTTTGGAGGGTCATAACATTCCCAGGTTCTGTGCAAATTGGATGTAAGACAAAGAAGATGTAGCCAGGAATGTGTACACAGCTTTTCTTAAAATCACAAAATTCAATTTCTTATAAAATTGGTTCCCTTTATCTAATCTTTCTGATATTTGGTAAAAATAGAGCCCTCCATTGGGGTACAATCTCTCCAAGTTTCATCAGAACTGAATGAGAAACAAAAAAGTTATAGCCAGAAATGTGTTTTTCAGTGTTTTCCCATTATTTCATAATAATGAAAACTAAAATTCATTTTCATTATTTATTTATTTTTGTTATTACAGTAACTAAAACAAATATGAAAAAAATTGTTTTTGTTATAATAGTGAAAATGAATTGCACACCCCTATCAGCTACTTGTTTCAAGTCTCGCCTGGACACTGGGAGTTTTGGGAAGTGGTCTGCTTTGGAAAAGGCTAGTGAAAGACCTTCTAAACTAGGTGGTGGATTCTCTGCATGATAATGGATGTCTCAAGGAGAAAGAGCTCTCTGTCTAAGTCAGTATCATGGAAGATTTTGTGGCTCATGTCCTTGCTCAAGATGATAGAACATGGGAATTTCTCAGTGATGGTTGAGACATACAAGGGCATGCGCTGGATTGATATAGAAGATTTAATGCGCTAAGGAAGCACAGAGATTTGGGATATGTCAGACCATGGTGAAAAGTTTGTTCCAAAGCAAAAAGTCATTGAAAATTCCTTGCCTGAAGAGCCTTCGTGGGAGCTAGCAAGGATGTGAACTTGAGCACCAGCTGATGTCAGCTGATTCAAAATCGACTTATTTGACCTAGCCTTTGTTAGTTACTGAGACAACACAGAATGAAACAAAATAAATGAATAGTGAAAACAAAAAACAAACGGAATAGTCAAAACAGATCAGTCAGAAAGAGAGCCAGAGGCATTTTACATCATGCATTTTATAATTTGTGAGGTACTCAGACAAAGAAGTAATAGATACTATATCAAGGCCAAAACTCATTGAAATACTAGAAAACGCAATATGGTTGATTCTGGGTGCTATAAGCAGTGGGCATGTGGTTTTCTGAGTGTGTGTTGCTGCTTTTAGTGAAAATGTATATGAGCTTAGACAAAGAGCTGTTAAGAGTCCCAGGTGGAAACTGAGGTGAGTGGGGATTAAAAGGTACATTTAAAGGGAGGCTGTGAATATGTAATGTGATATTTTACTTCAGTGGGTGTTTTCAGACAGAGAAGGAGCGGTCCAGAGCCCCAGAGCAGCTCTGTGTGTGCCCAAGGAAGGAGATGCACACCCCCATGGGTTGGAAACCTTCACGCAGATGGCCCAGTGCACGGATGTACCATGCGCTCCGGCATGAAATGTACATTTCCCCTGTCCCAGGAAAGACATGGGTCAAGAACACACATACAGGCAGGACAACAGCCCTGGCCACTACCCCACATCTCCCCCACTCGCTCTGGCAGAGCCTGCCCCTTGCCAGGAGCTGCAGCTCTGGCAACCATGGCAATAGGGTGTGGTAGCCGACATTAACCCCTTACCATTCACAGCCCCGGGAGACATACCAGCCTCTGCCCGGGGTGGCAGAGTAGAGCGGACAAAAAACAGCAACTGGCCAGGCCCAGGGACCCTGTGACACCCACACAACGTGCGGACCCTGTGACACCCACACACAGCCAGAATAAAGGGGAAAGGAGGATGGAACGGTACAGCGAAATGTCCCAGAGAGCAAGCAGTTCAGGTCAGGAGTTGGGGTGGTAGGGGGGAAGCTGTCAACATAGGTAGCAGAGTCCCAGGCACATGGGCAGCAATCAGCAAACAGTCCAAGCAGAGCTCCATCCGATGTGGGGTGTGGACTCAAACACGCAGGCTCAGGAACCCATCACTTCCACCCCCCACAGCAGTTCCAGGAGCTCATAGGGGCTCTTCAGATGGACAACAGATCTGTGTTTGCCTATTGCCCCATGTTTGTCTGGCTTGCTTCACAAGATGTGCTCCTGGATCTTGCCAAGTGCCCCATGCAGGGCTGCCTCAGAGCAGCCGCAACCTGCTCCATATTGAACATCTGGCGGGCACTCTTCAGACAGACAGGTAAACCTGGGGTAAACGGGGGCTTGCATGGGAAAGTGTGGGTCTGTTGTCTGTTTGCACCTAGTAATTTAAAAGGGGGGAGGGATAGTGGTGTGCATGTTGTTTTCGTTATTCCAATAATGCTAACAATAACGATAACAAAAAATTTTTTTATTGCAATAACAAAAATAACAACCGAGAATGATGACAATGATAACGAAAATGACAACGGCATTATTGTTGTCATTATTACTGCTGTGGAAGTTGGGTTTTGGAGGGAAAATGTGGAGAGGGGAGGAGGGAGCAGACATCTCAGAGCCCTAAACAGGGTTGAACTCTTACAGGGTATTTTCAGACGTTACGGGCGGCCGGTTCACCACAGTGAACCACCAGGGGGGGTGAACAGCGCAACCACGCCCGGGGGTGGGAAAACGACCCAAATAGACGTGCCGGGAACGGGACCATGGGCCAGAACCGGGCTGCACCATCGCGGGCCGCGGCAGCACAACAGACGTGCAGTCGAACCCCCGCCGGGCGCTAAACCCCCACAAGGCACCGGGCAGGGGCGGGACACAGACATGGCCGCCTGAGGGCAAACGAAGCCACAGGGCACACAAGGGAATGCCCACACAAGGGAAACGGGAAGGGAGGGGGGAAGAGCGAGAACAGGCTGACAGCCGGCACACACAGCGGACCCGCAGCGGGGCACAAAGCACGACCACATGCCCGGGCACACACACACACACAGCACGGAAAGGTTGGGAAGGGGGGGCAGGGGCGCCCAGAACACCCCACCAGGAACAACGGGAGGGACGAGGGGGGGCACCACCAAGGGGCAAGGCACAGGCAGCAGCAACCCCCACCCCCACACCACCCCAGTCCAGTCCAAGGAGGCGCCCCCACAGGAACAGAGGCAGTCTCGGAGGGGGGGGCGGACCCCCGGAACAAGGCACGTTGGGGGCCCCCAAAGCACAGCGAGGCCGGCGGAGAGGGTCCAGGAGGAGGAGGAAGGGGGCCCCACAGTCAAAGGGGGGCACATGCAGGGCAGCCGGGTCCGGTGGAGCCCCTCTGCAGGTCCAGCGACGCTCCGGCAGCACCCACCCGGGCAAGGGTAACGGACCGGTCCGGTCCGGTCCGGGGGGGGCCATCCCCCAGGTTCCGCAAGCACCCGGGGGGGGTGCAGTCGGTGCCAGGGCCGGCGGGGGAGGGCCGCCAGCAGCACACGGGTGGGTCGGGAGCCCACACCGAGCGCCCCACCCAGCCACGGGGACGGAGGGGGCCCAGGACCACGGGCAGGGGCAGGAGCGAGCAGCGTGGCGGGCGGGAGCTCACCGAGGCGGGGTCCGCAGGTCGGGAGCAGCCAGCGGGGACCAGGCCCCCCCCCGGACCGGGGCGGGAGCCCACACGGGGGCACCACACCGGGGGGGCCAGGGAGGCGATGCAGGGCTCACAGGCCGCCGCTGGGGGCCCCGGAGGCCCCAGGGCCCGGGTGCCCTGCCCGGTGGACCAGGTGGGGCCAGTGCAGCATGCCCCGGCGGTACCCCTGCAAGGACATGTAGTGGGCGATCAGGTAGTAGGCCTCGAAGGGATCGGGCATGGTGAGGGCCAGCTGGACGTCCACACGGGCCCACACCGCCAACAGGGATGACATCTCCACCGCGGAGGGCTCCGGCACACAGCAGGCAGCAGAAGGGGGCCACGGAAGATGCCCCAGCTCCAGAAGCCGCTGGAACGCCGCCCCACGGGTGCGCTGGTACCCACGGGCCCCGTGAACACAGGAGAAGTAGGTCACGGCCAAGGCAGGGCCACCCTCGGCCAGGCACTCCGAGTAGGCGCCCAGACCACACACCACCAGCGCTGACACGGTCTCCGAGGCGCTCCAGGGCACATGGGCGCACAGCACCTCCGGGATGCGCCCCTCGGGGAAACGAGCCAGCCCCAGGGCCTCCGCATGCAGCCGGCAATCACGGGCGCTCACCACATGGCCAAAGTAACGGAGCCCGGAGCTCAGGCTCTCGTAGGCACCTGCACGGCTCCCCGGCCCGGCCAGGAGCAGCTGCACGGCAGGGGTGTGCCACAGGTCGCACAGAGACATGGTCTCGCGGAAGGCCCAGATATGGGGGGCCCCTTGGGGGCCGGACAGCGGGAGCCCCATGGATGGGCAGCCAGCCATGGTCCAGCACAACAGGGAATGGGACACGGAGCCCGGAGGGCACACAGACTGCCCAGGGCCGGGAGAGGCTCGGCCCGGCCCCCGGGACAGGGAACACGGGCCCGCACCGCAACATTGTAGCACAACAGAGCGAGGCGTGGGGTGCGGGCCCGGCACAGCTGCAGAGAACAACAGCGAGCTCTCTGTCTGCCTAATCGCACCTTCAAGGCCATCCCGCTACAAACAGCGAGGGGAGGGGGCCCGGGGTGCTGGGGGCGGGAGCAGCCGGAATGCACCGGCACAGGGCGCGCGCAGGGCCGCGAGGCCGACCCCCGGGCGGGGCCACCAGCACCGGGCCGGCATAAGCGCTCCCAGCCCCCACCGGGGCCCCAGCACCATGGAGCGCGATAGGGCAGGTGGGAACTGGATGTTCCTCGCGCTCGCGGCTGAGTGGCACCGTGACCACACTGAGCAGCTGTGCCTCCTGACCGAGAGGGTGCACCTGGCCGTCCGCCTGCGCTATGTCCTGGCCCTGCGGGCTGGCGTGCGCCTCCGGGGCCAGCAGGCCCGCAGGAGAGTCCGTGGCCGGCTCAGGGCTCGGCGCCGGGCCTGGGGGGCGTGGCTGGCCGCCTGCCGGAGCCTCACCCGGCCCGCTGCGCTCCGAGGGGCCGCGAGGCGGTTCCGCTGGGCAACGCAGACCCTCCGCCGGGCAGCGCTGCTGGCTATGCCCATAGCGCGGAGCCTATGGGTCACGGAGCGGCCCCAGGCCTGGTGGGAGCGGGCCCAGGCCCACTGGGGGGAGGCCGAGTGGGGGTCCCACTTCCGGATGGGCAAGGCCACCCTGCTGCGCCTAGCGGAGCTCCTCACGCCCTGGCTGGAGCGGCAGCACACCTCCATGCGGGAGCCCATCCCCATGGTCCAGCGGGTGGCCATAGGGGTCTGGGCCCTCGCAACGCCCGACTCCTGCCGCTCCGTGTCCCAGCACTTCGGGGTGGGGCTCAGCACGGTCGCCTGCATCGTGCGGGATGTGTGCGAGGCTGTGGAGGGCGTGCTCCTCGACAGGACCATCCAGCTCCTGGACCAGGGCGCTGTGATGGCTGGCTTCGCGGCCGGGGGCTTCCCGAACTGCATCGGAGCCGTGGACGGCACACACATCGAGATCCTGCGCCCGGCCGCGGGGGAGGCCCTGGAGTATGTGAACCGGCACGGATACTACTCCCTGCACCTGCAGGGGGTGGTGGACCACCGGGCCCGCTTCATAGACATCTACACGGGCAACTCCGGCCGGAGTCACGACGCCAGGATCATGACCATCTCCCCCTTCTATGCCCGCATGTACCGGGGGGACTTCGCGGACATGGGCATGAGGTGGATCGAGGGTGTTCCCATGCCCCCCTGCATCCTGGGGGACCCCGCCTACCCCCTGACCCGCTGGCTGATGAAGGTCTACCCTGTCCCGAGCACCCCTGCGGAGCAGGTATACAATACCCGCCTGTGTGCGAGCCGGACCGTGGTGGAGCGTGCCTTCGGGGCCCTGAAGCAGCGCTGGAGGAGTCTAGCTGGCCGCCTGGACTTCACCGTCCCCACCTCCGCCCTGGTGATCGGTGCCTGCTGCGTTCTGCACAATGTGTGCGAGACCGAGGGGGCGGCCCTGGAGTACCCCGAGCCCCACCGGCCCCCCGGTCCTGTTCCCCTGTACGTGAACGCAGGGAACCCCCGGGAGTACCGGTATGCCAAAAGGATCCGGAACGCCCTTGCAACCCACATCGCCCGGGGGGGCCCGCTGTGAGGGCCTTCCCGCCCCTGGGGGCCCCACCCCCCGTTCCGTGCCCATGCCCCTGTACACGCGGTCCCACAGCCCTGTCCCCCCCACAAACGGGCCGGGGACAACTGTCTCTTTACAACACTTTATTGCCCACACAGTGCACACAATCACCCTGTGCCCCCTCCCCACCCCCGTCCCCGTGACCCCGTCCACCACCCGCCCTCATGTGGCCCTCCCCCTCCCCCCCCTTCCCACCATCCCCCCGCGTTTCCTGGGCCGACCCCTCGTGCGGCCGCTTGGGCCCACCGAGCTCTGGGAGCTCCCCTCCCCCCCACTGTCCGTGTCCCCTGCCGTGTCCTGGGCCGGTCCCGGCCCCGGCAGGGGGCCGGGCGGCGGATGGGCAGCTGTGCCCGGTGCCCCGGTCGCGCCCCGGGGGGGCTGGACCCTCCGGAGGCCCGGGGGCACTGGGAGGCGCATGCGAGGGCCCTGGGGCCGGGGGGGCGCCAGGGGCGGCAGGGCTGGGCCCGGGGGCGCCGAGGGGCCCGGCATGGGGACCTGGGCGGGCAGGGCGCCCGGAGGTGCGCCGGCCATCACGTAGGCACACATGGTGCCCGCATGCAGGAGCAGGGAGGTCCCAATGTCGTGGGACCTGTCCATCTTTGCACTGTGCTCCCGCACCATGCCCTGTATGTCCTGCCGGAGGCCCCTGAGCAGCCCCTGCTGCCGCTGGTGCTCCCGGCGCTCCCGCCTCCGCTCCAGGCGCACCTCCGCCTCCAGCCGGCGGTCTGTCTCCAGGGCCTTCTCCATGGACCGCTCTATGGCCGCCTCCATGCGGTCCACGGAGGCGATCATGCGCTCCCCCTGTTCCTCCGCCCTGCGGACGATGTCCTCCGCTTGCTCCTCCCTGCGCCTGCGGACCCGCGCCCGGTACTCCCGCATCCGCTGGGCTGGGGCCGCGGCCGGCGGAGGCGCCGCGCGCGGGGGCTGCCCTGTGGAAATGGGCGGGTGGGTCAGTGCAGGGCCCTGTCCCCTAGCGGGGTCGGGTCCCGGGGCCCCCTGCCCCCCCTCCCCCACTGAGGCCAGAGGCCCCCCTGGGCTGGCGCCCGGGGGGCCCTCCCGCAATCCCAGCCCTCCCGCCTTACCTGGGTCCGGCACCTGCTCTCCTGTGCCCTCCGCGGGGGCCTGCACCGTCTCGCTGGCCCGGTCCTGGGGCTCCCCATGTCCTGCGGGCGGGAGAGGGGGGAGCGGGTGAAGGGGGCTGGTTGTGGCCCCTGCAGCAGGGCCCCCACCCCCGCCCCTGCCACCGGCCCCCTGGTCGTGCCCCCCCCTGCCCTGGGGGCCCGCTTACCCTCTATGTCCGTCTCCGAGCCTTCGGAGGCCGGCGCCTCACCCTGGGAGTGCTCCCCCTGGGACCACTGGCTGAGGGTGGTGAAGGTGCCGACCTCCGACTCCGCCTGGCCGGCCCGGCGTTGGGATGTCTCCGGGCTGCTGCTGGGGGGGGGCCTTGGGGCTTCTGCGGGTCCCGGGTGGTCCTCCTGGGGGTGGGGGTCCCCTGAGCTCGTGTCTACCGGGCGGGCGGCGAGGGGAGGGGGTACCTCGGCCCGCTCCCTGCCCTGGACCACAGCGCTGCCCACCAGGCGTGGGGCAACTATGGAGCCCTTCATGTGAAGGATGCGGTCCAGGGCATCGTAGTAGGGGGCGGTGCGGGCCCCGTGGCCGGAGCGGCTGTTATTGTCCTTGAGGGCCTTGTACCCCCTCTTGAGCTCCTTGGCCTTCGAGCGACACTGGTTGACAGTGCGCTCGTGCCCCGCCGCCTCCATGTCGCGCACGATGTCCCGGTAGACATGCTCGTTGCGCTGGTTTATTGCGAGCTCCACCTGGTACTCGAGGGTCCCCCAGATCCGTATGAAGTCCCGGGTCTCCTGGAGGCCCCACTGTCCCCCTCTGTGATAGGCCTTCCTCCGGCTGGGCCCCTGCTGTTCCTCCTCCCGGTGCAGCTCCTGCTGCACCTGCCTCTGCTCCTCCTCCACCTCCTCCTGGGGGTGCGCCTCCGGGGGCCGGGGGCCGGGCTCCTCCTGGGGCTCGTCCGCCCGGGCCGACTTTCGTGTCTGGGGGGGGGAAGGGGGGTGGTTGGTTGCTGGGTGAGGGTGTGGGCCCTCTCGGGGGCCCCCTGCCCCCCTGCCCTCCGCCCGGGGTCCCCCTGCCCCCCTGCCTTCCGCCCGGGGTCCCCCCGGCCCCCTCCACAGGGGGTTCCCCTGTGCCCCCTGTTCCCCTCCCAGTGGGTGCCCTTACCCGTTTCCTGGGTGCCTCCTGTGGGCCTGTTCCGGCCGCTGTCCCCGGGGCGGCGCGACCCGGCTGCAGCTGTGGTTGGTGTTCCCGGGGCGCCTCCCTGGTCGGGTGCTCCCGTGTGCCCCCTTCCTGCACCTGTGCCCCCTCCGCCTGCATCGCTGGGCCTGGCTGCACGTCCTCCGCCTCCTGTGCCGCCGCTGTCGCTGTTCGTGCCTCCGGTCTCTTCCGCTTCCCTCCTCGCTCCATCCCGCCACGCTTGCTTGCTGCTGCTCTCGCTTTAAATCTCCCTCCGGTGTTTGTGTTGGTGCTGGTTGCCTGGCAGCGACGCTGCGTGCCTCGTCCCCGGCCGGGGCTCCATTTTTTTGGTTCCGCTGGGGGATTGGCGTCCAGACGTTACTTTTGCTTGGTTCCCTGTGGGGGTTGGTTTGACCACGCTTCCCGAGACCTTCCCCCGGCTAGCCCGGGAAGCGTGGTTCAAACTGACCCCATGTGGGTATTGAGCGTGATGAACATCTGGCGCGCGCCGTTCAGACGTTCAGGGCCCTTTGGCCCCACGGGGGGGTTGAGCGTGGTTCAGTGTGGTTGAGCGTGATCTCGTAACGTCTGAAATCACCCGAACTATACCTGTGTTAGGAGGGGCAAACAGCTCAGAAGTATCTGATGGATGTATTGATGGCCAATGAGCAGCACAAGCAGGTCCCAACAGTTTCATGGCACTTTGTGATTGCTCAATGCCTGCTGCCTCCCACAACCAATCAGAGGAGATCTGGGGGAGGGCACTGTAACCATTTATAATGGAAGGGCCAGGCTTTTTCTCTCCTTTCTGTGAGAACTCTGCTTGTCAGGTTGCATTTACACAACTGTGGTGCTTGCACACAAAAAATCCTCATTGTATTACCCATACCTTTCCTTCCTCATACCCTACATTTTACCTTCTCCCTTTCCCTGCCCTTCTCCCTCCTGTACATTATATATAGATAGGTAGTATAGATTAGGTATAGATATATATTATAGACATATAGATTAGATTAGAATATAATAGTTATATAGATAATTGATTAGATAATAGATAGTTCTCCTTTTCCCTTCCCTGTCTCACTACTTATATAGAGATATTATATATTATATAGGCATTTAGGCTAGTCTTTTATATATATATATATATATATATATATATAAGGATTATAGAATAAGCATATTGTATAAATATTTGCGCACGGAAGTCGCATGGGAATCAATACCAATAATGATACCAATAACAAGACCAAAAATAAAATCTTAATTTGAAACAATATCAATACAATAATGTCGACGATAATAAAAATGACGTTGTTAATAACGATAATGAAAATGACATTTTAATAACAAAAACAAACACAAAAATAACATGGGGGCCTGGTGCACACCCCTAGGAATGGAATGTTCCTTTGATTTGTTCCTGCAGAGCCACAAAAACTAAAAGAGGAAGAGGGAGCTCAAGTCAATATTCTTTCTGGTGTGTCAAATATAATAATTTACTCTTATAGTCAGTTACACCTTTGTAAATCTACCCTATATCTAAGCTTGACTCCCATTGCAAGGCTGAAGGTAAAATGGGGAAGGGGGGAAATAATCTTTATTTGCAAACTGTGTATGTTTGTTAAGAACATAAGAAGCCATACTGGGTCAGACCCATAGTCCATCAAGCCCAGCATCCTGTATTGGCCAACTACAGTAGCTCAGGAGAAGAAAAGTCATGGAGATAATAAGTCATAGAAGTGTGACCTAGGGATGGGTAAACAGATCGCGGTTCTGCCGTTCAGTTCGGCTGCATTCGGTTCGTCCGTTCGGTTCGTCCGTTCAGTTCAGCTGCGTTCGATTCAGCTGTTCTGTTTGGCAGTTCGGTTAGTTCGCCGAGTTCGGGTTCTGCCGCTCGGTTCGGCCGTTCGGTTTGGCATTTCAGGAAATGTTATGGGTGGTTTTTTTTGTTTTTTATATATTTTTTGGTTTTTTATTGGGTTTCATATGGTTTTCTTTTGTATTTTATTTGTTTTTTTGTTTTTATATGTGGTTTTTTTTATTTATTTATTTTTATCTAATATTATATATATCCTGTCTCTTATACACATCTAGATGTGTATAAGAGACAGCCTACACACACACCCCTCTCTCTCTCTGGGATGGGGAGGAATCACAAACAACACAAGGTTTCAGTTTAAGGTTTCAGTTTCATTTCAGTACAAAACTGAAATAAAACTTAAAGCAATCTAATAATTCTACTCAAAGCCTGCTGTTCAGGAACAGTGACTAGCTCAGAAGGTGTCGGGAAGTGGGGAGGCAGATAGTTTCATTTCTTGCAAGCCTCTGCACCCCTGGTGCCTGGAAATCTGCTCCTCGGTGACTAGTACTACCCCTCCCTGTCACGTTTGACCTTACAGTGAACCTTTTTTTGCCACCCGAACTCACCTGAACGCGATCCGAACTGACCGAACTGTTCGGTCATTTCGACGTTTGGACTGAGTTCAGTTCGGCCAGTTTGTGTTCAGAAGTTCAGTTCGTTTTTTTCGTCCGAACAGGCCGAGTTCGGGCCGAACTCCTAACTTCCGAACTGCGTTCACCCATCCCTAGTGTGACCCATCTCCTCCTAACCACTCCCAACTATCAGTAGCCAGGGGTTTAATCCCCAACTAATAAGTATCTCCCACTCGTCTGCAACTTGTTCTGAAAGTCCTTGAAGAAACAAATAAGCAGAGAGCCCTTTGATCCCATCTTTACAGTGATTTTGCAAAGCAGAAGTGACTTCAGTTTAATATTATATTAAAGTTTTGTCTGTTAATGGTAAACTGCATTTATAAGCATTTGAAGAGTGGTGGTTGTGATGAATTCTTTACTTCCCTCAGGAATGCTGAGGTTAAAGGTTTCCCCTCATTCAGCCACAATTTAGAAGCATAATACAGTAACTCTGAGTGTTGGAACAGAGGGATGATCAGGAAGGACTATTGAACTACTAGACTAGACATTGTTCAATGCACAGAAAACCTATTTTAAACAGGTATCAGTTTTGTGTTGCACCCCCCAAAGCTGAAGAACAACTGATATATTTCCCTTTCATTGTTATTCCTCTGTGTTGAGACTTTCTTGATATTAGTTTTGCATTTTTGCTTTTAATGAGATTGGTGGCAGGCTTGATTCATCATTTCAGAATGCATTAATAAATGAGCGCTGGAGACTAACTTACTTGATTTTAACTCCTACTCTGCATATCAATAGCATAAAGAATTATCCTGCACAACTGGCTTATAAGAGGCTTTTAAGATCAACCAAAAGAAAACAATGAAGTGGCTTCACAATCAAAGTTTACAAAGACTAGCTCACAGAGTGCTATCGATACTGAACTTTTCCTTGAGAGTCACTTCTTTTTGCTTCTTGGATTTTATTCAGATATAGAATTTGCATTTAGATTGCTCTCCTGGCAAAGAAAAAAAGCTCAAGAATCCTATGATTTCTTTTAACCTTAATGCAGCAACAATCACAATGATTGCCTGTGGATGAAAAACATTTAGCATATCAAGCTGCATTTCAGCTTTTCCCGTTCAACCAATCCAAGACTGTTACCATCAAATGTTATTTTTTTATCCATTCTCTTGTTTATCCAAGGGTCAGGATCATAATTTCCTGTATAAAAGGTCAGGTGACAACTTTCTCTGTACCAAATATATATATTTAAGAAGTAAAAATTTGATAGCGGTGAATGCTTGGACAAACTGTTTTGGCGGAAGTACTTTATTGGAACCCAAACCAGGCAGCATAATTTTCCAGTTATTTATTACCAGCTATTTATTGTCCCATTGAAATGAATGAGGCCTGTGCTTGTGCTATGAGCTAACACCAGCACTAAGGGCCTTTTCACATGGGTGCCGTGGCAGGTGCGGGGGGGATGGGTGGGCTCCCATAGGAACGGTGCCCGTGGTGGGTGTGTGTGTGTGCCACCTCCAGCCATCACCCACACATGGAGCAATGGGATCCAATGCTGGTTGGTCTGTGCATGGAGATGGGTGGAGGTGGGTAGAGATGAGTGTGTACCCATGGGAACACCCTCACACCCACCTCCAGCCACCGTGGGCACACACCCATCCTCCCTCCCACTGTGGCCCATTTGAAAAGGGCTTAAATGTCCTGAAGATCATGCTACGAGTCTTAGGCCACTTTTACGAGGCACTTAGAAGCACCTCTGGAGTCCCTTATTCAAAAGGAAAGCCGTGCAGGGAGTGTTTACATGCTCCCTGTGCTACCAGAAGTTATGTGCTGCCCATTCTATTCAGCAGCAGTGACTGCAGATGCGGGGATTTCAAGAAGCACATTCTGTAGACCTCAATTTTCAGGTCTACAGAATGCGTCTCTTGAAAGCCCCACATCGGCAGCCATCGCTGTTGAAGAGAACGGGTGGTACAACACTTCTGGTAGCTCAAGGAGTGTTTACATGCTCCCTGTGCTACCGGAAGTGATATGCCGTCTCAACATGATGCACTCCAACCAACCCAGTAAATGCCCCCTGCCCACCCCATGAACTTGGAGGATTGTGTTGGACCATGCCCACTGCTTCAGCTCCTCCTTTGCTTAGCCCATCCAAGAATACAAGTTCCCCATTACTGATGAAAAGTATTAAAACAAAGTGTAGTTATGCCATATTGAGTCATTACTACACATTTGAGAAAATAAATGATTGGATTCTCTAAGGCCTGCTCCTGCTTCCATTTATGTCAATGGAAAAACTCCTCACCTACTTCAGCATACATAGGATATGTAAGACCACTTTTACATGAGGCGCTTAGAAGCGCCTCTGGAGGCACGTATTCAAAAGGAAAGCCCTCCATGGCCTCGCAGAAGTCACGGAGTATGCCCATGACTGTGCTCACTTCCACACCTCAGTGCTGTGTCACGGACCGGCAGGAATCAGGTGTTGCCAGTGCCCAGACCGCTTTGTCCACATGCTGATCCATGGGTATGGGGGTCCACATGGGGGTGCGGTGCCGCTCCAGCCAGAGTGCCAACAGCTCTGCAAGGTGCAGGAGGCACCGCCTGTCCATGCTGAAGTGTGTCCTCCATGCGGCATCATCCCACCGAGCCAGGGCCCCGGCCCACCACTCCTGTACCCTCTCCATGACCCAGATCCACCGTTCTATTAGCATGGCGAGCACGGCAGCACATCCCATGGCTTCCTGGCGCCCATTGTATTACCTGAATGCCTCGTGTAGCACCGCTGCCTGCCTTCAGGCAAGACGCAGGGCCTGTTGGTACACCCCGGACACCCACTGGACCCTAAGCCCGGCCAGGAAGTGCTGGCACCCATGGTGGGCATGCTGGGGGGCTACGGCGCTCCTGGCCAGGCACCCTCGGATGCGGGCGCCCAGGTGGATCAAGTTGGTGGTGAGACTCAAGCAGTCACTGTGCACCCAGAACCACTCTGCACAGAGGGCCAGGTGCTTCCCCCATGCACCCCTCAGTCCTGTGTCCATGGTGGAGTGCATCCATGGTGCAGTCCAGCACACAGCTCTCATGCACGCATCCTGGGACCACCCCTGCTCCGTGCCCCACCCTTGCACCTGTGGGGGGGGGGCTGCGCAGTGGCATAGCTACTGTGGTGCAGGGGGGAGAATTTGCACCTGGGCCATGCTCTGGGAGGAGGCATAGGCAGGGCCGGCCCCCTTACCTGCAGCGGTGGTGGTGGCAGCGGGAGGGGTGAGGGAGGTGGGAGGGCGGAGGAGCCAGCAGCATGGAAAAGAGCCCAGCAGATCTGCACTGGCTCTTTTCCAGCAGGCTCCTCCCTGCTGCGTCTCCGCCCTCCTGCTGCCGACACTGCCAGTTGAGAATGCGGCCTAAGTTCTTCTACTGCTTCCCCTCCCTGGCTCCAGTCCCTATCCCTTACCTGCCTCCACCTCCTAGTAGTTCTGCAGCAGCAGCAGCAACAGGGGGACACAGATCGGGGAGATAAAGCTGTTTGTTTACAAACAGCTCCTGCCCATGTGCTGATCAGCAGGTTGCTACCTTGTAAAGAAGGTTCTTCGAGATGGCTTCTTACATTCTCACAATTGGGTTGTGCACGCTCACCCTATTCAAATAATAGACCACATGATGGTCTCGAGCTCCTCTAGTATAAAAAGCACTCTCCCCCTCAGAATGACAGTTCCTTCCAACCCTTTCTAGAAATATAAGAAAAATTCCATGTGGGGCTGGAAGGGTGGGTGTTGTAAGAATGTTAGGAGCCATCTCAAAGAACCTTGTTTACAAGGTAGCAACCTTCTTTTATTCTTCGAGTGGCTCCTCACATGCTATTTTTACAGGTGGGGGAGGTCCATGGGCACATCAGTGCATGGACAGGACATGCACACGGCTGCACATACATCCCCACTCACCCCCCACTCATCCACACCCATGGAGTAACCACTGTTTCCCCCGGTTGCTCCATGCGTGGGGACGAGGGTGGGTGGATGAGTGAGTGGGGATGCGTGTTAAGTGGGCATGCATGCACCCACGCACACCATGGGTGTGTGCACCACATTGTTCACACGGGGCTCCCCCATCCATGAACACACAGAAATCTGCGTGTTCATGGGTGGGAAAGGCCCGTGTAAAAAGGGCCACATTTCACAACTGTCTTACTTATACTATCTTAGGTAAGAATTTAGGATGTAAAGCACTATCTATTCTATCTTGGAAAATAAATCTGCAAATATGGTTCTGAGATTATTATGGCTGCTATTTCACTAACTTTTCTTAATGAAGTTATTGCTAACAGGAATACTGTCTTTAAACCTGCACCCTGTAACCAGTTAATTTGTGCCCCCCATATAATCAATTCACGCTGCCCTGGGGACACAAATTAAATGGTTATGGGTGGGGGCAGCATGAACTGATTATGGGGGCCCAACTGAACTGGTTATATATATAATATGTCTGTTTTCATGGCATAATGCGCTTAATAAGCTAACAGCATTTTGGGTGTCTAGTGTGTTTGATAGCAGCACCTCTGGACTGGTTGCACCGCTTGCGTGCACAAGGCACAGACAGCACCCGCAGCAAGAAGCAACAGGCCCTGGAGGCCAGACTGGCAAAGCTCACCCCCTTCCTCCAGTAAGGCAGTGAACTCAGTCAGTCTCTCTGTGCCTGCCTCACTGCCCACCCGGCTGCCCCTGCAGAGGAACCACTTCTGGGGAGTGGTGGTAATTGCTCGGCTGGGGAAGTGGGAAACATTGGGAGGTCATGCTTGTCTATGGCCACAGTTATAACTCCTAGCCACTGGATTTTGTATATTTAGAAGCTGTCAGCAGGCCCCGTCCCATCCCTTAAACCCTGCCCCATCCCTTAAGCTCCACCCACTTTGGGTTTTCAGAGTGCGCACATTCAAAGCATGCGAGCGCATGAGGCACCCATAACTGAGGCTTGAGTCCAGATCTTTCTCAACCTTGATACGCCCTTGCCCCTGCGCACCTGTGTTGACCCCCTCACCCACCCGCCCCGCCACTGACTGGTTGGCCTTCAGTTGGTGGGTGGGTGCTGGGGCACCCCCACCCCCTGGGTGCACCTGCGCCCCCATCATGGGGGCTCGTGCCCCAGACCCACATGCACACATCCAGTCATTCCGCAGCTGCTTGCCTGTTATCATTGCCACTCTGCTATCAGTGCCTGCTGTACAGTCTGAGCGCTCAGTTCATGCAGCTGTGATGTGTCCACACCCCACGCTTCACTCGCTAGCCATCCCATGTTGCGGCCTGCGGCCTTATCGCATGTCCTTGGAGCTCCCCTGCTTCTCTTTCCCAGCCCATGTGGAAAAGGGGGACCCCTCGCTCCTTGCTGTTCAGACCCACTGCCTGCTGGATCATGGCCGGCTGTGCTACCCCAGGGCTCCTGCACCCTGGATCGCCTTGGCTTCCCCCATAGCTGGACCTTCCGTGAGACTATGGCCCTCTGTGACCTGTGGCATTCCCTGGCCATGTAAATGCTCCTGTGCTGCCCTGACACCCTCCCTGGTGCCTATGCGAGTCTGAGTTCCAGCCTTCGCTACCTTGGCTATGAGGCAAGCACACGCGAGTGCGGGCTCCAGGCAGAGGTGCTTGGCTTCCATCCCTTTACCGATGGGTGGGTTCCAGAGGTGCGGTGCTGGCATGTGGCATGGTCCACGGCAGAGACTGTGTCCACCCTCTCAGTGTGTAGCCTGTCTTGGTTCACAACCTGTCTGGAGGAGGGAGGCCCTGCCCTGACTGTTTCCTTCTTTGGCTGCATCCACGGGGCGCGTGGCTACCAGAGGTCGCGTGCGGCAGCTTATCAGTGCCTGTTGGAGCTTGGGAACCTGCCTTGGCCCCCTGCTGCTGACTATGCCTTGGCGGAATCCACCGGACTGGAGCTGACGGTGCTCGCTGGTGTGTGGTCCCGAGCTGATATTCAGGTGGGGCTCGCTGTGGTGGATTCGTTTGAGGTCTACTACCTCATTGCCCACCACATGGTGGGGCTGAGCTACCACTAGGGCATGCTTCAGTGGCCCCGCTATGTGCATCTGGTGGGCCTACCCATTCCCGGTCTCCTTTGTGATGCCCTGCAGCTGACTGTGAGGCCCCCTGTGTCTTCAGTGCCATGGATGACAGCTCCACTGTGTGCTCCCTGCACCCCCCCGCTGGCTCCGGCCACTGGCCGCTCGCTCCTTTCCATTCTGACCTTGCGGCCACTCCACAAAGTTCGCATGCCCCTGTTCCGCTCACCTGTGTTGCTGTGGCCCCTCCATGGGCGCCCCCTGGCCTCCGCTGCCTGTTGTGGTACCCTCCATGGTTGGTCCCACCTTTGGATTGTTCCTGCTGCCTAACCCCGCTACCCGCCCTCCTAGTGGTGTTGTCATCCTGTGACTGGCTGCCCACTCCCTTGTGTCCATGACTTGCCCCCCCCACACCCCCTGTGTGCCTCATTGACTGTGCAGGACTTGGGGCCCCTGGACAGCACCTCCTGCCTTCCTCCAGGGGGGCTGCATGTGCTGCTCGCCAATTCCTGCTCGCCTCCATCCCCACCCATGCCTTTGCATCAGCGCAAGGGATCCCTGATGCCTGGACTTTCCTTGGACCACTCCGGTGCCTTCCCCGGCTGGTTGCCCTCCCCCTGTGCCTGTGCTCCATCCCTGTGGGGGGCCCTATGACTTGGGGTGTCTGTGTTGCTGTTGGGTGTCCTGTGCTGTCAGTGGGGTTCTTGGTGCCTGTCAGCGATCCCTGGTCTGTTCCTGGCCTGGCCCCCTCTGCTTCCTTAGCCCGGGGCATCGCCCCCCCCACCATATCTGTGCTGCTGTGTGTGTTGGCCTTCCCTGTGTGCTTCCCCCTTCCTTCCTTTCCCATTTGGTTGTGTTAACACTCAGGCATGTGTTTGTGTTTTGTGTTCTGCCTTGTCCACGACTTCCCTGTGACTTTTGTGTGTGCTTCCTCAGAGGCTCTTCTCCCTTCTCCCCCTCCCTTCCCATTTCTCTTGTGTAGGCATTTCCTTTTGGTGCTTGTGGCTTTGTTTTCCCTCAGTTGGCCATGCCTGCATCCTGCCCTGCCCCGGTGTCTTCTGGGTGTTTTGAAGTGAAAGCCAGCTAGGGAGACTTCCAACAGAGACTCTACTAGCCCAATATTAAAGGGCACCAGGGCTGAGGAACTGGGGAGTGGGTGGGTGTGGATTCATGAGCCTCCATTTACCTCCTTATACTGAGAGCCCCAGAAAAGGAGTGAGTCTGTAAAGTCCACACAAGGAGAAACCTGGAGAGTGGCAGTCCTTTTTCTCCAAGTCCTAGCTAGTGAAGACCAAGCAACTGCAGTTCACCAAGTGGAAGTTCTCAAAAACATGAGGAGACCCTTAAAGCAGAGAGTCTACTAATATAGGAGACTATGGCCACTTTCAGACCTCCCCCCTCCCCCCCCACACATATTGTGGCTGTGAGAGGGAATGCACAGCCAGGATATGTGCGGGAATTGGCCAGTCTGAAAGCCCCACCCCCCACTTGGCTTTATCAGCAGACACGCACAGGGATGCAGAGCAGCAGCCGGCAAAGCTGCGCATGCGGGAGGGGGGGCGCTTTCAGACTGACAGTCTGAATATGAGCGGGGGGGGAGGGGTGAGATCTGAAAGAGTTCTACATTGTGGGTTTGGAACTGTGAATATTTGAGGAATGCACTGTCAATGTCCTGCTGTTGGGGAATGTGGTGAAGACATTGTGCAGCTTGGCTGATTACACGAAGGTAGATTTTGGATAAATATCAGGAAATACTTCCTAACAATAAAAGCTTTGAGACAATTGAACAAGTTTCCTAGGGAGGTTGTAGGCTCAAATAGATTAGACAGTCATCTGTTGGGGATTTCAATGATAAGTTTGGTAAAATCCTCCTTGACTTAATGTCTCACTCTTTCCCCACCCCCATTTCCTTCCCCGTCTGCCTCTCTCCTATCTTACTTCTCTCCAGCTTCCCTTGATTAGATCACCTCCCTTCTTTCTTCATCCAACCCCTCCACCTGTCCCTTGGGTCCTATCCCCTCTCATCTCCTAGCTTGACTTGCCTCCACCACTGTACTCTCTCTGCTGTGCATCACAAATTTCTCCCTCTCAACTAGCTCGTTTCCATCTGATTTCAAATTTGTCACTGTCTCCCCATACTTATTAAGTCCCCTCTTCACCTCTCAAATTATCACCCTATCTCGCTTCTCCACTTTGTTTCTAAATTCTTGAAACAAGCTGTCTACGCAGACTCTTTTGACTTCCTCTCTTCCAATTCTTCCCTTGACCTTCATCAATTGTCCTTCCATGTGCTCCATTCAACTGAAATGGCTCTCGCTAAAATCACTAAGTAACGACCTTCTCTTAGCCAAGGAGGAGGATCTCTACTACATTCTTGTGCTGCTCAGTCTCTCTGGCACCTTTGACAATGTCAACCACACTTTCCTCCTTGATTCACTTAACTCCCTTGGTTTCCGGGGCTAGGTTCTCAACTTGTTGTCTTCCTACCTTGACTCAAACCACTCTTTGTTGCTGGTACTTCCTCTGCATCACTAGTATATTGAAGACAGACAACTATTTCCCCCACCCTACTCTCTCTCCTGCATTCCAGTCTCATATCACCGACTGTCTCTGTGATATCTCTTCTTGCATATAGGCCTGAAATGACAAAGAGAAACAGGTAATTCACCTTCATTTGCACAACACAGAAACTTACTGGCTTTTTCTCTGTTTCACCATTTGTCATTATTTTTTGTGAGCTAAACAGAGCTGCTACGGGGCCAATCCCAAGCCTCATGTGCACCCCATACACCCCCCCAGGGACTATGGAGATTCAGAAGTACCAGCTAAGTGCGAGGAAGTGCTGTAAATTGCCATAAAAGTGTTGAAAAACTGTCATAAGAACACCTCTGCCTCCACTCTCACCTGCTCATGACTCATCTGCTCTTCAAAACATATTCACCCCTTCATCCTTGCTGCCCCCTATGCAAGGAACTCCCTCCCCGAATTAAGCCACTCTCTTCCTTCCCTCTCAACCTACAAATGTGTCCTACAAACCTACCTCTTCAACCAGGCATTCTCTAGCTTTTCATCCTGCTAGACTTGTCACTGATACCGCCTCCCCCATCCTCCACTCAGCATCCCCCTTCTCCCCTGTAACTAAGCCAAGCATGTGCACCTGTGATTTCTCAACTTCAATGTGATTTCTCAACTTCAATGTGTACCACTCTCTCTCTGTTTGTTCCCCTCCCTTCTATCCCCACCCTTGACTTTTCTAGATTACAAGCCCCTTGGAGTATAATGAGGATATAAATATGTAATTCAATCTAGACCCAATTATCCAGACCATTTAGGTTAAATTAGAAATGAGTAGCTACTCAAATGAGAGGGGTCTCTCACCTCATTCTCTCCCCCAGGGTCCTATAGCTGCCACAGTTAATTTTACTCATCTGGAAGGCAAACAATGACTCCAGATGAATGGGTACTTACATATGTGGTGGCCTTACTATCATCCCACCCAGGAATGGGGAGGGCTACACACACACACACACACACACACACACACACCACCAGGGCAGCTCCAGCAGCAGAAACAGACATTCCCGGGGCCTGCCCCAGTGGGGGTCAGGGAATACCATTCAACCGGCTGTCTCCACCCTTGTGCTGCAGCTGGTCCCTCACCCCCCCACCATGACAAGCAACTATGACTGCCAATAACAAGCAGCCATGGCTGTCTCCAAGCCCAGCCACTACCCCCACTGGGGTTTGTACCGGTCCACATCTGGTGGCCGCAGAACAAAAATACTGCCATGACGCTAGCCCAGCCTGGCCAGCGTCACATTTGTAAACACGCAATGAAGCATCCTGATGAGAAAGATCTGGATAACTAATCTCTAATGTAATTCAGGGTCCTGTGAATGCTCCATGGTTTTGATCACAGCTGTTTTTGCAGAATTCGGCACTTGACCATGTCATCACAGAAATTGAATTTTGCAGTCCAGATTCATAGCCTGAATGGGGAGCACTATGACTATGAGGTAGCCAATGGGATAGCAGTTCTGAGAACACACTATATAATATATTCTGGGACCAGGGATCTCTATGCCATAATTGCCCAAGTGGAGCAGTCCTTGACCCCTTGAAGGACAGAAGATCCCATGAGGAGAGGTCTGTGTAATATTTGGATTTTAATGGTAACAATAACAGTTTTCTATAGTGCCCCTCCACCTCCACCTGCCAAATGACACTTGGAGCACTTAGATCACAAAATCAATACAATAAAACAAAGTAAAATCCATATAAAACAGTTTAAAAGTAGGAGGAAAAACACATTAAAGGATACAAGATATGGTTAAGATATTGAATGTCCCAAAATTATGGAATGGCATGCCCAAAAACAAAAATATCCCTAAATTTGTATACACTAAAAAATGTACACAATTTGTAATATTACATTTGTTTGCATAATTTATTCTGCTCACAGAATCTGGATTTTCTGGTCACAATTTTTTTGCTGGGGTTGGGGAGGAGGATTGGAGAATATATAAGGCCTAGTGTACATCATTATAAGTTATACTTTTGCAATATATATTGAGTTATCAGTGTTACAAAAGTAAGACAGGTGAACCAGATTCTTAAAATACTGGAAAGTGAGCTAGAATAAGGAATTTGTTGGGGTTATTTTTAATTTTAAAAAAATATTTTGCCAATCCATCCTTGTCAGCTCAATCACATTTTCCAATTGCTGTTTACTGTTCAATTGTCACTTTAGTTCCAAAGCATTCAGTTTAGCATGCCTAGCGATGAGCAGCTGTTAGATGGATGGGCACTAAAATTAAACAGAAAGGTCTGTTGTATCTCGTAAACACACACCCTGTGTTGGTGACAACCACAGGGACGCAACCATGGCTGCTAGATTGAATTTAATGATAAGTAAAAATAGAGCTTGCGAGACTGAAATCAAACTAGCTTGAACAGATGCCCTGTGCTGAGCTTGGCACAGGGGCTTCCATAATGCAGCACGAAGAAACTGTCTGATGTCTCTCAACAGGATAGCATTTATGAGAAGTAGCAGTCGTGGATTCTGGAAGTTATAAAGCTGTCAAGGAAATGTTAATTTAAACTAGTGCAGGTTCCCATTGGGTAGGAATTTGCCATCTCCTCATTTAGGCAGCTTGAACAGAATTCAAATCTCAGCTTATATAATGCACCACAAAAGTCCTTCTCATCAAATAAGAAAAATGCTGCATATGGAATTTAAACTATATTGTTCGATTTCTTTTTCTTTGTCTTTACAGTATAAGATAATGTTTTCAAAATTTTGTTGGGGCTCCAGAGTCTGTGGTGGCTCCCAAGTGCATAATTCAAAGTGCTGATTTTGACCTAGAAATCCCTAAATGACATAAGCCCCATCTATCTGGAAGACCACCCTATCATATGTCCCACCATGGCATCTGAGGTCAGTCAGGGATGCCCTTTTGCCCGTATCATATGCCCATCAAGTTTGTACAGCAAGAACACATAGACACTGACAGGCATTTTCAGTAGCGTCTCCACAATTATGGAACTCCCTTCTAGAGTTTTGTCTAAACTTGAACCTGCTTGTAGGGCTGAAGTGGCAAGTCCTTTTTCCGCTCCGCCATTTCATTCTGCCATTTCAGAATTTCCCCAATTTTCCACAGCTTTTCCGCCATCATTCCACTAATTTGGAAACTGTTGGAACAATTGCGGAAACTTTCGGAACAAACATTGTTCCACTACTTCTCACTGCTGGTAGAAATTGCGGAAGATAGAAACTGTCAGAACAAACATTGTTCTACTATTGTCACAGCCAGTGGAAGTACCAAAGGCACCACTGCCACCACCCAGGAAGAATGCACCAGAAACTTTCTCCCAGGGAAAGAAACAAGGGGGTGCAGCTGCCTAAACCAGTCTAGACTCACATGTGCCTCCTTTCCCAATGTGATCACAGGAACCCACTCACACCGGAGCCCAGAGCAGGCCCCTAGCACTGCCCCAGCGTGCACCCACAGGAGAGGGGAGCCCTGGGCTGCAAGAATATCCTGGCCTTCATCCACCTCGGGAGGATGAGGAAATGCAGAAAGATTTCTGCATCTCCCACCAGAATTAATGGGTGTTTCAACAGATTGACAAGCGGATGGCTGTGGCCAGCTACCATCATGATTCCACCCAGTGCCAGCTGAGGGTCAAACATCTGAGGAGGGGGTACAAGGACATCAAAGACAACAATAACCAGTTCAGCTGGGGCCAAGAACCAAACAGTACCTTGATTACCTTGACTCCTTCCTCTGTATGCAGGGCTTCATTGTGGTTCCATGTGTAGTTGGCGCTGGGCTCACCAAGGGCTGCAGTTGGGTGGACCAACCATCACCCATGCAGCAGCACCCACTCATCCTAAGAACATAAGAATATAAGAAATGCCATACTGAGTCAGACCAATGGTCCATCAAGCCCACCATCCTGTCTCCGACAGCGGCCAATCCCAGTTTCATGGGAGAAGTACCAGCAGTTGCAACTCACAACAGGCAATCCATTCCCTGCTGATCACTCCCTGCTCCCAACAGTAAGACGTTCCCATGTCATAATCTAATTGGTTATTCTCCAAGAACTTACCTATTCCTTTGTTAAACCAAGCCATACTACTGGCCCTGACAACCTCTTCTGACAACAAATTCCATAATTTAAATGTGCGTTGAGTGAAAAATACTTTCTTTTATTTGTTTTAAATCTACCACCAGTTAGTTTCATGGAGTGTCCCCTAGTTCTAACGCTACTTGGGAGGGTAAATAAATGTTCCCTATCTACTTGTTCCACTCCACTCAAGATTTTATAAACCTCTATCATATCTCCCTCAGTCTTCTCTTCTCCAAGCTGAAGACCTCTAACCCTATCCAGTCTCTCTTCGTGAAGCCGTTCCAAATGTTTGATAATTTTTGTTGACCTTCTCTGCACCTTTTCAAGTTCTACTATATCTTTTTTGAGATGAGGTGACCAGAATTGCACACAGTACTCAAGGTACGGTTGCAACATTAATTTATATAGGGGCATTGTGGTATTTTCAGTTTTATTCTCTAACCCTTTCTGAATAATTCCTAACATTCTGATTGCTTTTTTGATGGCTGCCACCCATTGAGCTGAGGTTTTCAAACAACATATTGTCCACAATGACTCCAAGGTCTTTTTCCTGAGTGGTTACTCTTAATTTAGAACATAACATTGTGCACAATGTTAAGGGACCTTATCAAATGCATTCTGAAAATCCAGATACACTACATCAACTGGCACACCCTTATCCACATGCTTATTTACTCTCTCAAAACACTCCAGTAGATTAGTGAGGCATGACTTCCCTTTGCTAAATCCATGTTGACTTTTCTCCATTATGTCATGTTTATACATATGCCCAGTAATTCTGTTCTTGAAAATCATGTCCACCAGTTTGCCTGGCACCAATGTGAGGTTCACCAGTCTGTAGTTACCAGGATCACCACTGGAGCCCTTTTTAAATATTGGTGTTATATTCTTTACCTTCCAGTCCTCAGGTATGGTGATACATTTCAGTGGAGATTACAAATTACCGTTAGTTGGTCTGAAATTTCATATTTAGTTCCTTCAGAACTCTCGAGTGAATACCATCAGGTCCTGGAGATTTGTTACTATTTAGGCCTTTTTCACACGGACGGCACAGCAGCACTGATGGGTGGAGATAGGTGTGGACAGGTTGGTGAGCACACCCAGAGAACACCCGACAGCACCGAACAGGGAGATATTTACACAGACAGCGCTGCAGGAGGTGGCGGGAAGCAAAGGGGAGGGGCCAGCAAACACCCTGCATCTAAACACCCATCCCAGGAAACACCCGGCAAACACCTGTGCAAGTACATGGACAGCTGGGAACGGGAATGGTGGGGAAGTCCTGCCAGGCACAGCGATGGCACAACATGGCTGACTGAGGGCAAAGGAAGCCGTGCAATACAGCCCCACCCTCCAGCCACCAGGACCCGCGTGGGCGGGGCGGGAGGGAGATGGGATGATAGCTGCTACAAAGGAGCCAGCTCCACACAACCCCGGCACAGAGCCCAGACCTCCCGGCGCCAGGTCCCCCTCCCCTACACACAAACACAGCAGAGTGGCACACACACTGCAGGCAACAGAAGCACATAAGGACGGGAACATGGCCCACGGGGGGGAAACGAGGGGGGAAGGCACCCACACAACACAGGCAACACCCCCACACACCCTGCAGAGCCACCCACACAAGGGTAGAGGTCACAGCAAAGCACAACATGGACACACAAGGAAAGGAACACAAAAGCCTTTATTAATACTGGGAACCAGGAACAGGGGGCAACAACCACAGGCCAGGGAGGGGGCAACAGAAGGGGGGAACAGTGCCAGCAGAGGCAGGCCTGGGACAGAACCCCGGTCAATACAGCGAGAGACCCCACACCCAACGTCAGCGCTCGGCCTGCACGCAGTCCAGCTGGTGTAGCCACTCCAGGACATGCAGGAGGAGGTCCAGCAACTCCCCCTGCTCCCGGGTCCACTCAGCGATCATGACCTGCACTGTATGGGACAGAGGGAGAGGAGACAGTCATCAGAGGTGGCCCCGGGCACCCAGGAACAGAACCCCCCCATAGAGGGACACAGGCACAGGGCCCAGAAAACAGGCAGCACACTCACGGATGCCATCAAACAGTCACCCCGCTGCCCGTATGTCCCCCACCACCCGCTCCAGCTGCAGGACCATCACACCCAGGTGCAAGATCGCCATCAGCATGACAACAGTAGCTGCAGGAGAGAAGGGACAGGGCAATGTGGAACGGCCGCACCAACAGGCCCTGGGATGGCTGGGGGCAGTGACACCACCAGGGGCCCTCCCCACATGCTGACAGCCACCACCTGAGGAGCACCCCAGCCCCTGAACCAACAGGGATCGGTTGGGCCACAGGCTGGGTCCACATCAACCCCTATTCACGCTCAGCCGCCCAGCACCCATGGTGCCACCACCCATCCATTGCCACCACCACAGACTGCCCGCACCAACAGGGGGCAACAGCAGAGCGGAGCAGAGGGAAGGGGCAGGGCCACACCAACACACAGGTAAGTCCAGGGGGTGCCTAGCCAACCTCCCACTGCCAATAGCACCCCAGGAGCAACCCCAGGCAGCAGCACCCAGCAGGGAAGCAGCCAGGGGAACACACACCTCACAACTGGCACCCACCCCACAGGCCTGGAGCCCACCAATATACCCCAGGAACACCCCCTGTACACAACCACATGGATGGGAGCAGGAGGGCCACCAAAGCAGAAGGGGCACCCAGCCACCACAGCAGCAACAGAGGCAAGGCAGGGCAGAACATCACATAACAGCATGGACCTGCCTGCTGTCATTCTCATCATAACCAAGCCAAGTACGTGCACTTGAGACCTCACATCTTCATGAATGTTAGACCCCTTGTTTCTCCCTCTGTTCCCCTTCCTAAGTCTCTCCCCCAGCTCCTGTCTCTCAGATTGTAAGCCCTAGGGGCAGGGACCATGTCTATTTTATTACTTTGCAAAGTGCCAGGTACACTGCTGGCGCTATATAAATGTTTGTTAATAATAATAATAATAATAATAATAATAATAACAGAATTTTATTGGAGCCGGGGGAAAGCAGTAGGAATGGGAGAACAAAACGGAGTTTGGAAATTTGGTTCGGTTTGGTTTGAAATTCGAGTTCAGAAATTCAGTTCGGTCGACCGAACAGACCAAGTTTGGTCGATTCTGAACTTCCGAACCGCATTCGCCCATCCCTAGAAAGCGGGTCCCCAGGAACAGAGAGGCAGAGCAGGGGGGCACAGGGGCACCCATGGCCGGGCACAAGAGGCACAACAGGAGGGTACAGGAGCGCCCGCACAGGGCAGGCGAGGGCACCTGGGTAGCCCCAGAAGGAAGGGGCAGCAGTCACACAGAGGGGCCAATGGGGTCAAGGGACTCCAGGCAGCATCCAGCAGTGATGCATATGGCAGCACATAGCCCAATCATTACCTACCGGGGGGGGCAGCTGTGCACCATCCCAGGCACCAGGGTGGCAGCAAGCAGGTGGCAGCAAGGGGATGCTCATGAATGGTCTGGTGAGTGCTCCTGGGGCAGAGACCCCGGTACTAGACCCTCCCAGGTGAACAGGCCCCTTTGTAAGTCTCGGGAGTGCATATGAGCATCCACCAGCTAGCACGGAAGGAGAAGTTTTGCACCTGCGGCCACAGCCCGTACAGCTGGAAGGTCCCTCACTGATTGAAGTGCGGTGAACTCCACAGCAGAGGGGCCCCTGGTCCGGAGCAGCCCACCAACATCTGGGACCAGCAAGCCCAGGTCCCACAGGAGGGCCCCCAAGTCTGAGGGTGCATGTGGGATGCTGCATGCATGCAGGAGGCTGCCAGTGTACAGGGCAGCAACATGGGGGCCCCCAGACAGCAAGGCGAGGCCGTACCCGGGTAACTCCATCAGTAGGCGAGCCGCCGTTACCTCCGCAGCAGTCCACAGCATGACAATGGCAGGTGGGTGCCCCCAAGGAGGCTGGCATAGGGGGGTGAAGGCAAGCTCAAGGGAAAAGGCCTGGCACACCGGGGCCCTGACCTGGTGACCCATCATCCACATATACTGTGACAGGAGCCAGAAGCCATCCCCATCCGCCAGGGGGTCGCCCACCAACAGCTGCATGTCAAGACTCAGCCAGAGGGCTGCCAACAGCATGTCCGCACAGGGAGACCAACCCTCCCTGACATCCCCAGCTGAGGTCCTCACAGAATGACCGGCTATGGAAGCAGTGGGGCCCGCTCCGGTGAAGCAACAGGTAGGAGATGGAGGGCTGCTGCAACTGGGACAAGTACAGATCGAGTGGATACCCTTGCCCACAGATGGCCTTGCATGCCAGAGATAGGCAGACCCGCTGTGGACAGGGTGCCACAACCTACGCACAAGACGGCAGGAATGCTGCACAGCTACCGAGATATGAAAGGGGGCCACGGCCAGGCACTGTGCCACAACGTGGAGCCGAGCCAAGCACTGTATCCACAGCATGCACTGCTGCAGCTTGCAAAGGTGGACCCAGGCTGGTGGGACGGCAGTGTGGTTGCAGAGGCAGGGATACCCAGGGGTGCGCATGGTCCCACCCCTCTGGCTCAGTAAAGTTTTCTTCCTTTAAAATTTTAATTCTGTTTAACTCAGTGCTGTCTCTTACACATAGATGTCCCCCTCCCCCCTTCCAAGGAGGAGACTGGCCTCACAGGCACACCCCCAGAGGTGCACACCCAGTCGCCTGCCAGCCAGCCTCAAACTCAGAGGGCTTGGACCCCAGCAGCCTCTTGTCCCACAAGTAAGAGAGCTTCCACACCACACATGAGGAGCCAGACATGGAGGCAGAGGGGACAGGAGACACACAGTCAGAGATGAGTGGTAAGTGAGAGCAATGGAGAGGGGTGGGGGCATGTGGGCACAGGAAAAGGGGGATGGGACAGAAAAGTAGATGTCAGATAAAGGCAGCCCCCAACATAAGTCCCGTTATGTTCTTCAGCAGCAGGAGTCCAGGAGGAGCAGTAGAACATCAAGAAGGCCAGGGATGTTTGGGGACCCTCTTCTGAAGGCAGAGGATGGCAAGGCCAGGGGGTGAGTTACACCTCACTATGAGGGGCACTTAGAGCAGAGTGGTTACACATGGTAGATACCAACAGTAAGCCCCTGATTTGTGCTTTCTTCACAGGTGTCTCACAGCTCCATGGGCAACCATCCCAGTTCAATTTTTCCAATTGGTCTGGTGTGGAGCTGATTTCCCATGCCAAGGTCAACTTGTGGGAGATTTCTCGCATGGTGCCCTTCTCTACTTTGGTCTAGTCTGATATGCTCCAGAGGAGGAGCTGGTCCCATGCTCATCACCCAGCTAAGGTATACAGGACCTGAAAGAAAGCTAACAAGGTGATAGGGGCTTGGTTTAAGGCCATGGGGGGGAGGGGTGTGTTATACCACATAATGGCATTTGTTTTCATTTGCAAAACCTCTTTTGGATAGATGGAGTACACTTGTTTGCAGAGAGTAAAAGTGTCTACCTGTCTAAGCTTGCCCAGGGAATCCAGAGTTTTTAGGTACCCAGATGGGGGTGAGGGCGGGGCCATCCAGCTTCTGCTGAAGTCCCCTGTGGCAGTGGCTCCAGCATCTTAAGGCAGTATTTCAATCTCAGAGCAGGTAGAAAATAGTCCCTTTGTGACTGGAGTAAGAAGGGGTGGTGGGGTAGACAGAAACTGTGGGCTTGTCTGCCCAATCACCTGGAGGTGGTGAAGGAGGATGCACCTCACCTTAGGCCACTTTCCTCCCCCTCCTCCCCTCCCCTCCCCTTGCCAGCTTACTAGGAGTGTAGGGGTGGAGTCTGGTGCTCCAGAGGCTGCACTGGGTGAGGCCTTGTATGGTCTCCTTTTGCTCTGGGCTGAGGGAGGGATCCCCAGGGCATCCCACTAAGGGAAGTGATTCCACCTGTCACGCCTGGCGCAGAGAATAAAAGAGACCTGCATGCCTGCAGCTGTGCCGTAGGCACATGCCTACATGCGCCATGCCTAAGGGCTGTGCGCACAAGGGCGCACCCTTTTGCACGTGGCCTTAGGTGCCGGCATGGTGCTGGGGCACTGATCTCTGGTTACACCTGGTCCCTATGAGCTGAATCTTTTGAAGTCCTCTTGAACTATGGACTGTGGTTACCTGCTCACTACCATGATTTAGCTGTTGTCAGTAATATTAATTGTGAAGATTTGTTTATTTAGTGCCTTAGATATTTTGCTGTCAGGTTTGGGCCACTGTGCTCTGACTTTTCCTGGATTTATTGAGTTAAATGGTCTCTGTTATTTGTTTTTGCACTTAAGTGATACTTTGGCCCCTTTGGTACCTAATATACTGTGGGCTAGGGTAATTATTCACTTGGGATATTTTATGCCAAAGCAGAGATAACTAGGAAAAGGCAGAGACAGGGGCCATCCACTGTTATTAATCAATCTCATCAAAAGCAGCAAATGAACTTAAATTCCTTTATGGCACCTAAGCCAGAAAGTTATGGGGTTGGGGATGGCGGGTCAGTTGTTGGCCCTCCTCTCCCAGCAGACATTGCATTATTGGACAACTCTTCTCTGAATAGGACTTCTGTTAAGAAGTGTAAAATTGCTTCAGGTGCTCTAGTTTCCCCTTTGTCTGACCCCCTCTTTGTGGAGGGGGAGGAGACTCTTGAGACGGATACTTCTCAGACTCCAAGTAATCCAGAAATTAACCCTTATGAATTATTAGGCAATCAGTACTTTTTAATTGAAGAGCAGTTAGGGGAGATTATGTCTCTGTTACAATTTCAGAAGGTACAGATGTACAAGAATTTAACGCTGATTATAGAGTAGGGACCCTAGGAAAGGAAGCACAAATTTTGTTTAAGGCTTCCTATGCTCCTCCATAGGAGACCTCCAGTCTGGATACTACCGGGGTGGTTAGTGGGGATTGTCAGTTTAGGGCCCCTGCTCAAAATAGGTGTACTGAACTCTGTGAGAAAGGAGTTAAAAATTCCAATAATGGTATTACTCAGCTTCAGGTGGACTCTAAGGTGGACTCATTTAAGATACATCCTTTACCGGATGGTCTTTTTCCTTTGTGGAATTTGAGAATGGCTATTCAGCATCATCTATCTTTTATTTTGTCATCTCAGATTCCTTTGTAGAACATTAAATGCTTCCAGATTTTACCAGCACCTAGGAATTTGCACAGAACTGTTGTTGTTCTTTTTCGTTCATCAGTACTGGTGGTGAGGATTTTGGCACAAGTTGAATTATTTTATTCCCAGGGGGTTCACATTGGGGAAGTGTATATTGACTGTAGTAGGCTTCCCTTGCTTGTGGGTGAGGTCCAGAACAGTGCCCATAATAGGGCAGTGTCTATTAAGGGTCTATCAGCATCTTCAATGGACCAAGGAGTTAGTGAGGTTCTTAATTGACGTTCTGTTAAGCAACAGAGGCCATGGAACTCTGTTTCTATAAATATTAGGTTGCAAAGTATAGCAAGGGGTGAGGGACAGAGAGTGGCTATAGATCCTGTGAGTGTTCAGGAATTTGCCCTGTAGGATGGTTTGTCCACCCTGGTGAATATGCTTGATGATGTTGTACCTGATATAACACAGACCCCTCTTGCTCCAATTGTTAAAAGAACTTTTCTAGCTATTCCTCAAGACTCCTTAACTACTGTTAACAATGAGCTCAGTGTCTGTCCAGAACTACAGACTCATTCAAGTATGCTTCTTAACTGTAGTGTCCCTAGTTCTTGTTGGAGAAACAGTTCCAGATGACATCAACCTTTTGCACCAACAAACCCTAATGACTACTAGGGGCATTGGGAGTAGAGATAGTGAGTTAGCGTGTGTGTCACATTAACCTTGCTGATCTCTGCTTCTAAGCCCCCCTTCCCCCCTCTCAGGTGGGATGTGCCCAGGAAGTTCCTATTGGACTTCCTCCTTCTTCCTGACCTTTATCCATTCCTCTCTTCTCTTTCTGACCTTCAACATGACTGGCCACCATGCTGGTGGCAGCTAGCTAGTAAGATCTAGGGATAGGGCTTTTGTATCACAATTATTTCTCAATAAAGTTGATTATTTTAATCTAGAAACAATCTCCAAGGTGTTGATTACTTCTAAGCTGTTGCTACTGAGACTTTGAGCTATTTTCTTTTGTTGTGTGTAAACTCTGCTGATGCCTAGCCAGAGCTCTAACAGGTCCTGGCACAGTAGGCAGTGAAACTTTGGTTTTTTGGTTTTTGACCACTAATAAAATTACAACATAGGGTTATGGGCCCAGAATCCTCCCAAAAATCCTAAAAGATTTTTTGGAACTTGAATTGAATCTCAGAATAGAAAGGGACAGCTTATTTTCTTTGTTTTGTTTTTTGTTTGTTTTTTTGGAACAAAAGAAACAGAATGGAGACAGCCCAAAGCAGTCTCAGCATTCCAAAAATGGAAGGAGCGAATTTCAAGGATTGGTATTTCCTTATGAAGTCTTGCTTGAAAAGTCAAGGTCTTTACAATGTGTTGATAACACAGAGGCCTACAGCTGCAGGAACTAACCAAGACCATTGGGACAAACAGAATGACAAAGCTCTTGGAATCCTTGGGATGCATGTAAGTCCAAAGCTATTTCTTCATTTTGAGGGTGTTGAATTGGCCAGCGAAGTCTGGAAGAAGCTGGAAGGACTTTATAACCGTAAATGTTCCAGCAAAGCAATTTTTATAATTCAAAGGCTCTGTAATATGAGGCTAAAAGATAATGAAGATCCCACAGAGCATGTAAGCCAAATAGTCTCTTACAAAAAGGCTAAAATATTCAGGAATAGACCTTGGAGAAAATGGAATTGTGGGATTCATTTTGAATTCTTTGCCTCCTTCGTATAAACCTTTAAAAATTGCAAATGAAGTATCTGATGCAACAATTGACTTAAAATATCTCTCCAGTAGACTCAATGAGCATTTTATCAGAGAGACAAAGCAGCCGTCTACAGACCAGATTGCAGCTTTTAGCTCAAAGAAAGGGGACAAGAAGAGGTGCTTTATCTGTGACAGTGAGAGAAATTTACGTACTAATGGTCCAAAGGGCAAAACAATGGGGAAGCCTAAAGCACCCATTACTGCTGAGACAGAGTGCCTGCAGAAAACTGCCAACTTTGAAGGAAAGCATCAGAAGGCAAAAGAAAAAATTAAAAGTTTTAATGCAATGTCAGAAGTCAATGAAAATATTTTTTATATTGATTCTGGTACTTCTGAAAATCTCTTTAAGGATGTAGAATTATTCTCAGAAATTGATATAGGCTACTCAGCTCCTATTTCCTTAGCAGATGGCAGGGAAGTGTGTTCAAAAGGGAAAGGCACTGCAATAATCTTTTGCAAACTCCCTGATGGAAAAACTGTATCAGTTATCGTAGAAGATGCTCTCTATGTTCCTTCATTAAAGAATAACTTAATCTCTGTAAAGTATGGAGTTAAGAAAGGATGCAAGTTTGAATTCATGGATGAACATTGCTATGTCACAAAAGAAGGTGATTTAATAATGTTTGGCTCTATAAGAGACAGTGGACAATTTGAAGTGGATTGTGTAAATGAGCAAGTGAATTTAGCAAGCAGCTGCAAGTGCACCCATAGATTGTGTGATATGATTTGGCACAGATGGCTCAGGCACAGTGATATTAATGTAATTTGCCAGCTTGAAAAAGAGGAATTAATTAAACACTTTATGGGGCAGCCATGTAAAGAAACTAAAAGCAGATGTGTGTGTTGTGTCACTGCGAAAGGTGTGAAGCCAACATTTCACAAGCTAGAAAAGAACGAGTCTCAGCGCCCTCTAGAGGTGATTCACAGTGATGTTTCAGGTCCTCTGGAAAGGAGTTTTGGAGGAAATCTTTACATAGGGTGTTTTCAGACATTATGAGATCACGCTCAACCACAGTGGTTGTCCGTCCACTGGGCTCCTGCTCCCCGGCCCCCATGGGACCCCCATATCTGGACCTTCCGCGAGACCATGTCTCTGTGTGACCTGTGGCATACCCCGGCTGTGCAGCTGCTCCTGGGAAGTCCGTGTGGGTGCCTTTGCGAGCTTCAGCTCCGGACTTTGCTACTTCGGCTATGAGGCGATCACTCGTGTTTTCCGGCTGCATACAGACACCCTGAGGCTGGTTCGCTTCCTTGATGGATGCATCCCGGACAAGCAGTGTTCCCATGTGCCCTAGTCCGGGGCTGAGACCATGTCTGCACTGAGTGTGTGTGGGCTGGGCACCTACACAGTGTGCCTTGCTGAGGGTGGCCCTGCCTTGTCCGTGTCCTACTTTGCCTGTGTTCACGGGGCACGTGGGTACCAGCGCACCCGTGCTGTGGTGTACCACCGGCTGCTGGAGCTGGGACATCTTCCTTGGCCCCCTTCTGCTGCCTGATGTGTGTCAGAGCCTTCCGCGGCAGAGCTGTCTGCCCTCTTGGGGGTGTGGTCCCTTTTGGATGTCCAGCTGGGTCTCTCCATGCATGATCCCTTCGAGGCCTACTACCTGATCACCCACCACATGTCCATGTTGGGGTACCACTGGGGCTTGATCCATTGGCCCCACCTGGTTCACCGGGAGGGGTGCCTGGCCCCTGGGCCCGCAGTGGCCCCCAGTGGCTGCCTGTGAGTCCCGGTGTTCCTCCCAGCCCCCCGGTGTCCTGCCCCCGTGTGGGCTCCCACCCCTGTCCGTGGGGGCCAGTCCCCACTGGCTGCTCCCTCCCTGATGTCTCTGCTGTGCTGTGGTGAAGTCTGCTTCACAGTGTGCTGCTGCCCCTGCCTGTGGCCCCAGGCCCCCTCTGGGCCCCATCCCCTGGTCTGCCTGCACACCCGGGGTTTCCCTCCATGGTTGCCCTCCCTGGTGTCTGGGTGCGGCGCTCTTGATGGCCTCACCGACCTGCCTGTGTCCAGCTACCTGGTCCTACCCACCAGCATTGCCACCTGCTGCCACCCCCCCTTGGGTGCTTGTGTGACCTGGGGTTCCGGTAACCCCGGACTGTCCCTCGATGCTTCCTCTGTGTGTGTGTGTGCATCCTTGGACCTGCAATGCTGCACTGGCTGTCCTGGCTGCCCTCCATTGGCCCCTCCATGAGTGTGGGGTCTCAGTGTGCCTCCTGGACTGTTCCCGCCTGGCTCGCTGTGCATTGAGGGCCCCCTCTGTGCCTTGGTCCTGAGGTCCTGGGTCCCCCCCTTTCCGAGACTGCCTGTGTTGCTGTGGGGGGCACCCAGGTGGACTGTGCTTCTGTGGGGGTTGTGGTTGCTGTTGCCTGTGTCCTGCCCTGCCCCTTTGCAGTTTCCCCCTCCCCCTCTTTCATGTCCCACCCACCCCCCTTTGCTCCTATTTTGCCTAGTGTGTTGTCCAGGCGCCCATGTCCCCCTTCCCTTCTGACTACTTGTGTGTGTGTGTGTGTGTGTGTGTGTGTGTGTGTGTGTGTGT
>QEPC01013498.1:9536940-9554306 GCA_003113815.1 Sphenodon punctatus | reverse complement strand
TTTCTGAGAGAACAGGGAATTGAACATGAGACAACAGTCCCATATTCTCCTGAGCAGAATGGTGTTGCAGAAAAGAAAAATAGATATCTACTTGAGATGGCCAGATGCATGCTACAAGATGCAGAATTACCAAGCAAATTCTGGGGGAGAAGCAGTAATAACTGACAGCTATCTGCAGAACAGATTGCCAACCAAAGCCATAGAGAAGACTCCATTTGAACTGTGACACAAGCCTAGCCTAAACCACATCAGAGTATTTGGATGTGATGTGTATGCATATGTATCAAAGGCAAAGAGAAACAAGTTGAATTGCAGAAGCAAGAAAGGAGTTTTGTGTGGACATGTATTAGGAGTGAAAGGATACAGAATTCTTGATGTTGAAACTGGTAATATTGAAATTTGCAATGTTGTGTACTTTGATGAAAGACAAAAGCCAACCAAAGGTGAATTACCAGACCTGGAGTCAAGGATCCAGATGAAAGAGGAACCACGTGAGCAGACTCTCAAGCACCACATGCCAATCTGTAAGCCAGAACAAGAAGCAGATTCAGAAGGGGTCACAGAAGCTGAGTCAGAACCCAGGCACTCACAAAGGAGTTCCACCCTTGAGATACTCCTACCTCACCACAAGTTCAGAGCCGCAAGAACCCAGCACATGGAAAGATGTTGAAAGGATGACAACCCATGAAGCTGGAAAATGGAGGAAAGCAGCAAAGGAAGAAATTGAATCTTTACACAAGAACAAAGCCTGGACATTTATGGAACTACCTGCTGGAAGAAAACCTGTAGGTGTCAGGGATAGGGTCAGGAGATGGGAGAGCACGTGGCGGTGCAGGCGTGCTGCGGGACCTCACCCCCAGCGGCGCTCCCTGATTACACCAGCTGGGGCAGCCCCGCCCGCCCGGGAAATGGAGAACACAGGACGCACGGGGGAGAAGGAAGCTTTGGGGGGTGCCAGGCAATGGGGAGGCTAGGGCGCATGCGAGGCTCAGCACCGGAAATGGAATTGCGGCGCTCCGTGCGCTTGCAATCCCAGTCAGGTGATAAGACTATTTAAACCCCCAACAGACTGAAGCCAGTGCTGGTGATCGGTCCTTGTGCCATGAGACTGGCCCCTTGCGAATTATTGAGACTTATTGTGTGAAGGCGTTTGGGTGATGGATTACAAAGAGAGAGAGAGAGAGAGAGAGAGAGAGAGAGAGAGAGAGAGAGAGAGAGAGAGAGGTGAGTGCGTGGGGTAGTATTGTAGGATAAAGAGTGCTTGTGTGTACGTTTCTGTGTCCCTGCTCCTTTTCCCTGATACCCAGATCCCCGGTGTGTGTGCCCTGTCCTCCTCCTTCACCCCCTCTTTCCCCAGGTCCTGGGCCCTGTGCCCTTCCACTGTACCACCACCGAGTCTGCACCCCCTTACCTTTTCCTTGGAGTGGGTGGGTGTACGAGAGAGTTCTAGAGTGGGCACCTTGGCTATCTCCAGTCCCTGTGATGATCTTCGGTGTGGGACTGCTCCTGTAGCTCGTTCCCTTCACCACTATAAGAACCTGAGGGATCATTTCACTAGCCCTGGTGCCCTAGCGGGTGTAGTATACGTGCGTGCCCCTAACAGTAGGTTGCAAATGGGTCTTCAAAGTCAAACAGGAGGCATAAGGGGATGTACAGCGCTAGAAAGTGAAACTAGTAGCCAAATTATACTCCCAAATATATGTAGAAGACTACGACGAAATATTTTCACCAGTCGTTAAGCACACTTCCATCAGAACACTGCTTAGTGTAGCAGCTTCCAGAAAGATGCATGTTGACCATTTAGATGTCAAAACTACATTCCTAAATGGAGAACTTGAGGAAGACATCTACATGCAGCAGCCACCAGGCTTCGAGGAACCTGGAAGGGAGAAACTTGTATGCAAGCTCCAGAAGAGCATTTATGGCTTGAAGCAAGCAGCTAGGGCATGGAATGAGAAACTGAATCAACTACTGCTTAAGGAAGGGTTCACGCAAGGACAAGTTGACCCCTGCCTATACTCGAGATTCAGAGACAATAAATGGACTTATATCCTGTCTTATGTTGATGATCTGATCATCTATTATGAACAGGAGCAAGACAGTCATGAGATTGTTGGGCACCTAAACAAGGAAGTAGAAGTAAAGGTACTTGGAAGCATCTCACACTACCTTGGCATTCAAATAGAAAGAGAAGAGTATGGAAGTTATCTTCTCAACTAGAAAGCAAAGATCAATGATTTTTTGGAATGTCTGGGACTGACACATGCCAATGAGGTCAGTACACCAATGGATGTCAATTTCCTGAAACAAAAGGAAGATGATGAGCCCCTACCAGTCAACAACCAGTATAGGAAAGTGATTGGCAAGCTTTGTACATAGCCACAGTTACAAGGCCAGATATTGCCACAGCGGTGGGAATCTTAAGCAGGAAAGTAAGTTCCCCAACCAAGAATGACTGGACCACAGTCAAGAGACTGGGAAGATACCTGAAGGGTACCACGCACTACGCATTGAAGATTCCAGTAAGCAGCAACCCTAGACTTGTGGGATACATGGATACAGATTGGGCTGAAGATATAGCTGATCGTAAGTCCACCAGTGGACACCTGTTTCTATATGCAGATGGGGCCATAAGTTGGACTAGCAGGAAGCAGTCACTTGTTACACTCTCATCAACAGAAGAAGAATACATATCAGCTAGTGAAGCATGCAGGGAAGTTGTGTGGATACACAAGCTGCTGTTGGACTTTGGAATTGAAGAGCCAAAGCCTACCACGATGTTTGAGGACAAACAGAGTTGCATTAAGCTCTCACAAATGGAAAAGGCCAAGTCTCAAATGAAGCACATTGACATAAAGTACCACTATGTTTGAGATGCACAGGAAGAAGGGCTAATTGAGTTGAAGTATTGCCCAACTGAAGAAATGGTGGCAGATGGACTGACCAAGCCACTACCAAGGGATCAATTCCAGATGCTACGTGAGCAAATGGGAGTCATGAGCCGGTGCGACAGGTGATGAGAAAGAGTGTTGGAGAAACATTGGGAGTCAAGATAGTGAGTTAGTGTGTGTGTCACTTTAACCTTTCTGATCTCTGCTTCTAAGCCCCCCTTCCTCCTCTCAGGTGGGATGTGCCCAGGAAGCTCCTATTGGACTTCCTCCTTCTTCCTGACCATTATCCATTCCTCTCTTCTCTCTCTGAGCTTCAACATGACTGGCCACCATGCTGGTGGCAGCTAGCTAATAAGATCTTTCCTATCACAATGTATTTCTCAATAAAGTAGTTTATTTTAATCTAGAAACAATCTCCAAGGTGTTGATTACTTCTAAGCTGTTGCTACTGAGACTTTGAGCTATTTTCTTTTGTTGTGTGTAAACTCTGCTGATGCCTAGCCGGAGCTCTACCAGGTCCTGGCACAGTAGGTGGTGAAAATTTGGTTTTTTGGTTTTTGATCACTAATAAAATTACAACAGTTCTCCACAGTTACCATTGGAAACTACTATCTGTAACTCTGCAGAGAACGCAGAGGGTTGCTGATTGTCACAGTGTTATGGCTTCTGTCCCTTTCTGATTTGTTCATGGAATATTGAAGGATGGACTGCACACACCAGTAATCCCGATTTTATTGCATACATCAATAAATTTCATTTAATTTTCATACAAGAAACTTGGGCAAAGCTTCCACTCGAGTTGGAAGGCTATGTTTCCTATTATCTTCCAGCTCTTTCATACAACACCAGAGGACACCCATGTGGGGGATTAGGATGCCTGATTGATGATAAATTTAAACATTACTTCCGTATGGAACTTAGTTTTCCACCCTTGGCTATGGGGGTAGTATTACAAATAGATAGGTGTTCCATTGGTTTTTTTTAATGTATATGTCCAACCTATTAACTCTACATACTTTGATTCAAAGGTTTAGGCAAAATTGGTAGTAATGATTGAGGAAATTCTGGATAAATTCCCTGATAGTTCTCTTGTTTTAGTAGGAGACTTCAATGCAAGGATTGGTCAGGATGATGAAGGTTTAAGTTTTCATTGTGAAATCCCGGATAGGACCTTTTTGTGTCCACTTAATCCTCGGCAATCCAAGGACTCTAAAATCACAGCTTCTGGCATAAACTTTGTTAACTTGATTATGTCATATAATCTTTATATCCTGAATGGGTCCTGCTTCCATGATGCAGAGGGAGAATTTACCTTTGTAGGGTCTAATGGCGCTAGTGTTGCTGATTTTGTGGCGGTCTCTGCTAATTCCATAATTTGCTGAGGAATTTTATGGTAGATGAGATTCAAATTAGTGACCATCTGCCTCTTATACTTACTTTTGACTTTTTTAATGATGTCCCTTGTCAACTCTCTTTTGAGGAAAATTCAGAGGAAATTACTAGTGGGAAACACTGTCCAGTAAAATGGGGTAAGATGTCTCCAGCATCCCTTAATGTTTTATTATCAGATGAGCATGTCAGGGAGGAGAGGGGTATTATTTTGGATAACTATAATGAGTTGAAGTCAATTGAGGCCTTTGATAGGATGACTAATTTAATGCAGGAATTTTTCTGGGCCTCGACAGCATCAACCTCGGATTTCTATGGCACACTTAGAAGAAACCAACCCTGGTATGATGAAGAGTATCATAGGGCTAAGGATAAATTATATGTAATATCAATCAATCAATGTTTAGTATGGGTATGGACTGTTGTCATGACCCAACACAACAAGGAAACAAACAACCATATAAACACATAAAACTATTGGACCAGCCATGACCAATTTGCGTATTTATACTTAAAACAGGCCAATATGGTCTGACAAAGCAACATTGCAAAAAGAAACCAGCTCGAGAAGCGTCATCAGTATAGAGATTACCATCAGTAGGGATGTGCAAACAGAACCGAGTTCGGAAATTCAGTTCAGTTCAGAACCGAGTTCGTATATTCAAAACCGGGTTTTTTGGCCTTCCAAACTGGTTTGGATTCGACCGAATAGTTCGGTCAAATTCGAGTTTGGTTCAAAAGTTCGGTTCGGTCGACCGAACTATTCAAGTTCGGTCCAAACTCCGAACTTCTGAACCGCATTCACACATCCCTAACCATCAGTCCCAGAATTCCTCCCTGCCAGTACAGTATTTTCAAGCTAGAAGGTAATACAAAGACCTCATCAAGGATAGAAAGAGAGCTTATTTGGACCAAGTTAGCTAAGACTTCTATTGATAGGAGATTATTTTTACTTATACAGAGCCTTTATGGAAATCCCACATTGGTCGTTAAATTTAATAGGGCAGGGACTGTCACAGAAGAAATTGACTCACCTATTGGGGTCAGACAAGGTTGTGTCCTTGCCCCTACTCTTTTCAACTTATATATTAACAATGTTATTCCACTGATGATGGAGTTAAGGATGTTCCCTCCCTGACTGGCAGATTATTATATAGGCTATTTGCTATATGCTGATGACTTGGCCCTTATGTCCTAAACTCGCGTTGGTTTGTTAAGGCAGGTTAAGGCCTTTTCTTTGTATTGCAAGTTCAATAAATTGTCCATTAACTATAAGAAGTCTAAAATGTGGCTTTCTCCCGGAAAAGATCAGTGTATAGCTGGACTCTAGATGGCCAGGTAATTGAACAAGTTAGGATTTTCAAGTATCTTGGTCTATATTTCCATGTGTCTTGCAATTGGAAAGAACACTATAATAGGACATTACTAGCAGTTAAGAGTATAATAGCGGCACTACTGAAACTCTTTGCCAACACTGGGGAAAATGTGATTAAGCTAGCTATGGAAGTGTTCAACAGCAAGGCTGGAGCTAAATTTTTGTATGGTGCAGAACTTTGGGTACCCCTGAACTCTTCCATTTTGGACTTGGTACAATCAAAATTTGCTCAGGCACTAGTTAAAGCACCAGAAGCACTCCATTACCCTCCATTAGATTGGAGTTGGGTCAAAGAAGCTGGACCTATAAGGCCTGGTCCTCCGCTTTAATTATGTGGCATAAAATAACTAGATCTGCAGCGACACGTCTTAATTATTTAATGTCAACAGATAGCTATAGGAGCCAGTGGATCACTAACATTGAATTTCATCTAACCAAGACGGGCTTCTCTACTGACTATTTGTCGGGTAGGGACTACTTTTTGGTTTGATCAGAAATATTACTTCGGTGGGACGATATGGACCAGCAAAACAATCTGGCAAAAATTAGAGCTTCAACACATATGGCGGGATATTTGCCTTTGATTCCGCTTAAGGGGGAAATGGCCAGTTACTTGAATTCCAAGGCATCCTTGAAAGCAAAGAGACTATTTCTATGTGCATGCTTTAATAGTCTTCTGACAAAACGTTTGGAAGGCCGAATAGAGGGAATTCCGTATGCAGAGAGACTCTGTCCTTTTGATCAATTGGAAGCGGAAACGCTAGAACATCTATTGTTAAGATGCCATTTGTATGATAATATAAGAAAGGTAGTATTGAAGTCCCTGCTGGATAAATTTCCAGACAGATCTGATTCTTTTATATGTGAATTGGCTTTGAGGGATGTGGACCTGGAAGTGACAGCTATATTAATGAAATTTTTAATTTTAGCAGTAAATCGGAGGCGTGATTTCCTTGAATTTAAGATCTTGTTTAACTGATAATTATGCAGAGCCATGACACTTGGTTGACACTATGCCGAGTGATGCTATATTTTTTATTTTTGATGTTTGATATTGGAATTGTCTGAAGATTCTTTGATGTTTAGATGCATATATATGCTTGATATACTATCTTGACATAGACCTTTGACTTTAGTTTTATTTATTCTTTTTATTTTGTATTTTGTTTCTAAATGTGTTGTGGGGTTTTTGGGGGTGATTTGTTAAGCAATAACCTTTGGTCACGCTATTAATAAATTTATTATTATTATTATTATTATTATTATTATTATTATTATTATTATTATTAATTGTGTGAGCCTTGTTTGTCTTGCCAGTGGGCACACAAATGTTGGGAGTCACTGATGTAGAAGATTAGTGAAATGTTATTTATTTATTTATTTATTTATTTATTTATTTTGATCAAATATTTATATCCCACCTCTTCTGCTCACAGTAACTCGAGGCACCTAACAATCAATAAAACAAAAATACAAAATACAGTAATAAATAAATAGATTAAAAACATTAATAAAATATTAATCAAACAATGCACACTCTGCAATTAAAACTGGGGGGAATAATCAAACCCCTACCACCCTAACCCACCCTCACCCATCACCCTCACCAAATGCCTGGTGGAACAGACAGGTTTTGCATTTTCACCGAAAGAAAGGGAGGTCTGGAGCCAACCGGGACTTTGCTGGAAGGGAGTTCCACAGCCTAGGTGCAGCCACCAAGAACGCTCTCTCCAGAGACACCCCCCAGGATACCCGGGGGACCTCCAGTAAGGCACCCATATCCAACTGCAGGGGCCACTCCAGGGCCCGAATAGTGAGGTGGTCCTGCAGGTAGACAGGGCCCATGCTGTTTAGGGCTTTATAGGTCAAAACCAACACCTTGAATCAGGCCCAGAAAACTATATGCAGCCAGTGCAGAGAACGGAGCACTGATGTAATGTGCTTGCGGTGATCCATCCCCATAAGGGGGCAGGCTGCCGCATTCTACACCAGCTACAATTTCTGGACCATCAACATGGGTAGCCCCATGTAGAGCACATTACAATAGTCCAATCTCAAGGTAATGAAAGCATGGATGATAGTGACCAGGTAGGAGTCTGAGATATATGGCCAAAGCCATCACACCAGTATGCCCTCTGCTAAGAAAACGCAATAACTTGATAGGCATGTTGGATCCAAGCTGACAGACTTAATACCCAACAACATTCACTTATATCTCTATTCCCATCGTCTTTGGCCTGCATGTGGACAAAAATCAGTACACTTTCCTGTTTCTTTTCCATCTCTCTCCCAACTGTCCCAGTCATTTCTTCTGCATCTCCTATGTGATTACTACGCTCCTACTCTTTTTAAAAAAAACAAAATCATGTTCCACTCCAATTTATTCAAAATGCCCATTCTAAAAATCATCTGCCTATCCCGCTGCTTAATTCATGTCCTGTCCCTACAATTGTGATGAGGAACCGTGAGTAATATGGCTATGATGAACAATTGATCTATGTGCTTTGTATTAAGCAGAATTTCTGTATTTCAACAATGGCAGTTTTTAAATGGACCATGGTGGGGGGGGTGCCACTGTGGTGGGTAGAGGTGGGTGTGCACCTATTCATACAGGTGCACACTCACCTCCACCCATGGAGCATCGGGTATTGGAGCCCATTGCTCCATGCATAGGTGATGAGTGTAGATAGCTGAAGGTGGGTGTCAGACGGGAGCACTCACGTACCCCCACCTAGCCCCCACGGCATTCACACAGGCACCTATGCCCATTTCCACGCAATGGAGATGGATTTGGGCTAGGGGTGTGCACCAGGGCCCCTTGTTTTTCATTTTTCATTATTAAAATATGTCATTTTTGTTTTTGTTAATAATGAAATGTCATTTTTTGTTATCATTGTCATTATCAGTATCTAATGATTTCAAACAAAGATTTTGGCTTTGGTATTGTTATTGGTATTTGTATAATACTATACACACTATCTATCTATCTATCTATCTATCTATCTATCTATAGAAAAAATCAAATTTGATTTAATGTGAATGCAAGCTAAACATAACCTATGTATAATACAAAATATTCCTATCATATAATCCTAATATATATAATAAAACAGCCTAGTATCTAAATATCTATATCTATAAATACACACCACACATTATACTACCTATATCTATCTCTATATAAATGTGTACAGGGGGAGACAGGCAGGGGAAGGATAAAGGTAAAATGTAAGGGTAAGGAATAAGGATTGGAAAGGGAAGGTGGTAGGGATATATATGGGATGATTTTTAGTGCAAGCACCAGCAGATTCTACAAGTGCACTGACAGAGTCAGTGAACCAGAGTCAAGCAGCTAAGCCCTTCAGTATAAAGGTTTGCAGTGCCTTCCCCCAGAGTTCCCCTGATTGGTTCTGGGAGGCAGGAGGCATTGAGCAATCACAGGGTGCCATTCAACTGCCTGGGACCTGCTTGCGATCTTCATTGTCCAGCAATTACATCCATCAGGTCCTTCCCCTCCCATCAGAGGCCCAGTTCAAGAGATCAACACTGTTTCTGGCTCCAAGATGTCTGCTACCTCCTCCTCTCACCACATTTCCCTCCAAAAATACCAGTCAGACTGCTAGGCAATAATGAAATCAATTACTTTCATTGTTGTTATTGATTTCGTTATTAATTTTTGACATTTTTGTTATTGCAATAACAATAACAAAAATGACAAATTTCATTTTCATTACACATCCCTAGTGGGGGTGTCTCCTGTGAAAAAGGCCAAAGTATGTATGGAAAAGCTATAAAATATGAACTGTAGGCAAAACTCAAACATGAGCCCATCTAGGTACTAATCTCTAGTGGTGGGACCCCGGGCCCATTACCGGCTACTGGATTTACCGGTTACCGGTTTTTCGAAAACCGGATTCCCGGATTAAATCCAGTATGCCGGTACCGGATTTATTTCATTGGTTTCAATGGGGCGCTGTGTCCCCATTGAAACCAATGAAATAAATTAATTCCCTCCCCCTCCCAGGCTGCGCGGGTGGAAGGGGGGACACCCCCCACCCACCCGCGCAGCCTGAACTCGGGGAGGGTTTGTTTTTTTTACCTTTTTTTTGCTGGGGCTAGTTTTTTTACATTGCAGCCATTTTTAAATGGCTGCAATGGAAAAAAATCCGGTACCCCGAAATCCGGTACCGGGTCCGGATTACCGGGTCGAATCCGATAATGCCAGTATGCCCGATACCGGCATTATCGGATACCGGATTCTACCGGTTTCCCACCCCTACTAATCTCCCTCAGACAAATAATAGGTTGTTTAAAGTGAAAACAAAGTTAAGAGTTCAAGCTTATTTGGGGAGGGGGAGAACACAGGTTACTTTTTAACTATAAGAGATAGGGATGGGCGAACAGAATGGAGTTCAGAAATTCGGTTCGCTTCGGTTTACAATTCGAGTTCGGAAATTCGGTTCAGTTCGATTAAGTTTAAAATTCGAGTCCAGTTCGGAAGTTCGGTTCGGTCGACCGAACAGACCAAGTTCAGTCGAATTCCAAACTTCTGAACCAAGTTTGGCCATTCAAAATCAGTTTTTTTGTGTGTTTGTTGCCACTAGTGATGGGTGAACAGAACGGAGTTCGGAAATTCGGTTCGGTTCGGTTTGAAATTCGAGTTCGGAAATTCGGTTCGGTTCGGTAGACCGAACAGATTGACTTCAGCCGAATTCCAAACTTCCGAACCGCATTTGCCCATCCCTAATAAGAGACCACAAAAGAATTCTGCTGGTTTCTTTAAACAACTGGATGTCTGGCCAACATGAAGAAATCATCCAACAGCCTGTCTGATCTGCATGTGAGAACAGGATCTTTGCTCTTTGAGTTTCAAGCCTGACCTGAAATGGTCAAGTCATGCGTTATGAACTCATACCTTTTAGTCAAAAGAATCAATAACCTTCATCACAAGTATTCCTTGATTTGTGTGCGGTTCTGGTCACCCCATCTCAAAAAAGACATAGTGGAACTAGAAAAGGTACAGAGAAGGGCAACAAAAATGATCCAGGATATGGAACAGCAACCGTATGAGGAGAGGCTTGATAGGTTGGGGTTCTTCAGCTTGGAAAAGAGACGGCTAAGAGGAGATATGATAGAGATCTATAAAATCATGAGTGGTGTGGAACTTGTAAACAGGGGACGGTTATTTACCCTCTCAACTAGTACTAAAACTAGGGGACACTCCATGAAACTCACAAGTGGCAGAGTAACAACAGACAAAAGAAAGTATTTTTTCACTCAAAATACAATTAGGTTGTGGAATTTACTGCCAGGGGAGGTGGTCAAGGCCAGCAGTATAGCTGAGTTTAAAAGAGGTTTGGACAAGTTTCTGGAAGATAGGTCCATTAGCAGCTATTAGCCAGATAGGATTGGGGAACAAAACCCTTTACTGTCGGGAGCCTGGGGATGACCCACAGGGAATGGATAGCACAGTGACCTGTTGGGTGCTTCTCCCAGTCCCCCGTGACTGGCCACTGTCGGAGGCAGGATGCTGGGCTTGATGGATCATTGATCTGACCCAGTATGGCACTTCTTATGTTCTTATGCATCCATTTCAGGTTTCCCATCTCCATTTACAGTCTCTGTATATGGCTGCTTTCTGACATTACATAGGAAGGGCAGGAACTTTCATAATCACCACTAGTTGGTGGCTTTCTAACTGCAAGTATTAGCGCACATCAGAATGCTCTAATCCCCTTTTAGCATGTGAGAACACCCGTCCTTGTAAAAGCTACATTTGGGGCCCCAGTCATGTGGTTCTCATGGACTAAAAGGTAATTAGTGCATACTGATGGGTGCTAATCCTTGCAATTAGAGAGCCAGAGTGGCAATTGTAAAAGTTCCCAACCCTCCCATGTAACGTCGGAAAGCAGCCCTGTCTTCTCTTTCATCTTCATTGTGATTTCACCATGAGTTGCTGGAATCAGGAATATTACCTAAGTGAATATTTGAAGCAAACTTTGAGATCAATAAATTTGTCAATTTGGACTGGTCAGATTCATATTTAATTCATTGTCCAGATTCTAGAAGATTTTGTCCAATGTTCATAGGTTGTTTGCCTGCTGCTCAGTGTTTCTGCTTGGAATTTTCAAAATCATAGATTGGTTAACCCATGTCACATTATGTGTCAGAGTGCTGGAGAATGTACTGATTAATGGAAAAACAAAGGGTGATTTCAGACGTTACGGGCGGGCAGTTCACCACAGTGGATTCCCGGTGGGGGTGTAGAAATCAACCACCCCCCGGGGCCAATAAAAGCTCCGAACAGACGTGACGGGACCGGGACCACGGATGAGAATTGGGCCACCAGATCATGGACTGGGGCAACGCAACAGACGTGATGCCGATTCCCAGCCGTGGTGAGCACACCAAGAATCCCCCGGGAAGGGGCGGGACACAGACATGGCCGCCGGAGGGCAAATAAAGCCAAAAGGCACAAAAGGGAATGCCCACACAAGGGAAACGGGAAGGGAGGGGGGAGAGGGAGAGGGAGAACAGGTGCCCAGGTACCACACACAGCAGCCACACACACGCACACACACACACACACACATGCAACGGGGACTCGGGGGCACCCACAGCACCAGCACATGCCGGCCCAATACCACACAACCACAATCACACACACACACACACACACACACACACACACACGCAGGCATGGAGGATAGGAAAGAAAGGGAAGGGGGGACATGGGCGACCGGACACCACGCAAGGCAGGCCGGGCATCGGGGGTGGGGGTGGGCTGTGACACCGGGACGAGGGGAGGAATGGGCACAGGGGCAGGGCGGGACACCGGCACCAGGTACATCCCACCCCACAGCAGAACAGTCCCCACGGGCACCCCCATAGCAAACACACAGTCCCGGAAAGGGGGGGGCCTGCAGCTCCGGCGAATGCCACAGTGGGCGGCCAGATGTCACAGCAAACCAGCCGAGAAGGGCCCAGGAGGCACATGCAGTCAAGGCATCCCACCGAGGGGCAATGAACGGCAGCCAGGAGAGGCAGTCCAGCACAGCAGGTCCAAGGATGGGTGGCCCCATCAGTGAAGGAGATTGGGAGGGGCAGTCCTTGGGTCCCGGACCCCCGGAGCACACAAGCAACCCAGGAGGGGGAAGAGTGGCCCAGAGAGGGCCCAGTTACACAGCCAGAGCAGCAGCACAGAGGGATGCAGGTGTCGTGGCAGCAAGGCAGATACAGCAAGGTGGTGACAGGCAACAGGGTCAGGCCCACAGGCAGGTCCCGAAGCCCACATGGGGTCCAGGGAGGGACCCAGGGGCTCACAGGCAGCTTTTGGGGGCAGCCAGGGGCCCAGACCCAGGGTGCCCAGCCCGATGAACCAGGTGGGGCCAATGGATCATGCCCCAGCGGTACCCCAGCACGGACATGTCGTGGGCGATCAGGTAGTAAGCCTCGAAGGAGTCATGCACAGACAGCCCCAACTGGACATCTGGACGGGACCATACCCGCCCCAGTGCCAACAACTCCGCCGCGGTAGGCTCCGTTACACAGCAGGCTGCAGCCGGGGGCCAATGAAGATGCCCCAGCCCCAGAAGCTGGTGATACACAGCCACACGTGTGTGCTGGAACCCACGTGCCCCGTGAACGCTGCCAAAGTAGGACACATCCAGGGCTGGGCCCCCCTCAGCAAGGCACTGCGAAAAGGCTGCCAGGCTGCACACCCACAGCGCACTCACGGTCTCAGACCTGGACCATGGCACATGCGAACACCTATTCACTGGGACGCGCCCTTCAGGGAAGCAGACCAGGCCCAGGGTCTCGGCATGGAGCCGGCAATCTTGTGCACTCATGTCGTAGCTGAGGTAGCAGAGTCCAGAGCTCAGGCTCGTGAAGGCAGACAAGTGGCTGTCCGGCCTGNGTGGCAGAGTAAAAACAGACAAAAGAAAGTATTTTTTCACTCAAAATACAATTAGGTTGTGGAATTTACTGCCAGGGGAGGTGGTCAAGGCCAGCAGTATAGCTGAGTTTAAAAGAGGTTTGGACAAGTTTCTGGAAGATAGGTCCATTAGCAGCTATTAGCCAGATAGGATTGGGGAACAAAACCCTTTACTGTCGGGAGCCTGGGGATGACCCACAGGGAATGGATAGCACAGTGACCTGTTGGGTGCTTCTCCCAGTCCCCCGTGACTGGCCACTGTCGGAGGCAGGATGCTGGGCTTGATGGATCATTGATCTGACCCAGTATGGCACTTCTTATGTTCTTATGCATCCATTTCAGGTTTCCCATCTCCATTTACAGTCTCTGTATATGGCTGCTTTCTGACATTACATAGGAAGGGCAGGAACTTTCATAATCACCACTAGTTGGTGGCTTTCTAACTGCAAGTATTAGCGCACATCAGAATGCTCTAATCCCCTTTTAGCATGTGAGAACACCCGTCCTTGTAAAAGCTACATTTGGGGCCCCAGTCATGTGGTTCTCATGGACTAAAAGGTAATTAGTGCATACTGATGGGTGCTAATCCTTGCAATTAGAGAGCCAGAGTGGCAATTGTAAAAGTTCCCAACCCTCCCATGTAACGTCGGAAAGCAGCCCTGTCTTCTCTTTCATCTTCATTGTGATTTCACCATGAGTTGCTGGAATCAGGAATATTACCTAAGTGAATATTTGAAGCAAACTTTGAGATCAATAAATTTGTCAATTTGGACTGGTCAGATTCATATTTAATTCATTGTCCAGATTCTAGAAGATTTTGTCCAATGTTCATAGGTTGTTTGCCTGCTGCTCAGTGTTTCTGCTTGGAATTTTCAAAATCATAGATTGGTTAACCCATGTCACATTATGTGTCAGAGTGCTGGAGAATGTACTGATTAATGGAAAAACAAAGGGTGATTTCAGACGTTACGGGCGGGCAGTTCACCACAGTGGATTCCCGGTGGGGGTGTAGAAATCAACCACCCCCCGGGGCCAATAAAAGCTCCGAACAGACGTGACGGGACCGGGACCACGGATGAGAATTGGGCCACCAGATCATGGACTGGGGCAACGCAACAGACGTGATGCCGATTCCCAGCCGTGGTGAGCACACCAAGAATCCCCCGGGAAGGGGCGGGACACAGACATGGCCGCCGGAGGGCAAATAAAGCCAAAAGGCACAAAAGGGAATGCCCACACAAGGGAAACGGGAAGGGAGGGGGGAGAGGGAGAGGGAGAACAGGTGCCCAGGTACCACACACAGCAGCCACACACACGCACACACACACACACACACATGCAACGGGGACTCGGGGGCACCCACAGCACCAGCACATGCCGGCCCAATACCACACAACCACAATCACACACACACACACACACACACACACACACACACGCAGGCATGGAGGATAGGAAAGAAAGGGAAGGGGGGACATGGGCGACCGGACACCACGCAAGGCAGGCCGGGCATCGGGGGTGGGGGTGGGCTGTGACACCGGGACGAGGGGAGGAATGGGCACAGGGGCAGGGCGGGACACCGGCACCAGGTACATCCCACCCCACAGCAGAACAGTCCCCACGGGCACCCCCATAGCAAACACACAGTCCCGGAAAGGGGGGGGCCTGCAGCTCCGGCGAATGCCACAGTGGGCGGCCAGATGTCACAGCAAACCAGCCGAGAAGGGCCCAGGAGGCACATGCAGTCAAGGCATCCCACCGAGGGGCAATGAACGGCAGCCAGGAGAGGCAGTCCAGCACAGCAGGTCCAAGGATGGGTGGCCCCATCAGTGAAGGAGATTGGGAGGGGCAGTCCTTGGGTCCCGGACCCCCGGAGCACACAAGCAACCCAGGAGGGGGAAGAGTGGCCCAGAGAGGGCCCAGTTACACAGCCAGAGCAGCAGCACAGAGGGATGCAGGTGTCGTGGCAGCAAGGCAGATACAGCAAGGTGGTGACAGGCAACAGGGTCAGGCCCACAGGCAGGTCCCGAAGCCCACATGGGGTCCAGGGAGGGACCCAGGGGCTCACAGGCAGCTTTTGGGGGCAGCCAGGGGCCCAGACCCAGGGTGCCCAGCCCGATGAACCAGGTGGGGCCAATGGATCATGCCCCAGCGGTACCCCAGCACGGACATGTCGTGGGCGATCAGGTAGTAAGCCTCGAAGGAGTCATGCACAGACAGCCCCAACTGGACATCTGGACGGGACCATACCCGCCCCAGTGCCAACAACTCCGCCGCGGTAGGCTCCGTTACACAGCAGGCTGCAGCCGGGGGCCAATGAAGATGCCCCAGCCCCAGAAGCTGGTGATACACAGCCACACGTGTGTGCTGGAACCCACGTGCCCCGTGAACGCTGCCAAAGTAGGACACATCCAGGGCTGGGCCCCCCTCAGCAAGGCACTGCGAAAAGGCTGCCAGGCTGCACACCCACAGCGCACTCACGGTCTCAGACCTGGACCATGGCACATGCGAACACCTATTCACTGGGACGCGCCCTTCAGGGAAGCAGACCAGGCCCAGGGTCTCGGCATGGAGCCGGCAATCTTGTGCACTCATGTCGTAGCTGAGGTAGCAGAGTCCAGAGCTCAGGCTCGTGAAGGCAGACAAGTGGCTGTCCGGCCTGCCCAGAAGCAGCTGCACGGCAGGGCTACACCACAGGTCACAGAGGGACATGGTCTCGGTGTAAGTCCAGGTACAGGGGGCCCCATGGGGGACGGGAAGCGGGAGCCCCATGGATGGACAAGCAGCAATGGTCCAACCACCCGGGGAGAATAGCACGGAGCTCTGGGGGCCTCACACACCTACCAGGGCTGAGAGGCCTCCCGGGGGTCCCAAGGACAAGGAAAGCGGCCACGGGCCACAACATTGTAGCACAACAGACCGAGGCGTGGGGTGTGGACTCAGCACAGCTGCACAACACAATATCTCTCACATACCAGCTAGTCAGCACTCCAAGGCCAAGGTTCCGCAAACACTAAGGGGGGGTTGTTGTTGGCAGATGGCATCCAGGCCCACAAGGCGTGCGCGGAGGACAACGCCCATGCATGGGGGGTGCCCACCACTCTGGCCCACCCCCTGGGGTTCCTCTGACCGGTCCCTGCACGGCCGCGGTTGCCCCACCCCCTGTCTCCCACATACAGGACCAGGAGCCATGTTTCCATTTACACCTTTATTATCACCCATGCGTACAGTGACACCCATTCCCTCATAACCGGTTGTGCCCTGCCACCAACTCTGCCCCCCCTACACTGCCCTACCCCTACCCCCCGGCCCCCCCGGCCCCCCCGGCCCCTGGGACGACCCCGTGCGCGTCTGGTCTGGGTGCTGGTAGACGTGTCCTGGGCTGCCTCCTGTTCCGGTTTGGGCGGCCCTGGTACGGTGGCCAGGGGGGCAAGGCCCCGGGGGGCCCCCTGGCATCTGCACCCTCCGGAGGCCAGTGGGCACAGGGAGGTGAATTCGTGGCCCCTTAGAGTGTGGGGGAAGCTGGGGGGGCAGGCCAGGGAGCAGGTTTGTGGAGGGGTCCGCCGTGAGTGCCTGGGCAGGCAGGGTGCCCGGGGGGCCCCCAGCCATGACATAGGCATACATTGTGCCGGCGTGCTCGCGGCTCGACTACTGCAACGCGCTCTACGTGGGGCTTCCCTTGTTCTTGGCCCGGAGGCTGCAGCTGGTGCAGAATGCGGCGGCTCGTCTTCTTACGGGGACGGGTCGCCGGGAGCACATTACACCGGTGCTCCGA
>QEPC01013498.1:9503167-9534326 GCA_003113815.1 Sphenodon punctatus | reverse complement strand
TCCTGTGCTGTCTCCCCCTCCACCACCACCGCCTGTGCCCCTGCCTCCCCCGCCTCCACCACCTCCTCTTCCTCCTCGCCCCTCACCCTCTCCTCCGCCACCACTCTCTTCCTCCTCCTCGCTCCATCCTGCCATGTTAACCAGCCGTGTTTTTCCCTTTAAATCTCCCTCCGGTGAGTGTGTTGATGCTGGTTGCCTGGCAGCGCCGTTACGTGAATTGCCTTTGATCCCAGGTGGTTTTTGCCGTCCAGACGTTACATTTGGTTGATCACAGGTGGGGATCTCATTGACCACGCGTCCACGGGAATTGGAAGCGTGGTTGAAATTGACCCCAAGTGGGTATTGAGCATGGTGAACATCTAGTGGCCACCAAACAGACGTTCAGGGCGCCTTGGCGCCGCCGCGGAGTTGAGCGTGGTTCACTGTGGTTGAGCGTGATCTCGTAACATCTGAAAATACCCAAAGTGCCTCATCACCAAGGTGCCAAATAACAAATAAACTAAGTGCTGAAGCAATGAATTTAGAGAACTTTGCAGGAATGACAATTTCAAATTCAGATTTGTTTTGGTAAACAAATATTTAAATTCACTTCACAAATATAAATCAAGTTTCAATTATTCAGTTTGTTATCAGATCATAATCTGGAATAGCATTTTCCCCACCAATTTCTGGCAGTGATAGAATATTGCAATGGGCTATATAGGCTTGTTTTTATACTTATTTTTTCCCCACAAACTACTTGTATTTTGGTTTGCATTTTCTTAGTTTGAATTATTGCAGTTCTTTTCTTTTTTTCTGGTAGGACAGCTTAGCCTCTGAACTTTGAATGGGATCTAAAAGTTAGATCTAATAATGAATTCTTGCTTCTTTGTTTTGTTTGTGAGAATATAATGTGACTCCTTTTCTGAAGATGCTGACTCGGTGATTATCTGTAGCAGTGAAGCTGACTGTGTGGAGCTGAAAACATTTACTGAGACAGAACTTGATATATTGGCTGAAGCAGCAACCCCTCAAGGAAAATGACTTGTTTGAAGGACAAGTGGCTGAGCACTGCTGATAAAATCAAAACAAAAGGATTGCAATCATGAAGTTACTAAGCGCATCATTAGAAATGAGACAGTGTTTTTAAAAGTGATGAACAAAGAAAGTATGGTATTAAGTAATGGACAAATAAACTGTCTATTAATGATGGGGAACTTTTTCTGGTTTGGGGGCCATGCTGACAATTTAAAAATGTCTATTGAACCAAATCAAAAGAATATAGAGTCACAGTCATGACTCTATAGTTAAGGCAGCTACTAGGTTCCATTGAACAACAACTAGTGTTCAATGGGAAACGTTGGGGCAAAGACTTCCAGTTGGCGACCGGTCTTTTGATGGGGTTTGTAGATTTCTAGCTAAGTGTAGATGATATTTAATGGCTGGATTGGCTAGAGTACAGTGTCTACTTGGCCCTAGTACCTTTAGTTCTGTGATTAGGGTTTCTGGATTGGGATTCTGGGTGGCTTTGGCCTCTCCTGTTCCAGCCACAAAAATGGTGCTTCCTCCCCGAGAGCACTGCCTCTGTAAGTGGACTCAACCCCCGCTTCCTCTTTAAGCAGCCTTTAAAACACCATCACCACTGCTGGGACCAGCCTTACTTAGTGTGGTGCCCAACTCAGCCCCCACCCTCAGCAGCAGCCTTCGCAAGAGAGAGGAGGCAGGGGAGGAACTAATGCTGCCCACGCTTCCTGCCTACCCGCTGTTTGCCTTCCTGGTGTGCCAGCCCACTCATCACCAACCTGTCTGAGGAGCTAAACCCCACAGTCATCAGTAGCCACCCATCTGGGGTGGGTGGGCTTTGTCTGGCGCTGGCATGCTATGCTTCCCTGCCCGCTTGAACCCCACCAGCAGCAACCTTGGGGGGTGGGGTGGAGGAACTACACACACACACACACCACTTGATGATTCTTCCACTGCACCTTCATTTAAAAAGGCCCCACTTCGCACCTCTGTGCAAACTCTGGAGCCTTCCCCAAAGTCTGGTGTGCCTGGACTACATTTCCCAGCATGCCAGACTAGGAAACATGGGCCATGTTTCCTAGTCTGGCATTCTGGGGAATGTAGTTCTAGCACATCAGACATAAGGAAACAGCTCCCAGCATGCATGCTAAAACCACAGCCTAGAGCCATGCTGTATTGGTAAGGAAAGATGTGTGTGAGAGAGAGAGAGTGTGTGTGCATGCTGGCTGGTGTGGGTGTGAGAGAGATAGAGAGAGAGAGCACTGACTGGTTTGTGAGCTCTGTGTGAGAGCTGGCTTTTGTGTGAGCAGTGTTGTGTGAAAGAGAAAGAGAATGTAGGGAGGGGTGTATAATTTGGGGCTCAGCCCTGGCCTTTCCCAACCTTGCTATACCTCTGTCACTGAGGGGAACTGGACTTGAGAGAGGATATGGGGGAATGGGAGCTGCCATTTAGGGCTGGTTCCCAAATGAGGGAGGAAATGCACAATACAGTTACCCCTTGGGAAGAGGCATAGCTTAGGAAAAGTAGGACAGGAAGCTCTGTTATAGTTTATTTATTTATTTATTTATTTATTTATTTATTTTTAAATTGTCTGTGGTTTTGTGTGCCTAAAATAGCTTTGGACTGCATTTTTACCTGTGCTATTAGTTAATACAGGTCAGGAGATTTGTAAATGCTTCTGGAAACCAGATTTAAGATGTTTCAGATTAGATATTCCCTCCTCCATCCCCGTCCCCCAAACAACAAAATCTGCATTTAAAAATTTGTGCATAAGAGGCATAGGGAGAACAAAGGTCTTGGAATGCGTGCGTCCATGAATGAATGAATGAATGAATGTATGAATGAATGGGGGAATAGGAAAGGTGTAGGGTGCAAGGGAACGAGTGTCCTGGGGATGGCTCGCCCTTGTCTCTACTAATTTCCCTCAGGGTCTTATTTGGCTTCTGAAGTTTGCACCCCCAGCCTAGATCATCATAGGGAGGTGAAGTGCAAGGCTCAACCCACGTAGGGTGTACACAACACACACAAAAAAGACCACCTATCATACAGGGTACCAGGACCAATGGTTTGATGGGGGCAAATGGAGGCCTGGCATGGTGTGGGTCTCTCAGGGAAGATTCAGGGGGGACAGGTCTCTCTCTGTCTCTCTCACAAGGTCCCTGAGACACCAGGGTAAGTGTTCTAGGGTACATAACACATACTTAAAAGTCATGGTCTGCAGACTCTCTCTCACACACAAACACTCTCTCTCTCTCTCTTGCTCTCTCACTCTTGAATCCAAGGATTGTCCACAATTCCAGATGATACACACAAGGGGGGGGGCGGTCTCACAGGCACGAGGCACTGATTATCGGCAAGCAGGAAGCTGCCGCACCCTGCCTTCTATCCTCCCCAGACTGCATGGAACGCTGACGCAAGTGCTCTAAGCACCGTGGCTGGGAAGCCAGGGGTGTGACTCAGTCAACTGAGTGTGAACTTCCCGGGCAGGGCTGCGTGTCCTCAGCTGTGCTTAGTAGCTCTGTTGCTGCTGGTTGTGCAAGCGATGGAGGATGTCCCTCTTCGGGGAATCCTTCTCCAACTGTTTGTCTTTCCCCCATGCCCCCTGCTGGCTCTGGAGGTGTGACCACAGTAGATCATGGTGGGGATTTAGCCCTGGGTTTGTTGCTCCTTTTCCAAGCCCCCCAGGCATAGGGGCAGTGATGCGACCCCATACGTACCCGTCCCCAGATCCTGAGGCCCTGCTGCAAGGCACATGACAGTGTGTTTGAATAAATGAGTGTGTGTGTGTGTGTGTGTGTGTGTGTGTGTGTGTGTGTGGGTATTTTCAGACGTTCAAAGCACCCTGAACGTCTGTTCGGCGACCGCCAGATGTTCACCACGGTCAATACCCAAATGGGGTCAATTTAAACCACACTTCCTGGGCTCCCTGCCAGACAATCCCCAAAAGCGTGGTCAAAGAGATTCCTGACAGGAACCAACAAAAAGTATCGTCTGGCTGGCAACCACCGGCAGGAATCAAAGCTGGGGGACAAAGCATGAAGCATCGCTGCTAGGCAACGAGTGACAACACAGGCTGGGAAGCGAGATTTAAAGGGCACACAGCAGCAGCCAGGACGAGCCGCCCCAGTGCCTTCTGGGTGCTTTGACCACGGCCTGGCCCGGGATCGGCGTAACATCTGTTGTGCTGTCCCAGGCCATGATCTGTTGGCCCGATTCCCTGCCATGGTCCCGATCCCGTCACATCTGTTCAGGATTTTTTTTTACCACGGGGGGTGGTTGTTTGGTTCACCCCCGCCGGGGATCCACTGTGGTGAATCAGGACCGTGTAACATTTGAAAATGCCCTCTGTGTGTGTCTGTGTGTGCGTGTGCGCGCATGCGTGCCCGTGAGAGAAAAAGTGAGAGAATGAGTGTGAGAATGAGTGAAAGTGTGTGTGTCTGATAGAGAATGTGTGTGACTGAATATGTGTGAGAAAGAATTAATGGTGTGTGTGGGTGATTTCAGATGTTATGTGGTCCGGAGTAGCCACAGTGAATTCCCAGTGGTGGTGAACCGAACAGCCACCCCCCATGGTCAATAAAAGTCCCGAACAGGCATGATGGGAGCGGAACCATGGCAGGAAATCAGGTTGCCAGATCACAGGCTGGGGTGGCACAACAGACATGACATTGATTCCCGGCCATGATCAAAGCACCCAGAAGGAGCCGGGGAGGGGCGGGACAAAGACATGGTTGGCTGAGGGCAAACGAAGCCAAAAGGGACACAAGGGAATGCCCACACAAGGGAAACAGGAAGGGAAGGGGAAGAGGGAGAAGAGCCGCCTAGGTACCACACACAACAGGCAAACAGACAGTGAGGTCGCAGTGGAGCACACAGCACAAATACACACACCTGGGCGCACACACCTCCGGACAGGAAAGGAAGGGAGGGGGGAGACACAGCGGAACAGACACCACACAAGGCACAATGGGCAAGGGAGGGGAGGGGAGGAACAGAGAAGAGGAGGGGAAATGGCACAGGATCACAGCGGGACACAGGCAACGGCAACCAGAACCCCCAATACAGAACAGTCCACACGGGCACCCCCACAGCAAAACAGGCAGTCCTGTAACGGGGGGACCCAGGCAGTCTAGACACAGGCACAGTGCGAGCACACACGGAACAAGGAGCGGGCCGGGAACAGTCCAGGAGGTACACTTGGAACCCAAGCGCTGGTGAGGGGGCGATGGAGGGGAGACAGGAGGTCCAGGGCAGTGCAGCAGGTCCAAAGTCACACAACACACACACATACACCGGGAGGAAGCCGTGGGGGGCCAGTCCGGGGGCCCCAGAACTCTGAGATCACATGGGCACCCAGGGGAGGGGGCAGGGGGCAGAAGGGGGCACAGGTGAACGAGGATGATCAGCAGCAGCCGGGGGGGCCAGTCAGGGCACTGGAGGTGAACAATGGAGACGGCGACCATGGAAGGGAACACCGGGGGCAGAGGCAGACAGGGGGAGCCCCAGAGGGGGTCTGGAGTCACAAGCCAGGGCCAGCGACACCCCAGGAAGCAGGCAGCACAGCAGCATGGCCAGGACAGCAAGGAGGGAGCAGGCAGTGGGCCACGGCAGCAGGGTGGAGCTGGGACCCCACACAGGGGCCAGGAACAGGGGGCCAGGAGGCACAGGAGGACTCACAGCCAGCTTCTGGGGCCCACAAAGGGCCCAGGAGCTGGGTGCCCCACGTGGTGAACGAGGTGGGGCCATTGAAGCATTCCCCGGTGGTACCCCTGCACGGACATGTGGTGGGTGATCCGGTAGTAAGCCTCGAAGGGATCCTGCATGGAGAGACCCAGCTGCACATCGGATCGGGACCACACACCGGACAAAGTCACCAGCTCTGCCCCGGTAGGCTCAGACACACAGCAGTCAGAAGCAGGGGGCCACGGAAGCTGACCCAGCTCCAACAGCCAGTGATACACTGCCCCACGGGAGCGCTGGTACCCACGGGTCCCATGAATGCAGCCAAAGTAGGACACGGCCAGGGCAGGGCACCCCTCCGCCAGACAGACCATGTAGGCAGCCAGGCTGCACACAGACAGGGCGGACACAGTCTCTGCCGCAGACCAAGACACATGCGAGCACCTCATCTCCAGGATGCGCCCATCGGGAAAGGGAAGCAGCCCCAGCATCTCAGTCTGCAGTCGGAAATCTCAGGCGCTCACCTCATAGCTGAAGTAATGAAGGCCAGAGCTCAGGCTTGTATAAGCACCCGACAGGCTGTCCGGGTAGCTCAGCAGCGATTGCACTGCTGGGGTATGCCACAGGTCACACAGGGCCATGGTCTGGTGGACGGTCCACGGATGGGGGGCCCCAGGGAGGCCATGATCCAGGAGCCTGGTGGAAACATAGCTAACTATGGTCCAGCACACCATAGACAGGGGGGCCCACATTCCCTCCAGGGGCAGGAAGGGGCTCGGGGGGGCACCAAGGCTGGCCGAGAAAGCCAAAGGCCACAGCAATGTATGGCAACAGAGCGAGGCATGGGGTGCAGACCCAGCACAGCTTCAGGAACCGAGCACGCAAGCAGGACAGCCGACACACTAATCAGGCTGGCACGGTCATGATATTGCCAGCAGGGAGAGGTGGGAGGTGATGACAGGAGACATACAGCTGCAGCCTGCATGCCCGGGTGCATGCCGGGCTGTATGCACAGCCCATGCCAGGGACAGCAGGTGCGCTCAATACCACACACCCACCGCCCCGGGCTGCCCACCCTGCAGGAGCTGGCACAGGCAGTCGGGGGGGGGTCCGCCCATCCCAGCTTATATCAGGGCCGCCAGTGACACACACACCCCGGGGCTCACCTCACCATGGAGCGGGACAGTTGGGTGCATGTGGGATGCTCCTTGCGCTCTGTGCCGAGTGGTATCGTGCCCACACCAATCGACTGCGCATTCAGACCGCTGAGGTGCACCTGGGTGCCTGCCTGTGGGTTACCGAGGCCTGGAGTGCTGCAGGGGCCAGCAGGGCTCACCAAGCCCACAGGCGCTCCCTGGCCCGGCTCCGGGCGCAGCAGGTGTCCAGGGCAGACTTACAGGCCATCAGCCGCAGCAAGACCAGGCCTGCAATGATCTGCGAGGTGGCAGGTCACCTCCAATGGAGGAGGGAGACCATGCGCCGGGCCGTGCTGCTCGCTATGCCCATTGCCCGGTGGCTATGGGTCATGAAGCAGGCCCAGAGCTGGTGGTCCCAGGTGCTGGCTCAGTGGGATGAGGCAGCCTGGAGGGCACACTTACGGATGGACAAGCTCAACCTACTGTGGCTCGCGGAGCTGCTCATGCCCTGGCTGGAGCAGTAGCACACCCCCATGGTCCAGCAGGTGGCCATCGGGGTCTGGGCCCTTGCAATGTCTGACTCCTGTTGGTCCGTCTCGCAGCACTTCGGTGTCGGGCTGAGCACCGTGGTCTGTATCCTCCAGGATGTCTGTGAGGCTGTGGAGGGCGTACTCCTGGACAGGGCAATCCAGCTGGTGGATCAGGGGCCCATGATGGCCAGCTTTGTGGCTGGCAGGTTCCCCAACTACATGGGTGCCATGGACAACACTACCATTGAGATCCTCTGCCCTTCCACGGGGGAGGCCGCGGAGTATGTCAACAGGCACGGGTATCACTCCCTGAAGTTTCAGGTGGTCATGGACCACCATGGGAGGTTCATAGACATCTTCACGGGCAACTCCAGGCACAACCATGATGCCTGGATCATGACCATCTCCCCCTTTTATGCCCGGATGTACCGGGGGGACTTTGCAGACATAGGGATGGCCCAGATTGAGGGGGTGTGGATTCCCCCCTGTATCCTGGGGGACCTGGCCTACCCCCTCACCTGGTGGCTGATGAAGGTATACCCAGTCACCTGGACTCCGGCGGAGGTGCTCTCCAATACCCGCCTGTGTGCCAGCAGGACCATGGATGAGCAGGCATTTGGGGCCCTCAAGCAGCGCTGGGGGAGCCTTGCTGGCTGGCTAGGCTGCACAGTGGAGACCTTGGCCCTGGTGATTGGTGCCTGCTGTGTGCTGCACAACGTGTGCGAGACCGATAGGTCTGCCCTCGAATATCCCATGCCTACCACCCTCCTGGCCCCATACCTCTGTACATGAACGCGGACAACTTGAGGGAGTACCATTATGCCAAATGCATTGGCCGGAGGCCCAGGCGTGAGGGTTCCCAGCCCCACCCCACCCCCTGGGGGGCCCAGGGGATTCCCTGGGTGAGCCCCTATACTGTGTCATCCATGCATTTATTATATCACCCGCTTACCCGTGCCACCACCACCACCACCACTGCCGCCCCTCCCCTCAGACCACCACCTCCACTATCTGTGTTCCAAATGGTGTCCTGGGAGGCCTCGGTGTCCGGAGGGGCAGGCAGTTGTGGAGGGAGGGAGGATCCGGGACCCGAGGGGCCCCCCTGGGCAGCTGCTCCCTCCAGAGGCTAACGGGGCCTGGGAGGCAGATGCGAGGCCCCTTCTGGAGTGGAGGTGGCTGGGGCAGTGGGAGATGTGGTGGGGGCACCGAGGGCCCCAGTATGGGGCCCTGGACAGGCAGGGTGCCCAGCGGGGTGGCTGCCATCACATAGACACACCTAGTGCCTGTGTGCAGGAGCAGGGAGATCACAATGTCATGGGACCTGTCCATCTTGGCTGAATGCCTCTGTCTGTCCTGTAGGGTACATGGTGGTTAGTCATTTGCTGCCCTGGGTGCCCGCCCCCCTTGGTGCCCAACCACCACCACCCCTTTCCCACCCTTCCAGGCCCCCCATCCCACCATGTGTGTCCCAGGTCCTCCACCCAGCCTCCCCGGGGATCCCCCACCCTGCCTGTGTGCCTCACCTGGGTCCTCTGGCTACTGCCTGGGCTGCTCTGCACCTCCTCGCCCACCTGTCTCTGGTGCCGGGGCAGTCCGTGCCCTGTGGAGTATGGGGTGGTGGTTGATTGAGGGGTTCCGGGGTGCCTGGGTGGCTCCCCCAGCCCTGGCCCTGTGTCGTGGGTTGGCAGGTCCAGGTAGGGCCTGCCCCCTGGCTGGGTCATCCCCAACCCCCCTCCCCCCTCGCCCCAGGTCCGTCCACCATCCCATCTGCTTGCTTACCCTCGATGTCTGTCTCTGATCCATCCAAAGCCAGCCCCTTCATGTTGCTGTGCTCCCCGTGACCACTGGATGAGGGTGATGAGGGTGCCAGCCTCGGAGTCCGGCTGTCTGGCCGGGGGTGGGGGCTCTCCAGGCTGGTGTCCAGGGGGTCTTCTGGTCTTCAAGGTCCCGGGACGTTCCCTCTGAGGGTCTGGGGCCCTGGAGTGGGTGCCTTCTTGTTGGACGGCGAGGGGAGGGGGTACCTCAGCCCATTCCCTGCCCTGGACCACAGCGCTCCCCATGAGCCGTGGGGCGACTATTGATTCCTTCATGTGGCAGATGCAGTTCAGGACATCGTAGAAGGGGGCAGTCCGGAGTCTGTGTCCAGACCGCTGGTTGTTGTCCCTGATGGTTTTGTACCCCCTTTTTAGCTCTTTGACCTTGGGGCAGCACTGGGCGACATTCCAGTGATGCCCCGCCACCTCCATTTCCTGCACTATCTCCAGGAACACGTGCTCATTTCTCTGATTGAGTGCTAGCTCTAGCTGATGCTCCAGGGTCCCCCAGATGTGGATAAAGTCCCAGGTCTTCCGGAGCCCCCACTGGCCCACTCGGTGGTAGGGCCTTCTCCCCCTTCTCCCCTCCGGTTCCTCCTCCTCCTCCTCCTCCTTCTCCTCCTGGGCAGGGCCCATGTCCTCTGTGGGCTTGGTCTCCCAGGCCCGTTTGCTGTCTGCAGAACAGAAGCGGGGGGGCAGTGTTGGGTGTTTGGGTGCTGGTCTGCCCCGGTCCCGTGTCCCTGCCCTTTCCCTCCTGCCTGCCGGCCACCCTCCCGACCCCTCCACCACCCAAGTGATTTCAGAGTCAAAACAGATGCATTATCTGAGAAAGCAATGAGGAGAAACTTTCCAGGCAAGGTAAAGGATTTCAAGGCTTGGGCTGCAGAAAGATACGTGTGGTACAGATGTGCAAGGAATGTTACATCTACTACCTACCCATCAAATTTGTATAGCAAGGGTGCATAGCATGAGTGGGACTTCAGATAGAATTTTGTTATGGTTTGTTTGTTTTTTGGTTTAGTTCTTTTGAAAATTTCTTATGGATTTGGATTTTTGGTTTTGTATTTTTCCCACTGAAATCAATGGAAAATTTTCCCATTGAAGGCAATTGGAATCCAAACAGGAACCATACTCCCATCTGTACCAACTCCCAGAGCAGTGAGTCCAACCTCCCCCATTCCCTGGGGCCCTGGAGTGGTAATTCCAACCTTGGAGGGCTTGAGTGAAGCAGCCATTTTGCACATGCACAATAAGAAGCAGGGAGGGCACTGCAGCAAGGGAGCTTGCTGGAACCCCCATAGCAGTGGCAGTGCTTCAAGCAAGCTCTCTGAAGCTGGTAAGTAACACTCCAAGGCTCTGGGGGATGGGAGTGGAGGAGAAATGCAAATCTGAAACTTGTATCTGTAACTGGGAGCCCTAATTTACAGGTTGATCTGGATTAATCCATAACTGCCAATTCTGGGCAGTTACAGATTAATCAAAAACTGAAATTACCATCCCTAGTGCATAGGCATTCTCGGGAGCTGCCCCACATTTATGGAATTCCCTTCCCTTGAAAGTTTGTCTAAGCATGATCCTGCTTAGATTCCGGAAGCAATTAGTATTAGGCGTGATGGCTCAGTGAGCCACGGCACTTAAACACACCGCAGGGTGAGCCCCTTCAGCCTGGGCAGGAGTCTGCCTGGCCACCGAACAAAGTTTCTTGCAGTCGGGACTGGGGAAGGGGAGGGGAGAGGAGAGGGCAGGGGATGTGCAAACATGGGTCCTCATGGTCCCACCCCTGCACTCCTCAGGGAGCCCCACCTCCTTCCTGATAGGTGTGGCAGCCTTGAGGCTGCCATGCCCATGAAGAACTTTGCTCTGACCATGTGACGGGATTAGGTGGAGCAGACCATCAGACATGATGGCCCACTCTACCACGGTCCAGGGACACCTACCTCAGAGTGTGGCAGGGCTTAACACAGGATGTGCACTGGCTGGGAGCCCAGTACATATTCCATGTTAGTCCTGTCATGGTCTGTGATAACTTCTGCTCCAGCCCATGTTGAACATCTAGTGGGGTGGGAGCAGACTTAACACCCCTGCCCATAGCCCCAATGAAAGGCTATCACATAAATAAAAGCAATTAAAGAAAAAAGATAGAGTATGTATTATAATATATTTTCCACTCCAATATATATAAAATATATATTTTATATATGGGAATGGAAAATATATTATAACTCTCTATATATAGGGTGTGTGTGTGTGTATATATATATATATATGTGTGTGTGTGTGTGTGTGTATATATATATACATATATGTATGTACATATACATATACATATATACATTAGGGATGGACGAACAGAATGCGGTTCGGATGTTCAGATGTTCAGTTGTTATGTTCGAAACCCGAGTCCGGGTTCGATGCTTCTGTTCAGCCAAGTTCGGTTTGGCTGAACTTGGCTGAACATTCAAAAATAGTGCTATCAAAACCAAAATGAAGCTGAAACCGAAACCTAATTTTTGGTCCTGAAAAGTTGTTTCCCCCACTCCCGAACTCATCCGAACATGACAGAACTGTTCGGGCATTTGAGAGTTCGATTCGGATGTTTGGTTCAGACGGCCGAACAGATTGAGTTTGGTACGAACTCCAAACATCCGAACCGCGTTCGCCCATCCCTAATATACATACATATATGTGTGTGTGTGTTTGTGTGTGTGTGTTTTGATATATAGTATAAATTCTCCAATATATATATATATATTGGATACACACATACACATACACATACACATACACATACACATACACACACACATTTTATAAATTCTGCAATATATATAAAATATATATATTATATATTTTAGTCAAATATATATAATATATATATATTATATGTTTTCCACACTAATATATATAAAATATATATTTTATATATATGTATGTCAAAATGTGAATGACCAAACAGAGGTAAATGAAAACTTCTAGTTAAACGTTTCAGCTTCCACGTTATTCAATAACCAGTTGGATTTAAAGTATATGCTGCTAGGAGTCAAGGTAAGAGAGTGTAGAGTGTTGAGGGAAGACGAATTCCAAGGCAGGAGATGCTGAAAGGGTCAAGGGAGGGAAGAAGTACTAAAGATGAGGAAGATCTTAGGTGTTGACTTCTAGGTTGAGGCCTCAGGGTGTAAGGGTACAAAGTTTGTATATCCGAAAGTTCTCCCTTTCTTCTAGTGACCATTGTATTAGTGGATTCTCTATGGGGAATATTACCAAGTCCGAAAGGCTGTGGCTATCAGAGTTAAAATGTTTAAAACCGGGATGTTCTAGCTTCTTTGTGATGATAGCCGATTTGTGGTTTCTAAATCGTGTGCGAAGATTTTCTTTCCAACTTATTGAATGTGGCATTCAGGCTGTTTACATAACATATATGAGATAGTTGGATTTACAGGCGATGTTCTTTTTAATAAAGTAGGTCTTGTCAGTTACACTGCTTTTGAAGGGTGCAGTTTCTCTCATGTACGTGCAGGTGGTGCACCAACTGGAATTACAACAGCGTGATCCTGGATTGTGGATAGGTGGTTTAATTTGGGCTCTTACTAGCAATTTGCGTAGGCTGGGAAGTTGACGTAAGGCGATGAGAGGAGTTTGTTAATAGATATAGCCAGACATGGTCAGTTGGCAACCAAGGGATAGCTTTCCTTAATAGCCAGATGAAAATTAGGGAATGCCGGGTGGAAGTCAACCACAAAAGGGATGCGCTGTTGTTTAGTATTTTCACTCATAGGTTTTTGGAGGAGCGAGTCCCTTGTAAGAATAGATGCTCGGTAGATGTTGTGGTCAATAACATGTGGAGCATATCTCCTACAAAGGAGTTGCTCTTTGAGCTTGTTAATTCTTTTGAAGTAATTGGTGATGTTATTGCAGATACGTTTAATTCTCAGGGCTTCAGGGCTAAGCTGTAGATGATATTCTTCTTTACATGTTTGGGATGGCATGAATTCCAGTCTAAATATACATGGGCATTCATTGGTTCACTGTATAGATCATTGATCATTTTGTGTTGGAAAATAGTCAGCAAAACCTCCAAAAAAGGAATGTGAGAGTTTTCTATAGTGCTATTGCATGTGCATTTAATATTAGAATGAGCAGAGTTGATCTCATCTTTGAAGCTGTTTAAGTTATCCTTGCCACTGATCCAGATAACAAAAATATCATCAATAAATCACCACCAAACTAGGGGTTTGTGTTTAGTATTCTTGAGGATAGTTTGTTCTAGGTTCTCCATGAATAAATTGGCATACGAAGGTGCCATACGTGTTCCTATGGCTGTGCCTTGTATTTGCAAGTAGTGTTTCTAGTCAAAGGTGAAGTTGTTGCAAGTAAGAACCAGTTTGACTAGTTCAGTAATCACCTCTGTAGATGGTTCCTTGGAAGTTCTGTTGTTGAGCCAATCATTCAAAGACTGGATACCATCATTGTGTGGTATGTTGGTATATAGTGATATAACATCAAATGTAGCCACTAGCCAATATGGTGTTGGAATTGAATTGGTATTGTTTATTCAAGATTTCAGTCTTCTGTATGAAATCATTAGTGTCTTTAATATAAGATGGAAGGTTTTGGACCAGATTTTGTAGGTGTGAATTAATATACAGAAATTTTTCCTGTTGTTGCCTGAGACAATGGGGTGTCCGGGTTATTAGGTTTGTGGATTTTAGGCAACATGTAAAATCTTCCAGAAGTGGGGTTAGGATTGATGAGAAGTGAGGCTGTATCTTTGTCAATGGGTGTCTTTACACATAACGTCAACAGGTGTCTCAACGTGTGTTTTGACCTTGATATGAACACCGGTTTGGCCCTGTGTTCACCATGTGGTGCTGCTTAGACACACAGCCCATCTTGGGACAAATCGGTGTTTTGCTCACCACCTGAATTCAGCATGCAACTTCTACCACCTTGTTCCCAGTATTGTAGCTGCTAACACGCCATGTGATATCATTAGACTCAATGTTGGCCACTTGTTAAGCCAAAACACATAAATTGTCGTTGTGATGCAATGGTGTTCACATCATGCGTTCAACAGGTGGCCAAATTGGTGTTGGGATTGTTATGGTGCTTACATACACCAGCCAAAGACGTGCTTAGGGGTTTTGACACTCAATCTTTGTTATGTCTAAAGACGCCCAATAAGTCCCTTATCTGTAAACCCTTGGATGGTTTTGGAGATGTGGTCATTAAGATCTGATGTGATGTCCTTCTCGAGGGGTTTGTAAGTGCTAAGGTCATTAAGTTGTCTTAAGCCTTCTGAAATATAGTTCTGGCTACCACAGCTCCTCCTTTGTCAGCAGGTTTGATAATAATGTCCCTTCTTAATTGGAGAGTAGTTACAGCTGTCTTTTCTTCTTTAGATAGGTTGCCATAAGTAGGTGTAGGTATATGCATGTTGATGTTTCTATTCACTGACAGGAGGAAAGTCTCTAAAACAGGATTCCTGTTGGTAGGAGGTGTCTTAAGCTGAAGAAAACTGGAAAGATGGTCCTTCTGGTAAGTTAAGGTGTGGTCAGTGGAATCATCATAGAAGTATTCTGCGAATCTACATCGACTTTCAAATGCTTTGATGTCACTTTTCATCTTTGCGATATTGTGTTCTCTAGGTATAGGGCAGAAATTGAGTCCTCTAGACAGAAGTTTAATCTCACTTTGTGATATGCTGCCATTTGAAAGGTCAGTCACCATGTTAGGGTGATTTCAGAAGCGACGTGGTGAATGTCCACCACAGTCAACCTCAGTCAAACGCGGGTGGTGGTGAAAGCACCGTGCATGTCTGTTTGCTCGCATCCAGATGGTCACCACAGTCAAATGCAGCCCGGGGTGAAGCTAACCACGCTTCGTGAGGTCAGGGCGGGAGGAGGTTCAGAAGTGTGGTGAATGGTCACCATGGCAGGGGTGAATGAAAAGTAACTTCTGAACAGAAACCCACAGCCACAGTGGAAGGAATTGACCCCAGCCGCGGTGCATTCTGGGGCTCGAACCACACTCCACGTCTCCACTGCATGTCTGTTGTGTTCCCCCAGTCCATGTTCTCTCTGATTGCCCCCGGGCGGTGGTCACGATCCTGTCACTTCTGTTGGGGCCGCACGTGTCACCACAGCCCGCAGTGACTCCATTCACACCGGGGTGGGATTCACTGTGGTGAATTGGAACGCGTCACTTCTGAAATCACCCTTAGACTTATTATTGAGGTTTTTTGAAGATACATAAATGGATCTTCTAAATCTTCTATTCCTAGTGTGGTTTTTGGTGGTATCAATCTTGAAAGTGGATAAAAAAATACCTTTATAAATGCTGTCTTGGAGTATGGAGTTAAAGGGAAGGAGAGGAAGCTGGTATCTTAGTATGTCGCAGAGTGGTTTACAAGTCATAAAAACATTAAAATACAAAAAACCCCACACAAACTACCTAAATGGGAGGTTTCTGCCCTTTTAGTATATTTTTAGTGTATTTTTAGTTTTTAATGAATTTTAAATTGTGTATTATGTATTTGTTTTATTATTATTGTTGATTGTATGTTTGTAAGGCGCCCCAAGCTGCTCTGTGAGCAGGAGGGTGCGGGGTAGAAAAGTAGTGAAATAAATAAATAAATAAATAAAACACCACCCCATTCACAACCTCCCCCCCACACACAAACCATCCCAATCCCTGATTTATTCCCGCCCACAAAATGCCTTTTCAAATAAAAAAGTCTTACACCACCACTGGAAGACCCTCAGGCGTGGACTCAATTGAACCTCTGGGGGAAGGGAATTCCAAAACAATGGGGCAGCAACTGAGAACGCTTCCCTGTGAGCCTTTGTCATACGAAGAAGACTAACCAATAGTACCCAAAGGGAGGCGCTTCCAGCCGATCGTAGGAACCACAGTGGGGCATGGAAGGACAGGTGATCTTTCAGATATGTGGGGCCCAGACCATTTAGGGTTTTTAAGGTCAAGCCAACACCTTGAATTGTGCCCAGAAAGCTATAGAGAGGCAGTGCAGACTTCAGAGCACTGGTGTGATGTGCTCCTAGCGCCTCGTCCCCGAAAGGACTGCAGCTTCCAAACAGTCATCAAGGGCAGCCCCACGTAAAGTGCATTGCAATAATCTAGCCTTGAAGTGATGAACACATGGATGATAGTGGCCAAATTCAAATCTGAAAAAAAGGTCGCCGCCTCCTCACCAGATAGAGTTGATGAAAAGTGCTTCTGGCCATCATCGCAACCTGACAATCCAGGCACAGCATCGAAATCCAGGAGCATTCCAAAGCTGTGAACCTGGTGAACCAGAGGAGACCAGACTCCATCAATAAGAGGAGTCGCAATCCCCTCCAGGTCACATGGCCAGCCAACCATCATCACCTCAGTCTTGTCTGGATTCAGCTTCAATTGGCTCACCCTCATCCAGTCCCCGACAGCATCCAGTCATCGTGTAAGCACTGAGACTGCAGGGCCTGGGTCAAAAGAGAGGTAGAGCTGGGTCTCACTAGTATACTGATGGCACCTCACCCCAAAACTCCAAATGACCTCGCTAAATGACCTCATATGCATATTGAACAAGAGGGGGGACAGAATAGAATACTGAGGGATGCCACAGGGGAGGTCCCAAGAGAACGATGAGCAATCACCACTCTCTGGGAGCTCCCTGACAGGAAGAAGCGGAACCACTCAAGAGCAGTCCTGCACACCCCTGACAGGTCCTGCAGTCGCATCAACAACACCTTGTGATCAATGGTATTCAAGGACATCGAAAGATCTGATCTACAGGGTAGAATTTACTTTGTCAATCTCCAGGTGCAGGTCATCGAACAAGATCACAATCGCAGTCTCCATGCCATTCCCAGGACGAAACCTCCAAGAATCCGACAGCATCGACATGAGCCTGGAGCTGTAGGGTAACCACCTGTTCAATAACCTTCCCTAAAATGGGAAGGTTAGAGACAGGCCAATAGCTGACTGTGGAGTCAGCGCCCTAAGATGGTTTCATATAAGGATAACTCAAAGGAAAGAGTTATCCTATATATACACACATAGTATATTATAGAGCACAATCCCAAACCCCCACTCATGCTGCAAGCCCCAGGCAAATGAGTTCCCACCTCCCCATGGAGCACTGTGATGCTACAGCACTCTGTAGGGGGAAGCCCATATTTGGCAGGTTGGAAAGGGGCAAGGGAATATCTTGGCCATGTCCCTTTTCCGGCATAGTCCTGCCCCTTATGGAGTGCCATAATATCACATTAATCTACAAAGGGAGGTCACATTGCAAAGGCACAAGAGGTGATTTCATCCCACCTAGTGGCCTTGTGGAAACACTGGGCCTTGACTCTGAAAAGCCTGCTTGCATCAGACTTTAGCTGGGCTCTCCATCCCAAATTTCTTTTAAGGGTTCTACCCAGGAGGCTAGACCAGACGTTACTTGGTCTAGATTAGGAGACCCTGACTATAGCACAGCCTGACATTTTATGTCATGAGAAAGAAGAGTTGGGATTTTTTTCTGACAAGCCACAGAATCAGTATGCAGGAAGAAAGGCACCTCAGCGGTGTAACAGAAACAGTCACCGCTAGCAAGAAGGAACACTAGCAAGAGGTTCAGATTGCTTTTTAAATCACCAATGTAACATTTTTAACAAAGGTAGAATGAAGTTTGGGATTTGCTGTGTCATTTGGACAAAGCAAATAGTAATGGGAAATTAATGATTAAAAGAAGTTATCTAGGAAATTGCTGGTGAAAATGCAAATGAACAGAAAAATAAGCACAGCTTTATCTTTTCTTGTTTAAAAACCATTAATGCCTCTAGAACGTGAGGAATGAGAAAGCTACATCAGTGATGCATGAAATGGAATAAGACAGTATTACAATATCCACTGATAGCCAGAATTTATGTATGACCAGCCAGATACAAAATTTGCAGGGAAAAAGTTAATACAATTTGAAAGCCAAATGAATCCATCACTCAATAATGAAAATGGTGAACAGAATTCCTCTTCTGGATTTTGTAATCCTAGGAAAGGAAAGACAAAGAAAAGTGTGGCCACTTTAAAGTCTTTTAATCTCAAGGCAAAGTTTTAAAACACTTCTTTTTAATAAGATAATCTATGAGCCCAGAGAAACCATTGTAAAAATAGAATTATTGGGCATATTAACAAATATGACATAAGAAACAGACAACTTGGTTTTAGCAAAGGGAAGTTATGCCTCATTAATCTATTGGAATTTTTGAGAGTGTCAACAAGTATGTGGATAAGGATAATGCAGTTGATATAGTGGATTTTTAGAAATATTACAAAGGGGGAAAGAACCAAGCATATTATTGACCTGTCAGTTTGACATCAGTGCTGAGGAAATTCTGTCTCTGGTAGAACTGATTAGTATAATAGAGAGTCAGTTAACCCAGGATTGGCATGATTTACATTAATTATCCCAGGGTGAGAAGAGGTGATCAGAAGACAAGTCAGGTGAGGTGACCAGCTGGCTGGGCTACATGGCTGCAGATTCCAGTCAGACTGAAGGATCTCCAAGGAGGGGGCAGAGTTTGAGCAAAGACTGCCTCACTAGACTGAAACTCACTTTGGCATTTCCTCAAGCAAATGGGGAGCTTGTCCAGAGACTCTGAATTACAAGGACAATTGAGAGGTCAAAGGGTGCCTTGCTGGCCAGGAGACATACACAAAAGCCCAGTCCAAGGAGGAAACTGACAGCATTAGAGGCAGGAGGACTGCCTAAGCAAAGGGCTTTGTAAATCACTCTGGCTGTTGAGACACTGTTTATATAATAATACTAAACAAAAATTACATTTAAAAAAACATTTAACAAAATAGAGTTTAACAAAACTTAAACGTCTATAATCATTTGACAAACCTTGCATCAATGGAAAAAAAATATATTTTGCAGGGTGATTCTTCAGATAATTTTGAGGCAATTTGGAAGAATTTTCTGGAATATTTTGGAAACTAATTCACAAGTTTCCATTCCAATGAACTCCCTAACAATAATGGGTTATTTGTTCAAATGACTGTATGGTACATATACACAGTCACCTATTTCTCTTTCTTTTCTTTTCTTTCTCTATACGTATATGTAGTAAATTATTATATGCAGTTATTTATGTATGTAACAATTATATGTGGATAAAAAAATCAATTTAAAAAACTTTAAAATGCTAAAAAATATGAAAATTAATTACACTTAAATTTAAAAACACATTTAACATATAATATAACTAAACTTAAACACAAAAAATATGGAAATGTTTTACTGTTGTTTATCTACATTATGTAACATAACATTAACATTAATACACCATAGGTACTTATTATTATTATTATTAGCAAGCATTTATATAGTGCCAGCAATGTACCTGGTGCTTTACAAAGTAATGGAATAGACATGGTCCCTGCCCTAGGGCTTACAATCTGAGGGGGGGGGGGTACTTAATTCATTACCATACTGTATTTACCATTTAAATGCTTACTTTGTGGATTATTTACCCCTAATTATACTATGGCATTATTTCTTTAGAGGTCATTTATTTATTATAAGTTACCTATATAATTTTTTACAATGACTTAACTCTGTCCTTTTGCGCAACAATGCATTTTTATTACTTTAGCATTTTTATCAATTTAAATTTTATGAAATGTATAGAAATTACTTTGATAAAGTTTATTGAATTTCTATAAATGTAAAGGACAGAGTTAAGGCATTGTTAAAAAAAACATTGGTGACTTATAATAATAAATAAATGACCTCATGCTATAATTAGCAGCAAATAATCCAATCGCCTTTCCCAGCATTGTGCTGAGGGCCCGGGGTTACTGGAGGCAGCGGCAGGAGTGTGTGGAACGTCTGCATGAGCTGTGGTTCCTCACACCCTGGCTAAGGGTCCATACCTGACCGGGGCACCCGATGCAGCAGAGATGGCAATCCTGTTGGAGATTTGGAGCCAAACAGTTGTCTAGCTAGCTCTGGCCAGCAGGGATCCTGTTGCCCCGAACTTCATGGTGGATCAACATATGCGGGCCTGAGGGTAACGAAAAGGAATGTTTGCATGGGGGGCGTATGAGGAGAGTGCTGGGTTCTGTGCTCATGCTCTATTGTAGCTATATGACTTGGCTGTGCAACAATGTTCAGTGGCTGTGTCCCCCACCCCATCTCACATGTTCCTGTGTGTGGGACTCTGACTGCTTGATTTTGCCCTTGGACTGCACCACCCTGGTTCCTCTGCTACAACAGCCCCTGTCAGACATTGTGCTGTGAGCCGCCTGTGTGAGTCTTCCTATTTGCAGCATGGAGTTTGTGTACCCCACCCCAGAAGCCATGTTCCCCCTTGGAACGAGTCCCATGAAGTTCTACTGTTTGCCCTGGACTCTGTGCTGTGTGGGTCGTTTGTTTGGGACAGACGGAATGCCAACCTGGTGAGGAGTGGTGAGGTGGGGCTTGGTGCTTGACTTTTTGGCTGCTGTTCTATTGGTCTCCCTGATGCATTAAATGCTCCCTTGTGTTCCCGAGCTGTCCATGGGTTGTGTGACATGCCCCAGGGTTTCCTGTGTTGTCACCCAGTACCCTAATCTGACAGTCAGTCCTGTGCACTGCAGCAGTTGCTTGGGTCCACCATTCCCTGTCCCTCCTCCATCACCCTCCAGGATTCTTGTGGAGGGTGGGCGGAAGCAGCTTCACTTGCCAGTAAACTGCTATGTTTTCACATCATGGGGTGGGGGGATGTTGATGTGGGGGCAGGGCAGTTCAGCTGAATAATTGGTGAGTTAACTTTATTTACGCTGCTTTGTAGCCAAGCCATGGTCGGTGTCTGCTCAGCAACGCCTGCACTAGAACTAAACTGGCAGCAAGATTGCATCCTTAATGTTTAATAACTCTTCATTGTGTTCACTAAACACCATCAGCCCACAAAAGCTGTGGTGATGTTGACTGTGATGTTTGGGGCTCAAGTCTCAAAGGCAAGGCAGATATGAACTGCAACAAAAGGAAAGAATGACTTGAAATTTACTACTACCAATTAACTTTTAAATCATTATAACTGTGAGGTATTAGGAGGAGAGGTGGGGAAGAGACTGACAAGGAACACCTCACACTGAAAACAAGGCTCTTGTTTGTAAACAAACCCTCAGGATCTTGATTGACTTCTGGGGTTAAAAAAACCCAGCCTAGATCATCATGGGGTGGCGAAGCAGAGCGCAAGACCTTATGGTTGTCACTAGATCCACATACACTGGGGTACAGGAGGGGAGCAGGGAGGTGCACGAAGTGAAAGGATTGGGGGGTGAAGGAACCCAGGTGTCTGAGAGTTGGATAGGTCAAACACACGGAGGGAACCCAGGGGGCATGGAAAGAGAAACAAGGGAAGAGGATCTCTATGGCCACACTGGAATAACCCACATGCACTCACCAAAGTCGCTCACACCAACTCTCACACGCACGCTCTCACCACAGCCACTCACCGCACTCTCGCAGTCAGGACAAGGATATCAAAACAATCAAACTCAAAGCAACAGGAAGGGGGCCTGTCTCACAGGCACAAAAGGCTCTGATCACCGGCAAGGCTAGTGTGCCCAGGAGCTGCTTTTATCCTCTGTCTCCCATAACTCACGCAAGCACGCTGAGCGCTGTGGGAGTGAGGCTGGGGGTGTGGCCCCCGCCGGGGGCAGCAGCACATCAGTAGCTCCGCCCCGAGTCTCTGAACGGAGCTGTGGGGGGGTTCCTGTACTGACAGAAACAGTTCCCCCCCATCCTGTGGGCGTGATGGTGGCATAGGCGGCTTCATTGGCAGTGCCAATCCCGGAAGCAGCGCAGCCTCCGCTGGTTGGGCCCCATCCCTGGCCAGAACCTCCCTTTGGCGCCAGAGAGTCCCACGCCTCCACCTACCACCCTAGGTCCTACATCGGTGACCCCTATACAGGGGTCTGACAATAACTGTTTATCACCATGATGGATGTGCTTTAAATTTTCAATATATAACCATTCCACCTAATGAAAGCACACAAATTAAATTGGGGTGTGGGGAGAAACTTATGCCATTTTTTTTTTTTTAAGTTTTTTGAATCCTGGTGTTTAGAATGGAAAGTGTTCCTTCCTTTAACTATGGCCATTTTTACACTGATGCCACCCACCCACCAACACCCATGAACACCCATCGGATGGGTGGGAGAGTTTCCATGTGAACGGCATTGGGTGGGTGTGCATGCTCCCCTGACCACCCATCAACACCCACCTCCACCCACGAAGCATCTTTTCACCCACGAAACATCTGGGAAGGAGCTGGCATCCGGGAAGTATCTGGCATGCTCTGTGGGTGGAGGTGGGTGTTGAACACCCACCCATCTGTGTAAACAGCAAAACACACTCACCCACGGAAAGAGTCCACCAAAACCAGCAAGAAACCAAAAAGTTCCAGTACAGTCTGGTGTGCACAAGACCAAACAGATCTATGAAGCCATTGCCTAGGAGATGCAGAGATTGGGGTACAATAGGGATGTCACTCAATGAATGCAGCAGGCAAAGGACTTGAGGTCCAGATATAAACATATTAAGGACAGCAATCTGCGCATAATGCACACAATGGAGTTCCATGACCTACTTGATTGGTTCCTCTGCATGGATGGGGACTTCGTGGCCTCCCATATCCATGGCACTGCCTTCACCAGGAGCAGAAAGAGGGCAATAACAATTCACCCTCCTGCCTGAAACCCCAGAGCAGGGGGAGCCCACTGCCCCTGAAGAGGCCAGCCAGGAAGGGACAGCCCCATCCTACTGGTGGAGGAGGTGTCACTGGAAACTGAAATGGGCAGCATTACCCTCCGCGTGCACCTCCAAAACCCACAGGGCCAGAACCTAAAGGGAAAGGGGTCACACGGGGAGATGATCGATACCAGAGAAGCCCCCCCAGGAGGCAGAGGAATACAACCCAGGTAAGAGAACAGGTAAGAGAACAACCCCAGGTTGTTCTCCTGGGGGGGAGGGGCCCGGACCCAATGGGGGTGTGCCAGCCCCTCCCTGGATTTCCCACAACCCCCTGCGGTGGTGTCCATGTACATGTCTCCCTGCTCGGCACCGCTGGGTGTGTGGTGGGTGTGCTCATGCATCCACCTTCACCCACCAGACCCGCAGTGGCATCCGTGTAAAAACAGCCTATCTAGCCCCAATAAAAGTACAGTAGGTAAATTGATCCTGTGGTGTTTAGTGGTTTGTGGAACTTCTTCTGAAACAATTTAGCACCAGCAAGGAGTGGATCCAAGATAAAATGTTCTTTATTTTAGATTTTCTAGAGTTGAAACAAATTCCAAGATGCAGCACACTTTTTAAATTTATCCCTTATCAGCTTAACTTCTAACAAATCATTTAAAATTATTTTACAGATGTAAAAAATCACTCCACAGCATGAGTTGATTAAGTCTAAAGCACCTTGTTTATTTTACTGACACCTGAGGTTACTGGGTAAATATTAACCAAACTAGCCAAATATATTATGTTGTATGGAACATACAGAAATGTTTGCAGTGTTGCCCCAGAAGAGATCTCATTACTAGAAAGCAGAGATGCTAGGTAGCGTACAAGATTACATGTATGAGTGTCTCTTACCAAGCTGTTCCCTTCCCCATAGAGCCCTCAAGCCTTTCTTATTCTGGAAGGTTTCCAAGAGCATAGAAATAGACAGGACATTTCAGAGCTCATATAGCACCAGATTCAAGTTTGACTGAATACAAATCTTGGTAAGTATTTAACTTAATTAATTAATTAATGAATTAATTGTGCCAGTATCTTCCACTGACAAGAGCAAGCAGCAGTACCAAACAAAATGAGCATTCACTAGTACATGGAAATATTTGATATAATACACACAAGTCCTGAAATGCAGATTCTACCTGGATTTCATACCCAGCAGACTCTTACATTCCAATCCAAGTCCAGCCAGCAGAATATGGGTGTTCGCAAACGTGACACTGGTCCAGTAGAGCCCACTTTGGCCCGGTTGGGCCAGGATCACGATGACACGTTTGTTCCAGGCCTACTAGATGTGAGCCTGGCACCAACCTTGCCAGGGAGGTGGCCAGGCCGGAAATGGGGGCCAGGATCAAAGCAAGTCCACAGTCTGTGCCCACCTGCCACCCAGCCGTGCCAGAGCAGGCAAGCTGGGCAGGAATATTCCCCCCGTCCCCCAGCCCCAGCTCCTCCCAGCTTGAGAGGCTTCCATGTTACCCAACCATGGCTACTTGTAATAGGCAGCCATGGCTGTCCATTGTGACAGGAGGGCAGGGTGATGGCAGCAGCGTGGAAGTATGGCCAGACAACCACACATTGCTCCCCACCCCCTCCCCCACCTGGGCAGGCCACAGGAACATATGTTCCTCCAGCTGGCGCGCACCTGGCCAGGGGAAGCCCTCCCCCCAAGGTAGGGTTAACTGACATCTTGACACATTCTTTAACATCCTGCAAACCAGTCCTGATCCAGTTAACATTCTACTCGAGATAGTTCTACCCTCCAACTCCCCCCTCCTGCATGACACCATTTTGTGCATACTCAGTTGGAAACTATTTCTGCACATGGGCATGTACAAAATGGTACCACACAGTGGAGGGAGAAACTGGAACAGGCTCTAGATCTCCTCTCTCCACAAATCAGAACAGATTAGTGGCTATTTATCAGAGCACTTTTACTGCACAGGAGCTTCAGAAGGATCTTCACATTTCTCTGTGAAGAATCTCCAAGGAGATAAAACAGCTGATACATTTCAGCTCTTACATACACAGACAATACTTGTGCACAAAACCCAAAACAAGCCTTCTGAGTTGACTGCAAATCAGAAAACTTGGGAGGATCATTCCTAAGAAAGTAAAGGTGTTCCCTAGTTAGAACTAAACAAATATTCAAAGCAGATATATTTTCTGATGAATTTGGCCAGTACAAACTGGGTCCAAAGATTAGATCTTTGTCCCCTTCTGTTTGGCTATCCACATCAAATATTTTGGTTTGGTTTGTTTGATTATTCACTTTATTCAGTTATTTAGTTTAGTGCATATGTGCAGGAAATAGCACCAAACCAAATAACCAAGCAACTGAATAACTAAGCAGATTAAACCAAATAACCTAACAGACTGAATAAGCAGATATAAGGATATCCATATCCGAATATGAAAATAATATCTGTAAATATAGCAAATGCAGCAGTGCAGCTGTTTATTGGTTTTAGCAGCTGTGATCATATGCCCACCTTGCATTCTCTGCACTGGCTGTTTGTAGAGTGGAGGATACAGTTTAAAATTGCACTGTTGATTTTCAGGGCCCTGAATGGCATAGAACCTGATTATATTCAAGATCTGCTCCTGGAACCTTACCCTGATGATTATCTGTACTCAGATAATATCAGGGCACCATAACCAAAATGCTACCATAACCAAAATGTTGGTGATGTCATTTTGGACACCACCTTTTTGGTTAAGGGTGGTGGTCATTTTGCACATGCGTGCTGCCAAGTATGGAGCTCAGCAGCGCCGCAGCACCAGAGCCTGTCAGGAGACGCCCCACACGGCAGAAACAGGCCAGTGGATCTTCAATCAAGTCTTCAAAGGTCAATAAATACATGCCATGGCCCGAAGGATGGAGGTGGGGATCTGCAACTCTGGATCTGCAACACTTATGTGGACAGTGTGTGAATTGGTGTAAATGAAACAGGCTGTTACGGATTAGTCCAAATCCAAATTATTTATATCTAGTGGAAGCCAGATGTTCAGCTGGTGCTGCCCCAGGATTACTCCACATGGTGTCATCACTGGAAATGTGGAGCCCACTATGCAGGCAAATCCAGGCAAATCTGGAGCAATAGGGACCCACAAGACCAACTTCTTTGTGTTGGGGTGCATACAGCCACCACTCCTGTCCAGGTTCATCGTGCTGAAGGTCAAGGCCACAAAGTTGGCAAGAAGCACTGACTGACAGCCAGCAGCTTGAGCAAGGACAGAGGGAAGCAGCTCTGCTCACCAACAACTTGAATGGGGCGGGATGAAGCGGTGGGAGGAGCAGGAGCAGGGCCCTCTGCACCAGGAGTAGCCTCTCTATGGGCAGGGATGCTTCCCCCAACCCCATTTCAGTGGATCCTTCTGGTACTTCTTTCCCAAACTCCCTTCCCTTCCCACTCATATGTGAGGTGAGGTGGGGTGAAGTGAAGGGAAATGAGTTTAGGAAAGACGCTCCAGAGGGATCCACTGATCGGGTGAAGGGGGGAGCATCACTGCCCTTGGAGAGACTGCTTCCACTGTAGGAGGGCCCGATCCTGCTGCTGCCACCGCTACACTTGAAACAAAAAATCTCAGCAAGTGCTGCTTCCATTGGAAGCAGGGCATTCGCCAAGATTCATGTGACACGGAAACTTACTAGCTTTCCCATTGTTTTTGCCATTTTACGAATGGGGCTGAAACAGGCCAGTCCAAAGCCCATGTGTGTCCTACACACCCACCCAGGGGGAGTGGAGATTAAAACCTGCCAGCTAAGCATTGGGGAAGTGCTTTAAATTGCCATAAATGCTATAAAACTGCTGTAACACCATCATAAAATTCCCAGAATCTGACGAAAAAGTCTCAGAAAGTGACGAAAAGTGATGGAAAGTTCTGGGAAGTGACAAAAGTGATGAAAAGGTCCCGGAAAGTGATGAAAAAGTCCTGGGAAGTGAAAAAAAAAGTCCTGGAAATTGACAAAAATGATGAGGAAAGTGGCTTGGAATCACCAGGAAAATGATGAATCACCAACGGACATTCACAAGCACTCTTGAAAGGTTGATATTTCCCTTCGGAACAGGAACACTTTATCTTGTCTTGGTCACTGCTTCTCCCAACCCCGCTTAAGCTGCCTGCCAGCCAGCAGAGCTGCTTCCCTCCAGCCCTGCTCAAGCTGACAACTGCTGGTCTCCAGCTAGCTATTTCCCCTGGGCCGATCCTGCTGCTGTAGCAGCAGACGTTCCTGAGTCCTACCTTTGTGTTGGGTTTCTCAACTGGAACCGGGGGGGGGGGGGGGGGGGGGGGGGGGGGGCATGGAAACTACTTGCATATACCCACAGAAACCATACCAGGGACTGCCTGTGTGTTGGGATCCCCATGCTTTCCATGCAACTAATGGCTGTGTGGAGGCCCCAGAGGTTGACTGCAGACCCCAACGAACTCTATTCCTGTGTGTTAACACCCTTTGTTATTTATTTATTTATTTATTTATTTATTTAATTAACACCCTTTGTTATTTATTTCGTTAATTAACACCCGTAGTTATTTATTGTTAGTTAGTTAAACTTATATCCCACCCTTTCCAAAAGGCTCAAGGTGGCCTTAGTTATTCTCCAAGTCCTTTTAGGATCTACTGCCATTTTCCCCGTAACATGTTTTTCCTCCCTCTTTGCCTTCACCTTTTAAATTGTTTTTAAATGGATTTATATTGTAAATGGATTGTATATTCTTTTACCATATGTTTGTGTTGTGAAGTGCTCTGAGCACCATTTGGTAGTGGGATAGGGGGGCTATAAAAAAATAAAATAATTATTACTATTATTAAATTCAAAACTCCATCTCCTCCCTTCCTCTCTCTGTTGGTGTTCCCCAAGGCTCTGTCCTTGGCCCTCTCCTCTTCTCTATCTATACCCTGTCCCTAGGCAAACTCATTGCCTCCCATGGCTTCCAATATCACCTCTAGGCTGATGACACTCAACTCTATCTCTCTACTCCCTTTCTCTCTCCATCTATTCAAGCTCACCTCACCAGCTGTCTCACTGACATCTCTACCTGGATGTCTCAACATCAACTCAAACTCAACATGGCCAAAACTGAACTCCTCCTTCCTCTCCATCTTCCCTGTCGAGCCTCATCAATGGGGTCACCATCCATCCTGTCCCCCACGCTCCTAGCTTAGACTGAATATTTGACTCACCCCTTTCTTTTAAACCCTACAACTCTGTTGCCAAATCCTGTCGCTTCTCCCTCCATAACATTGCTAAGATTTTTCCTTTTCTCTCTGTCTCCTCTGCTGAACCCCTTGTTCATGCCCTGGTCATCTCTCGCCTCTATAACCTCCTTCTCACTGGCCTCCCCTGCTCTCACCTTTCTCCCCTTATCTCCATCCAAAACTCTGCTGCCAGGGTCATCCACCTCGCCCATCACTTCAACCACATGCAGCCCCTCCTCTCCTCTTTTCTCTGGCTCCCCCTTCCTGAACAAATCCTGCACAAGCTCCTAGTCTTCACCTATAAAGTTCTTCACAACCTTGCTCCCCCCTACCTCTCTGGCTAATTTCCCTCCATACTCCAGTCCATGAACTCAGTTCCTCCTCTGTCCCCTCTCTCTCCCTCCCATCCCTCCCCTGTGCCACTAACCGCCTTCGTCCCTTCTCCCTAGCTGCCCTCCATGCCTGGAACTCCCTCCCTGCCCACATCCACCTCGCCCCTCCCTTCGTACCTTCAAATCCCTCCTGAAGACCCACCTCTTCTGCTCTGCCCTCCCTGACTACTTGCTCCCCTCACCTAACTCATGCTGATACCCTCCATCCAGTACAATCTGTTACCTGAGATCTGTGTACTCATATCCTCACCACATCGACCAGTCAGCTATCATTCTCAATGCAACAAAGCCAAGTGTGTGCACCTGGGACCTCGCATCTTTGTGACTGTTACACTCCTTGCTTCTCCCTCTCTTCCCCTTCCTTCATCTCCCCCACCCCTGTATCTCAGATTGTAAGCCCTAGGGCAGGGACCGTATCTATTCCATTACTTTGTAAAGCACCAGGCACATTGCTTGCGCTATATAAATGCTTAATAATAATAATAATAATAATAATAAAAATTAATAATTAATAGTGTAACAATAAACACTTTGCAAAGTCATTGCATGTTGAATTTGGTGACATCATCACAATCTTGCAGTCTGTAGAAATACTATTGTAGCTGTGTGTGGGACCAACTTTCTAACAGTCTCCTCATCAGACATGTAATCGTTCCACAAGCCACAATTTATGGTTGACCCCTTGTTGCCATACATCATAGCCCTACCTTTGGTAGAATGCTAGTTTAGCGGTTGGTACAGAACTCATACATAATTTGTCCTTCTTTTCTACCCCCACAATTACCTTTGACAGTTCCATTAAGTGCAACCAACTTTAGCCTGCCTGCAACACCCTCTGCAACAGCAGTAACATCAAGAACAAGGAGTGTCTGTTTACAAACATTAAATGTATTTCTATTCAACAAGGTTTTCCCCACAAAAGTCTATGCACTGGTAGGTCTGAAGTGGCAGCATTGTTTGCCATTCTGCTTTGGACTGCCGCTTTTTCAGCTTGTCTCCTGCTGGGCCGATAGCAACAAACGGCAATTTATAATACTTCATGAAAATTTACAGCAGTTTTCAAAAATTTACGGTAGTTTATGAAAGTTCATGGCAGTTCACAGTAGTTCACAGCATTTGCAGTAGTTTACAGCAGTTCACGGTAGTTCACAGCAGTTTTAGTGACATTTAAAACACTTTACAGCAGTTGTCCCATGATTTTCAGCACCTTCAGAATATTATTATTATTAAATTTGTATGCCACCCCCTCCTGATAAAAGCATCTCGGGGCAGCTAACAACATATTAAAACAAATGTTAAAACAACAATAATACAATTAAAAAACCCACAATAAAACAAATTACCCCCTACCCCACCCTAACCCAACCCACCCAGCCCATCTCCCTCGGGAAAGGCATGACGGAACAACCAGATCTTACATTGTCTGCAGAAAAAGGGGAGGTCGGTAGTCAGGAAAACCTCCGACGGGAGGGAGTTCCACAACCACGGCACAACCACAGAGAATGCCCTGCACAAGGTCAACACCCGAGAAATCCGGGGGACCTTGAGGAGGGTGCCCCCAAATGACTGCAGGGGCCGATCCAGGATCGGTTGGTTGAGGCGGTCCTGTAGATAGGCTGGGCCCAGGCTGTTTAGGACTTTAAAGGTCAACACCAACACCTTGAATTGAGCCCAGAAGACTATCGGCAGCCAGTGCAGAGAGAGAAGCACAGGTGTAATGTGCTCACGTCAGTCTGTCCCTGTGTCAGGAGGCGACCCCCGCCTCGCACTTACCGGGGGGCAAAGGGCCAGACACCCACACAAGCCCCAGCGGCAGCCCTGCCACCGCCCCCATCGGGCGGACCGGAAACGGACGCCGCCGCGACCCCGCAACCGCAGCCACAACAGATGCAAGAAGGGCCCGCCCCACACACTGAAAGGAACGTGGGGGCGGGGCCAGGGACGCTTCACCGCTCGGCGTGGCTCCAGGCACGCCAGGGGGGCGTGGCCGGGACATAAAAGCCGGCGCTGAGAGGCACACAGCGCCGGTGATCTTAGACTGGCCCCTTGGAGGAAGGAGAGAGAGAGAGCGAGAGAGAGCATTCAGAGAGAGCTGAAGCCGAGTGACCCTGTGCCTGTATCTTTCCAGCGCCCCTTCCCTACCCTTCCTGAGTGACTGGGGATTTCAGCAGTGTGAGTGGCTGCGTGAGTACCCTTCCCCTGAATTCCTTTCCAGGACGAGTGCGGGTAAGTGTGGGGTAACTGACTTCCTGTTCCCTCCTGTCTGTGGTTACTAGCTCCGTACCTTGGACCCTGTATGCAACCCCTTACCCTCTTGTGTCCCTGGGACCCTAACCCACCACCCTCACGCTGGGCACGCACTTCCCCTGCCTCCCTCCGTGTGAGCAAGTCGAGAGTGTGTGCGTGGGGGGTGGTAGAGCAGGGGAACAAGTCCTGCACAGGTTACCTGGCGCCCAATGATGATAGTGGCCTGATTCCTAGCGGATCCATAAGGCCAACACACTATCCTGACGGGCTTTCGAATCCTCGTGTCCTTGCCGCGTACCTGGAGCTAGGTTGGTTCCTCAAGGAAGGGCGTCTGGGGGAGAACGCGTGGGGCCCTAACCCTGAGTCCATTTCCCTTGAACCCCTCCCCCGTGACA
>QEPC01013498.1:9486273-9501723 GCA_003113815.1 Sphenodon punctatus | reverse complement strand
GTGGGGGGTGGTAGAGCAGGGGAACAAGTCCTGCACAGGTTACCTGGCGCCCAATGATGATAGTGGCCTGATTCCTAGCGGATCCATAAGGCCAACACACTATCCTGACGGGCTTTCGAATCCTCGTGTCCTTGCCGCGTACCTGGAGCTAGGTTGGTTCCTCAAGGAAGGGCATCTGGGGGAGAACGCGTGGGGCCCTAACCCTGAGTCCACTTCCCTTGAACCCCTCCCCCGTGACACCCTGTTAGGAGACAAGCCACTACATTCTGCACCAGCTGCAGTCTCTGAACCAGCACCAAGGGTAGCCCCACATAGAGTGCATTACAGTAGTCCAGTCTCGAGGTAATAAAAGCATGGACGATCGTGGCCAGATCCGAGTCTGAGACATACAGCCAAAGCAGATGCACCAGATGTAATTGGCGAAATGTCCCCTTCACCACAGCCACCACCTGGACATCCAGATGGAGCTGCGTGTCCAGGAGCACCCCCAGACTCCAAACCTTAGATACCAGGGGAGGACAGACCCCATCAATGATGGGAGTCACCACTCCCACAGCCTTGCCCACAACCATCACCTCCATCTTGTCGGGATTTAACCTCAGGCGGCTTGCCCTCATTCAATCCCCCACAGCCGTGAAACACCGGGTAAGCACTGAGACTGCTAGGCCTGAGTCGAATGAAAAAGAGAGAGATAGCTCGGTGTTATCAGCATATTGATGACACCATATGGAAAACTCCCTAACAACCTCCCGCAAAGGCTGCATATACACACTGAACAAGAGAGGGGATAGGATAGAACCCTGCTGGACTCCACACGTGAGGCTTCGGGGAGAAGATAAAAAATCACCCAAGACTACACGTTGGGTTCTCCCAGTCAGAAAAGAGCAGATCCATTCAAGAATGGTCCCACCAATCTCTGCCCGGTCCTGCAGCCGAGTCACCAACAACTCATTATCAACATTATCAAATGCAGCCGAGAGATCTAACAGGATTAACAGGGTCGAACGAACCTGGTCCAACTCATGGGAGAGGCCATCAACCAAGGCCACAAGCACAGTCTCCATGCCATATCCCTGACAAAAGCCAGACTACAAGGGATCGAGAAAATTAATCTGGTCCAGATGCTCCTGCAGCTGCCGGGCCACCACCCGTTCAATAACCTTCCCCAAAAAGGGAAGGTTAGAGACCGGCCAATAGCTGACCAGGACGTCAACATCCAATGATGGCTTCTTGAGCAGGGGCTGCACCACAGCATCCTTGAGACAGTCTGGAACCCTGCCCTCCCCAAGGGAGAGAGGCTACCCAGGACAGGGGAAGTGACTATGGCCACCACCCCCTTGAGATCTTGTGTGGGGGTGTGTGGTCTGTTGCCCCTGAGCTGGAGTGTTGGTGAGTTCGGGGAGGCAAGCCTAGCGGCAGGAGTGAGAGCCAAATGTAGCCGCGTTTGACAAGGGGGCAGGGCTGGGGACAGCTGGCTTCCGGGCCACCCTTACAAGAGCTGGGAATGGCTGATGGCCATGCCAGTGGCCGTGCCAGCAGCCGTGCCAGTGGCACGTGCTGAAGGGGCACGTCCAAAGGGGCATGCCCTTTGACTGGGCCCTTCAGCTGGGGCCGGGCAATAAGGCGGATATTGTGAGGATTTGGTGGGAAGCGGAGTTGGCATGCAGAGGAATCTGCCTCCTGGTGAGAGCAAGGGGGGAGAAGGGGGAAAGCCCCCCCCGGAGGTAACAGAGTGAGGGATGGGAATGAATTAGAGTAGGTAGTTGGATATTGAAAGTGGTATTGAGAAATGAGGGGAGGGTGGTATTTCTGCTGTATGCTGTAAGTTTGTGCATTGTAAGGGGTTTGTTTTGCTTTATTAAGAATTTATTATATGTTGTTTGTATTGTGTAGTATGAAGGGAACCCCCCTCCTCCTGGTGAGAGAAGGAGGATGGGGGGGGGAAAGGGCCCCTCCCTGGTGGCAGCAGGGTAGGGGCGGGGAGGTAAATGATGGCGGCTGTTATATATTATCAGGGCCCCGAGGGATCCGCGGGTCTGCGAATCGCAGATTTCCCGCGGAATTCCCCTCCCCCCGCGGAATCTCCTGCCCCGCTTACCCCAGCGCAGAATTTCCAGCCTGCGCTGCGGGGACGCGGGGCAGGAGATTCTACGGGGGAAGGGGAATGAACAAACCGTCGGGGCTTCCCCTCCCCAGCCTCCCCAGCAGCCCAGGGCCCTTTAATTTGCTTACCAGGGATGGCTGCAGCAGCTGCTCCGTCCAGCACGCTCTTTTCCTGCTCGCACTTCCTGGCCCCTCCCGACGGGGCTCTCAGGGCGACGCAGCCAGATGACGTCATCCGGCTGCGTCGCCCTGAGAGCCCCGTCGGGAGGGGCCAGGAAGTGCGAGCAGGAAAAGAGCACGCTGGACGGAGCAGCTGCTGCTGCCATCCCTGGTAAGCAAATCCTTTGGGGGTTTTTTTGGGGGGGTGGGGGGTGGGAGTCAAGCACGCCCCAGCAGCTGGGGAGGGCAAGCCCCGGCAGCTGGGGAGTGGAGGCCCTGAGGGTTTACCAGTGCGGGGGGAGGAGGAGGCAAACCAAGCCCCCCCCCCCCGCATGGTAAATCGCGCCGAGGCGCAGAATTGGCCCCTGACTCCCGCGGAATTTAAAAAAAAATTCCGCGGAAGAATCGGGGCCCTGTATATTATGTATAAAATGAATTTACTTATATTATTTAAATTATGATGGGATATTTAAATTGTGAAGGGTTGTTTGTTTATTGCGGATTGTATTGGTCCTTGTGGACTGTATTTTTGTGTTATGATATGTTGTAAGCTGCCTCAAGCTGCCTGGCGGGAGAGTGCGGGGTATAAATTAAAAATGGGGAAAATGGTAGATGGAAATGGAGGCGTTGACAACCCCCACCAGCAACGGCCCTAATGTCTCCCGGTTGGCCTTGACCAGGCAGGAAGGGCATGGATCTAGTTCACAATAAGTGGCTTGAACAGTCCCAAGAGCATCCCCCACATCTGAGGGTGACACATCCTGAAATTCATCCCACAAAACAGGGCAAGACGGGGCTTCTACTGCCTCTGGCTCACCTACAGCTAAAAATGTTGCATCAAAACTGTGGTGGATTTGAGCAATTTTATCTGCAAAAAAGTCCACAAACAAATCACAGTGGGCATTTGATGATTCTAAGTCCAGGCGGAGGGAGGATGAACTGACCAGCCCCCTCACCACCCGGAAAAGCTCCGACAGGCGGGACTTTGCAGATGCAATGAGGGCAGCAAAGAAAACTTTCTTTGCTGCCCACATCACCACAGCATAGGTACGCAACTAGACTCTATGCTGCAATTGGTCAACTTCAGCATGCAAGTGACACCACCATCACTCTAACCACTGCCCTTCCTGCTTCATCTGCTTCAGATCCTCCATATAACATGAGGACCCGCATTGTCAGCGGTTCAGGAGTGGATGCCAGGGAGCCACCTGGTCGATGGCCTCCACCAACATGGAATTCCATATGGTCATGAGGTCATCAAGTGAGCGGCCATCGAGATCAGAGGAAATATCCCCTAGAGCAGTCTGGAACCTTCCAGGTTCCATAAGCTGTTGGGGGCGAACCATCCTAACTGGTTCTACACCCTCCCAGGGGCCAACATGTGGCAGGATACTGGCCCAGAGGAGATAATGATCTATCCATGACAAGGGCACTTGTGACACCTCCCCCACTAACGGATCCCCTGCCTCAAGGCCTGTACAAAATATCATGTCCAGGGTATGTCCTCCAACATGTGCGGGGCCCACCATTCTCTGAGACAGGCCCATGGTAGCCATGGTGGCCATGAACTCACGCTCTGCCCCTCCAAGACTGACGTCGGCATGGATGTTGAAGTCCCCCAGGACTACCACCCTGGAGGACCACAAGACCACCTCTGACACCAGCTCGGTCAGTGCGGGCAGGGAAACTGCCATACAGGTGAGTGTCCGGTATATCAGAAGTATCCCTACTCTGGCAGGCAGGCAGCAGAGCAGTGGATGGTCTTCTTTTGTGCAGCAAGCTGGAGAGTAGTTCTCTGGTTATGATCTGCCTTATTAACATCTGTTCCTGTCTTCAGCAAAGCCACAGCACAATCTAGCCTGTCGGCCAACACACAAAGGAGTCCTCCCAAACTGGTCCTCTTTGTCTTTTAGATCAGGGTTTCCTGCTATTTGCTTTAGAATAGCATTCTTATATCCAGTAACAGCAGCAGCATGAACTTGAGATGCTAATGTGGAATCACTGAACAACCAGGTCTTTGAAACATTCATACTCTCTTCAGGTACTGTCCAAAGCTTGGCCTCTGCCACTACCTCCCCCTCACTCAGCTGCCCCCCTATGAATAGATGTTTAGGCTCCCTCTTCGCGGTTCGCATAAGGAGTAGGTAGGGAACAGAACTGTGCAGCATAGAGTAGTTAGGATAGGAATAGGGTTAGGGTAGCTGCAAAGGGCAAACTGTTTGCATACGTAGTTTGCAAACTGAACCTGAAAACTGAAACACATAGCTGCAATCTGCAAACTGAACCTGCAAGGGAGGAATTCAGCTGTGACTTGTTTTCCACTATAACAATTTACACAACACAGACCTCAAATTGTTGGACACACAAAACAAGCCCCAGTCACGTGAATGGGGCTTACCCTGGTAGAGCACTTTGAAGATTAAGTTGTTAATGAAGAGGGGACAGGGAGCCTTCTTTAGCAGAAGAAGAAATCTGTGTTTATTCCTTCCTCTCTAATTTAAGCCCAAATTGCCCCAGAATTTGGTCGGTCAAAAATATCCTCAAAAGAAAAAAATTACACTAAGCAGTGCATGGGTACTGTGCTCGCTGGCTGCTGTGCCTGCAGTCAGTGACATGTATACTATGAACAAGTTACTTTTTTGTTATCTCATACAATTGAATAACAAAGCAACTTACCACGTATGGATCCAAATGTTCTGTTTTCTTATGTTAGACAGGGTAGCTCTAGCATGCAGGGGCTGAAAGAGTGAGTCAGGCACTGCAGCAGAAGTCAAATAGAAAGAGAAGGACTAAAGGGACCTTTATACCCATGTGCTAGTTCAAGCAGAAAAGACAGCCACTAAAACCAATAAAAAGCAGGGATCGCGTCTGATTCATCAATTGCAAACAGCACATTCCAACAGTTCATGGAAATTTATGACAGTTCACGGCAATTTATGGAAGTTTGTCGTAATTTACGTAATTTTATGAAATTATACGGAAATTCCCGGAAGTTTACTACCGTTCACAGAAGTCCTCGAGAGTCTCCGAAACTTTCAAAAAGGACGAAAACAGCGATATGCTGGAGTGGAAAGAGGCAGAAAATGTCGGTAAATGCTACTGCTTCAGTGGGGTTTGCTGTGAACATGAAGGCAGTTTTGGATTGGACATGTCTGACAAAAAGAGCTGCTGCTGCCACTTGCCATTTCACCTCTACCTGGCTGGTTTTGTACCATCTCTCAGAAGACCAGAGAGAGATGTGGGATGGTGTTAGGAGTGTGCAGGAGGTACCCCAACCAAAAGGACGTGCATGCCCAGAACGGCCTTGGCAGCCATTTTGTACATGCACTGGGGTTTTTTTATTTTTTAAATGAAAACAGATGAAAACAAATCATTTGCTCATTCATCCATTTTCATATTTTAATTACTAAAACGAAAGGGGCTTTGTTCATTTTAATAATTTAACAAACCCAAAATGAACTACACAACCCTAGCTGGTGCACACATCTAGACGTAGCAGTGGCTATGTGCTGGTAGAAAGCTAGAGTTGTCCTCACCCATCATGAATTCAAGAAGATAACCCATGTCAAACAGACAGTTTAGTCACATATTTACAAGCATCTTACAAATATAAAGGGGAACTTCATGCTTATGACCAAAACAAGTAAGTAGATTAAGTCTTGCAACATATATTTCAGCCTCATCTGTAAAATAGAAATAGTGAACTATTGAAGGATTTTTGTGAGGATGAGCTAGATAAGCATTTGAAAGCCCTTTGATCTTTGAAAGTGCTATATAAATTATTAATAATAACAACCGTGCACTCTGTGAATAGTAAACAAAGATGTTTGGTGTGATCTGTAACACACAGAGTATACAGGCCATTTTTACAAGAGTGGCACCCTGGGTGTTCATGCGTGAATGTTGCCCATGTAAATCCCACAGGTGGATATGCACACATGCATGCACACCCATCCCCATGCACAGAGACACCGGCAAAACCGGAAGTGCCTCTGTGCATGGGGATGTGTGGGGATACGCATGGATGCCCGAGCATACACGCACCCATGAGCCGCTCACACTGCGGCGCACACACCCACCCTCCATGCAGCCATGGCCCATGTAAAAAGGGCTATAGATGGAGCTCTGAAAAACAGCAGCAAATAATAATGAAGCAAGAAACTGTTGGTGTAAAGAACCACAGGAAAGGCATTCAGAAACAGTCTCCTGAAAAAGAGATGAAAAAATGGTATATACCAAGAGGATATCACATTTAGAAGGAAAGAGAAAGATAGCTCATTTTTAATTGGATTTACGTGAATGGAAAGCTATTCACCAACTCTGTGGGAGTGTTTCTGTTCTCTGCCTATTAAATGAAAACAGACAGAATAAAAATAACACTCCAAGTATTTCTTTGTGAGGATATCCATTTTGATGTTGTTGTTGTTGTTTGCTTGGTGTGTTGTAAATCTTTCCAAAGATTTTTTTTTTTTTTTTAATCATGTTGTCGTGGCTGAAGGTGAGGTTTCCAGTAAATGACTGTAGCTGGCCTCGCATTTTAAAAAAATAAAATAATAGGAAGAGTGCCTTTTCAGGAAATACTATTGGGTGTTTTAAAGGGATTGTTCATGGAACTGTCATTTTCTTATTTCCCCACTGACACATAGAGTTTTGCAATTTGTCACAAGGGTTGTGTCTGTCATATAATGTGAAATAATACAATGAAGCTGAAAAAATGTGATGTGACAAGACACCTAATGCAGTGAGTCAGTAGGGAAATTTAAAAAGCAGTACAAATCAGTTTGGAGGGGCAAAGAAAAACAGGATTTTATTTTTTTAAATGTCTTTTCCGCAAAATGACTGGGGGTCAACTGTACACTATCTGCATTTGTGCAATAATTTTCCTCGGGGAACTGCCTGAGACAAGGATTTCCTTATTTCCCAGAATTATAGGATTTTTGAGTTGGAAGGGACCAAAATGGTCATGTAGTTCATCCCCCTGTTCCAAGGCAGAATACCCTCTATCTACAGCATCGTAAACAGATTCTCATCCATCAGGCTTTGAAAACATCCAAGCGATGAGATTCCACCACCACCTCCATGGGCATCTTATTCCATTGTCTAGAAGTTGCTGGAAAAATTTTCTTAAGATTTAACCAGACTCTAAATTTACTGTAATTTGAGCTCATTCCATCTTCTGTGACAGTGGAAACAAATGTTTATAGTCATTTTTGTGGCATCCTTAAAACTGTTATGTTCTCATGTCTTCTTTTCTCTATGTTGAACATACCCAGTTCTTTCAGCCATTCCTCATATGGCTTGTCTTCCCACCCCTTTATCATCTTAGTTGCTCTCCTCTGAATCTGCACCAATTTGTCAACAGCTTATGGTGCCAAAAACTGAACAAAATACTCCCGGTGAGGTCTAGTCCCATGTCTTGTATACAACACATATGTTAATGCAGCCCAAAATGACATTTGCCTTTTTCGTGACAGCATTGCATTGTTTATTATATTATATTTATTTATTTATTTATTTATTCATTCATTTTAAAATGTAATATTCCCCCCCTTCCTGCCTAGGCAGTCTGTGGCGGAGTACAATATAAAATATAAAGTATAAATACAATTAAAACAACAGAACTTTATATGGATCATAACAGCCCCCCCAACCCAACCCAAACCCTCCCACTACCCATCTCCCCCATCAAAAGCCCGGTGGAAAAACCAGGTTTTACACTGATGCCTGACGGAGGGGAAACCATGTTGACTCACAGTCGTGGTGAATCATGGGGTAAAAAGAGACATGATGGTGGCCCGCTCAGGTCCACCTTAACTCGCAGGCCACCAGCATCTCTGTTTTTGCATCACCAGATGTTGGCCCGGGATTGCCCCGAGCAGTGTTGGTGGCTAGTCTGGGCTCTGACCTTGGGAAATCCCCAAAGTCACAGCCTGGGCTAAGGTCCACCCAACCAGGCCAAAGCAGACCACAGCAGGCTAGCATATCTGTTGTGGCCCACCATGACCTGGCCTAGATCAGGGCCTATGGCTGTTATTGGCTACTATGGCTGCCTGTCATGATGAGGGGCAGGGTGCTGGGAGCACTGCAGGGGCAGGACCAGGGCCAGCCACATCCCCCTCTCCGGGTTGTGCAGGTGGTGGGGCAGTAGTCCATCCTCGGGGACTTATGGTCGGTGTCCTGACATGGCCCAGACCATGTCTGCTGTGGATTTCCACCCCAAGCCAGGTTGTAACAGCAGCATACCACCATTACATGTGTTTTTACCCATAGCATGCAGTTGGTATTGTAGTTCTTCCCTCCTCTTGAAATGAGAGAAAGAAATTACAAAAATTAACTATGGGGCGGAGGGGGAAAGCCATATTCAAACCACAATCCACAAACCATTTATTCCAGGGTAAGTGGTTCATGAATCACAGCCTAATATTTAAAGTGTCCTATTAAGAAATATGGTACTTACTGGACACAGAGCAGTGTCAAAGACTGCAAGTTGAAGAAATATGGTAGTATTGCTGGCTAATGTGATAATTGTTAGATAAATGAAACATGCCTTCTGGCGACCCTGCCATCTCCAGTTTCACTGTTGTGCCCAACCAGCAGAGGAAGAGAATTGTGGCTGAAAGACCAAGTCAATTTTGGGGTGCATGGAGTCTAACTTATAAGTGAACACAACGTGTGAGACTGTATACCTTTTCTGTTTACATAACTCACAAGTTAAGGTAGTAGCCTTAATAACTTGCAACTTCCATACTTTTTGGAGTTTGTTAATGTTTGCTTTAACTATTCCATTAAACTGTAGGGTTTTTATAGATATAAGAATGATCGTATGGATTATTTAAGTCTTCTTGTAGAAGTAGAAAACAAGCCATCAGTCTCCATCAAGAATCCTTTTCCCTATTGTCACTGATATTTAGAGGAGCATGTCTCTCACAGGAGTGTCCAATTAGAGATAATGCTTACTCTACTAAGAAGACTTGGGCTTAGCGGTACTGATGTACCCCAGCATTATAACTGAAACAGGGAACATGAGATTCCCTATAGGTGGGTAGAGAAAAGACATGGCCTTTTGGCCATTTGCATCTTGAATCAGCTGAAAAGTATTGTCAGGGTTTGAGGAAAAAATGTTTCCCAACTAGTCCTATTACTTTAACATCTAGCAATCTTTCTTCCAAATGATGCATAAATTATCCAGAAATAAGCAGAATGTTTGTTGGCGCCTCATTGTATTGTGCTCACAGCTGCCAGATGCAAATAACACATCGGCTTATTATTTGTGTCTAGATGTCAACTACGATGGGTGCTGAAACCTTTGTTGACTGTTAAATAATTTATCAGATGCATGTTTGCAGCAGTCAAAAAAGTAGATGATTAATATGGCCCATGAATCATTTTCCCTTCTGTGGTTTCTGAACAGCACACAATACATGTGTACATGTAAAACTGTGTAGATGATCATGCACCTAATTGACTACTAATGCTGGACAGACTCCCCTTTGGAAGCAAATTTCAAAATTTGAGAACTGAGCATAACTGATTTCAGCTAAGAATCTGCACAGGACCTTTGGTGGGGTAGAGGGGGAAGGCTCCCACAGAAGCACCTGCCCTGGTGTCTGAGAGCTGCCCTCAGGAGCAGTGATCCTTGCCCCCTGCAGGAAACCATATTCTCAGGAGCAATGGTTTTCTACATGACTAAAATGAACAGCCTCTGAACAGCAGGTGTGCGGCCCTTGTGGGAGCCTTAAGGGTGGCCGCATGGCAGAAGAACTCCACCAGAGAAGGTGCCACTCCCATGCCTGAGAGTGGTTCTGTCACCTGCCCCCAGGCAAGCACTTTTTCAGGTCTCTGACAGGATGTACCCACCTGGAGACCTCAGAAGTGGTGGAAGAACTCCAGTAATGCTCCTGAGGCTACTGGGGCTGGCACTTCCTGAACCCCTCACCCCTCCACCAGAGGACTCAGGGTGGCCACCTATCCCAGGCTAAAGATGCTAGTACTAAACTCCTTGCTGGCACAGATTTAATTATTTGAAATATTGGACATTTCATGTGGATGTTCTCAAGGAATTAAAAAATGATTATGCAAGTAAAAAATGGGTGTAGCAAGCTGAATGTACCAGCCATGGAGGGCTGAAGTTCCAGCCAAGAAATGCTTTTGAGATCCAATAAAAGAAATTCAATATTTTAAAAAACAAGCTTGAAAATTTCAAAGCTCTGTAGTTTTCTTTCATAAATTATGCAGCAGACCCTCTCAAGCTCCATAGAGAAAGAAAGGGGAGAAAGATGGACCTGGCTGATGTCAGCTACATAGTGTGATAAAAAAGTAAAAACTTGTCAGTTTTGAGTGTTAATGGAGAAGACCTGAAAACTCACTCACTCTCTCTCTCTCAGTTGTGCATATTTTATAAGGCATAATAGCAAGAGTAGGTATCCTGTCAGACACTACCAAACTATGGATCAGATTCAAGACCTAAAGTAGGGTCACTCTGTATGTGGGTGTTGTCACAATCCCAACTGATGCTAGACATACTTTGCAAGTTTGTGTTGCCTTGAGATACAGGATTACATTCAAGTCTCACAAAGGGGCCTCAAAATATTTGAGCTGGAGCCAGCACAGTTTGAGATATCTTTTATTCGGCCAAGTTCTCTTAGTGAAAGCTTGCAAGCTTTCAGACCACACAGGACCTTCCTCAGGCTTATAAAATTCAAAACTGTATGAGCTTACATACCCAGGGAAGAGCCCTAGGTAACCCAAAGGCTTGCATACTCTCACCAACAGAATGTTGGCTTGAATATGATCCAAATCCAGTCAACATGAAGTTGGTCCAATAAAAGATATCATTTCAACTATTTTTTCCATCTCTTATGTTTGGCAAACATATTCTCAGTGTAGACTAAAAAACTGTGCAAACCACTACATTATCTGATACTGGATACGATTGTAAGTTTATCAAGAAGGTTTTCAGCTTTTGAATTGTATTTTCTTATCACCTGACACCTTTGTGGACTCTTTCCATTTGTGTGGCTACAGAGGAAGAAATATGGGCTTGTAATATATCGGCGTGTTTCTGAATCATCAGTGGGGGGGAGGAGGATTTACACCAAGGTCAAGCTGTGGACATAATCCGCTTGATGGTGCCAGAAAGCAGCAAGCCACATTCACTTATAAACCAAATGGATATTATTGGGGCCTTTTCCAGAACATCTTTTTAGATATAGTTCTGTCTGCCTGACTCTTTTTTATATTACTTCTTTAAAAGAAAAGGACAGTGGAATATTTGCTTTGGACAACAGATGCTTTCCTGGTTTGTTTTAGACCATGATGCCAGCTGTTCCTTATGTTCCCCCAAACACTGCCAAATATGCCTTTATGGGCCTTATTATTGTGTATTTTATCCTGTGGTAAGTTAGTTCGTGGGGGGGGGGGGTAATTACTCCCACTGTGGTTTCCCCAATTTTATACACACTTGTTTTCATGCCAGAGGTCACTGATGTTGTTATTACCTGCGGTGAGTGGATAGCTGGAGTAATAAGCCATATGGCATTCAATAAAATGAAAATAGGAGTGTAGAGTAAGTACTGCGCTGATCAAAATAAGGAGTAAATATCTCTGCAGAATAACTTACCGTGCGTAGGGTACACTGTGAAATACAATTTCTTTAAACCTCCCCAAAATAAAACCACTATGGCTTGGGAGGAAAAGAAGAAAGTTTTTTTTCCTACTGACAAAAACAACCAAACTAGGGTTTAGTTTATTAGTTTAGTTTATTTGCTTGACCATCCGGTCCTTGCAGTCAGACAAACACAAAACACAAAAGCATACATATATAAGAAAGACATAAAAGCGTACTAACAGAATAGAGAAAACTGACAATAAAATACGTCCCAAAGGGACTCACAAAAGACACAATGCCTACACCCCATCATCCTCAGGGGTAGAACCCTCGCCTGGTGCCAGGGTCCGAAATTTTAAAAAACGGTCCCCATAAACAAAAGCCTGGATTAGAAAAGTCGAGACTGCCTTCAGATGGTTCGAATCAGTGTCGGAGAGAAGGGTACAAAGTAATTCAAACTGGGTCCTGCCTGGTAGTGACTCAATATACGGGGCCAACAAATGGGAACGGGGGACATCATAAAGATGGTAAGTAAACAAAATATGGTCCACAGTTTCAACCTCCAAACAGTCAAAAGGACATAACCTTGCCTCAAAGGGAATTCCGGCATAGCGACCCTCCAGTACACATGAGGGGAGAACATTTTACCGAGCCCAAAAAAGCAGGGCAAGGAGTCTAGCTGAAATTGGGAGGGATAAATAGGCCACCATAGTACCAGGGAGTTGGACAACATACTTGTAATGAGCTAACGAAGGAAACATGCCCACAGCAGCCAAGCTCTCCTGGAAGCCAATGTCGGCAATGCTGGTGGCAATTTCCCTACGGGCTTTACTCAGTGGAGCAAGCTTTAAATGACTGACCGGGAGCCCCCACACTGCTAACTGCTGCGTCACCATTGACATCCAAGATGAAACAAAATGGTCCTTAGATAAAAAGACCAAAAGTCCCATTTGGGTATTATGGAAGAGGCGAAGCCACAGGAAGGCTGCCTGCTTCCATTTTATCATTCCCCAAGCAAGTTTGCCAAACTCCAGCCTTAGAGCCGCAGAGGGAGTCCCATTAGGGATAAAGAATAGGGATTTAAAGATCTTACCCTGGATCATGTTTAATGCGGCAGGAAAATCCAATGCCCAGAGTGCTCCGCCATAAAGTAATTGGGCACGCACTTTGGCGTCCATTGTTCTTAGAGCAGCCCCCAGGCAGCCGTGCCCTTTATACTTGAACAGGCACGCAATGGCAGTAACCGGTGCCTTAAACTTGTTGAGGGCCAGTTGCCGATGGAAAGTTAAATTGAGGGTCGCATGAAACAAAAACCCCAAGTATTTTTATGATGAAACCTGCGCTATTGGATGAGTATCAATGGACCAGTGATAGATCTTTCTCCCTCTCCCAAAAACAAGAACTTTGGTCTTTTTGTAGTTAATGGTCAACTTATTGGCAGAACAATACTCAGAGAGAGCATGTAACTGCCTTGTCAGGCCCACCTTTGTCTGGGAAAGGATGACCACATCATCTGCATACAGTAGACAGCCCAAGTGGCGTGAGGCCAACTTGGGTGGAAAGAAATCGAGACGGGACAGCCAGGGGACCATATAATTTAAAAAAAGATTAAATAGGGTGGGGGCCAGAATACATCCCTGCCTGACTCCTGAAAAAATAGAGAGCCATGGAGTGAGATGCCCCTGATTGGAGAATCTAACCACCAGAGAGGAATCCTTATGGAGTAACCGAATCAAAATAAGGAGCCTTTGGTCGATCGACAGGCCAGCCAGCTTATCCCAAAGCAGGCACCTGTCCACCGTATCGAAGGCAGCCTTCAATTCCACAAAGGCACAAAAAAGCTTGGAGTTGGCCTGGGTGTACTTTTCTGCCAAGTGGAATAGCACTAAACAATGGTCGAGAGTCAATGTACTGGCTTGGAACCCCGCTTGTTCCCTATATAAAATTCGAGATTCAGTCAGCCAATCGCTTAAAAGAGATAGCAGATGTTTGGCATAGAGCTTAGAGATTACACTTAAGAGACTGATGGTCCTAAAATTACGTGGGTCAGCCCTTGGACCACCTTTGTAAATGGGTACGACCACCGCCCTTCCCCAATCCACTGGGAAGGCTCCGGTCCTGTCCAAGAATGTAAAGAAGACTGTCAAGAAAGGAACCCACCAGTCAGCATGGCTCTTAATGAGTTCGGCCGGGACACCATCGAAACCCGGGGCCTTCCCTGTCTTAAGAGATTTAATTAGACCAGCAACCTCAAGCTCTGTGACTGGGGGCCAATGGGGGAGACCTAACAACTGAGTGGATCATCATCGGGATCACGAACAGGAAATAGAGTCTGAAAATGGGACAACCAGGTCCCACCAGGGAGAGAAATAAACCAGGGGTTCCATGATTTACCCATAGAGGAATTTATGATACGCCAAAAATTCCTAGAATCCCTGGCACAGACAGCAATAAGCAGAGTATTCCAGGTCTGGACAGAGTAGACAGCCCTTTTGCACCTTAATAGCACACAGTAGTACTTCTTAGCCTCCCGGAACTCGAGCAATAGTCCCCCCTCCTTTTGCCTCCTATAAAGTTGGAACAGTGAGCTCAGATGGACCTTCCTAGCTTTACATTCCTGGTAATACCAGGGAACTCCCCTATAGGCCACCCGTGGAGGAAATTGGGGCAAAAACTAGATGCGGCCTCAGGAGGGAAATCAGGCTAAGGTAACAGTTAGTCAAATCCAACCCAGGACCAGCTCCCACCACCAGGTCCTTGATCATCTGGCAGGGAGAAGAGTGTAATACTGCCCCAAGGGTCACACTAAGCTCATTGGACCAAGGGCGCCTGAGGGGACCAAGGTTATCCTCACTACTACCAACACCACTGGGCACCCCATCCCCTGACATATCCAGCTGAAAAGTTAGGAGTAGCGGGAGATGGTCACTGTGTATTTCCTGGCCCACTGAAAAACTAACTAAATATGGAAAAAAGCTTGGAGAAACTGCAATATAGTCAACCACGCTGGAGCCCTGATGAGAAATGAATGTGAAGTCTCCATCAGAGTTTCCGTGTCATGTATTTCCAGTTATAAGCCTATATATTTTGGCTATCTGTGTTCCAAATGTATTAACTTTGAGTTTTTATATGTTAACTTTCTATTTTAATGTAAGATAATTGTGCTTTACAAGCATTGATTTTTAAAATCAGCTTCTGTGATTATAATGGTTCAAGCTAGGGCCCCATTAGTCTGCATTCCAATAGAAGTTTCTTTCCAAGCTCCCCAAATTGACATTTGACTGTTGCCAAGGAAACAGCCAAATGACCAGCTATAAAATGAGGCCCCTTTTAGCTAGCCTAACTCCCTCTGGTTAGGTTAGGTTTTCTCAAGACAAGGTGTCTGGAATGTTATCTTTGGTGTCTGGAGTTTTATTACATCCTTCCAAATGAAGGATGATACCAGCTTCAGATCATCTCAAACAAAGGAATGATTTAAGTTAGTTTTTTCTAGCTAACAAATCTAGATAATTTATATATTGAAATAACTTTAGGATCTGGTTATTTTCTCTCTGTAATCTGACAATTATCTCTGATAAAAA
>QEPC01013498.1:9471621-9486029 GCA_003113815.1 Sphenodon punctatus | reverse complement strand
TCTTGATATCTTTGAGCCAATGAATTGTGCATATGTTAAGCTTTTACAAGCTTTTTCTTAAGATAGAAATGTTTTAAGATCATGTAACTTTGATTGGCTATTATACCATTCTATGTAAGCTACTAATATTTTCTATTTATATTTAAGTAAACTTTGCATATATTTTTATATACCAAAAGTCTCATGTTCCCTTATTTATAAATGTATTTTTACAATACTCTCTTTGGTATCTGGATAACAAAGTGAAGTGTAAACTCATATTATACAAATTGGGAAAAAGTGAAGCCCAATCTAGTATGACCAGTTCAGCTGGGAAACTTAGCTCACTTTCCCTTTGTAATTTATGAGAAAAAACGCAAAACGTGACATCCGGGGCGACACCATTTAGCATCTGAAGGTTAGAGTTTACCGTCAAGGCAGCCCATCTAAGCCCCAAGGCATTTAGGGTCATATCCCTGGAGCAATGGTTAATAACTGTCGCACAAGGACTAAAGGAGGGGCAATGAGACAGAAGCTCCTCCGGGTCGGCACCCAGACGGGCATTGAAATCACTGGCCAAAACGACCAAATCCGGATAAAATCCTCTGGATTAGTCCAAAACTCCCCCTGAAAACTAGTGGCATTGGCTGGCAGAATATAAACAGAAAACAAGATGAAAAGCCTAGATGCCATTTTCCCCACAACTGCCAGAGCACACTAAAGCCCAGCCTGTCTGAGATCAGGCAGGCAATACCACCAGAAGGGTGGCCACGCAAGGCAAAAGAAACAACCGCCATCCCAAAAGCTGTAAACCCAAGTAGCTCCAAATCCTCCTGACACCAGGTTTCCATGAGGCACAGAATATCCATGCCCCTAAGAAACTTAGGGCCATGCTTTCAGGGGTGGTCCAGGCCCAGACAGAGCCCCCGGAGCCGCCGAGTGGGACCCCGGCTGAGATGCTGCTGCCATTGATCAGATCACGGAGGGTCTGAGCCGCAGCAGCTGGAGGGGCAACATGGGATGCGGGGCAGAGGGGCTGCACAGTCAGACGGGGGCCATCAAGGCCAACCGATAATGGCAGCCAGGGAACAATGGGCCCGCTGTGGAGTGAGGCGAAGGGAGTGGACAGTGCACAGCTGCTGGCATCCAAGGCCAGACACCCCCATGCATACACACATGCCAGATGAGATAGGAAAGCAATCAAGGGCACACACATGGAGACCCACAGAACCAGAAACATACCCTGCCTTCCCAGGTGGTTCCGAAGCCCCACGAGTACTGCTTTGCGATGTGCCTCAGGTCAGCACAGGCACATCACTAAAAGCACCTGCCCTGTCCCTGTTGTCCTCATCACTGTGAACCCTCGTCCCATCGACTGCACAGTGCATGCAGCCACATAGCTGATACTGTGGCATCTTGCCTGCATTCAATAAAGCAACGGACACTAACCACTTGTGTTCCATATTTATTATTGTGCTCCCCCATAACCACATACATACCCTGAACACCCGTGTGACAGTGTACCCGCCAGCCCCAACTCCAACCCCCCCAACTCCCCGGTACCCCTCCCACACACACCTCCCCCTACCACCCCCCAACTCCTCCCCCTGCACCCCTCCCTCATCCACCTCACCTCCTACCACCCACCACCCACCCACATGACCCCACTGCAACTCCCCACCCACCTCCCACCCACCCATTCCACTCCCCCCGTGGAGTGGGTTGTCCCCTATGGTTACAGTCCCCTAGGCCACCCTGACCATGACCCTGACCCCTCCCCTGAAGCCCCTTGGCCTGCCCCTCCCACTGCCTACGGAGCTTGCTGTGGCAACCAAATCCCCCTCATCGGAGGTGGAGGTGCTTCCAGGCGCCTGGGCCAGTGTTCCATCACCTGCTGCCAGGACACCACCCCTGGAACCCCCTTGTTTCCCCTGACACCCCCCCCCCGTGTTGGTTGTAGCCATCTTTGGCCCAGGCTGTCTGTGTGCTGGTGGCCATGCTGTGAGGGAATGGGTCCCCGGATCCACGGTCCCTGATGCTGTGGTGGAGGAGGGTGTTGCGGTGCTGGTGGGGCAAGCGGTGTGACAGGTGGGGGGGGTGGGGCAGATGTCCAGATGCTGGTATGGCCCCCGGCGGGGCTGCTGCCATTATGAAGGCACTCAAGGCCCCAGCTTGTAGGAGGAGGGATGTGCCTTGCTCCAGAGAGCGGTCCAGCTTTGTGGACAGCTCCTTGGACCGGCAGTCCTGCTGGTCCAAGTGGTCCTGGAATGCCTCCAGTTGCCTATTCATGTCTCGCCACAGCAGCCACCTGTCTTTCCTCATTTCACCTCCCAGCGCCCTGTCCCTCCCCTCCACCTGTTGGAGTGCCCTCGTCGTTCCCTCCTCCAGCTGGTTCACAGCCACCAGCATCTCCTCCGTCTGCCTGGTGCTGGTATTCATGAGCTGCTGCGTGAGATCCTCCCTATGCCTGCGCACCCGCACCTGGTGCTCCCACATTCATTGGGCTGGTTGCACGGGCGGCCCCTGGCCTCTGCCCTCCCGTGCTTGTTGTGGCTCTGTGAAGAGAGGTAGGAATCATTCACAATGATGCGGAGCAGTCTCACCCCACCCCCCTCCTGTCTAGGTGCCCTGAGTGACTGCAATGTGCTGCCCTTACCTGCTCCCTCGGTGTCTGTCCCCTCCAACACCGGCCGGTCGCTGGGGCTGGTGTCCATCTGGTCTCCCAGTCTGCATGTCACGAGGGTCAGGTTTACCGTCTCTTCTTCCTCTTCCACCTCATTGGAGTCATCAGGGGCATGTGAGGGGCCCCCCGGACATAGGGTTGGGTGTGTGTGTCGGGGGCATGTGCCAGATGTGCTGGGCATCTCATCCCTGGTGTAGGTTGCCGGCAGCTGGGCCTGTGTCAGTACCTGCGGCTGCAAGGGGGGGTCATCCTGGGTGGGCCACTCCTCCCAGGTGCCCCCTCCTACTGGGCGCTGGGCAATTATGGAGCCCTTTCGGTGGAGCACCTGGCTTAGTGCATCCATGAAGGGGGAGGCATGTGTTGTGTGCCCTGAGTGCCAGTTGTTGTCCATGATGTCCTTAAAGCCCATTTTGAGCTTCTTTATTTTTGTCCGGGACTGTGTGTGCGTACGGTCATATCCTGCCTCCCCCATCTCAGTGGCTATCTGGGTGAACACCTGTTCATTTCTGGCATTGACAGCCAGCTCTGCCTGCATTTCAGGTGTCGCCCAGATAGCAATGAGGTCATGGGTCTCCTGGAGCCCCAACTGACACCTCCCCCGTGGTATTGGTGCCAGGGTACTGGCCCCTCCGCTACCTCCTCCTCCTCCTCCTGAGCACCTGCCTCCACCTGCCTCAGGCTCGTTCTAGCCTCTGGTTCTTCCTGGGCGCATGCCCTCTTGCTGGTCTGTTTGGGGGTACAGTGGGGGCTGCTGGTTATGCTCTGGTTGGCTGTTTTCCCTCCCTCCCTCCCTCATGTGCTCCTCCTGTCCCCTTCTCCGACCCACCCGCCCCCAGATGCACCCCTTACTCTTCCTGGAAGGTCCCGTGGGCTGCTGGGTTTCCCCCACTGGTCCGGGTTCCCCCTCCTGCTATTGCAGCTGCTGCTGCTGCTCTTGCTGCGCCTCCTCCTCCTCGCCCTCTCTCTCCATCCTCCGCTCCATGTCCTCCTCCCTCCTCTCCATCTACTACACCACCACATTCCCCTGCTGCTTCCTGCCCTTTAAATCTCCCTCCATGTTCCACTTGTTGTTGGTTGCCTAGCAGTGACGCTGCATGCCGTCACCATGGCCTGTGTTCATTTCCAGTCACCATGGCCAGGGATTTCTGTTCAGAAGTTACTTTTCATTCACCCCTGCCATGGTGGACATTCACTACACTTCTGGACCTCCTCCCGCCCTGACCTCACGAAGCATGGTTATGTTCATCCTGGGCTGCATTTGACTGTGGTGAACATCTGGATGAGAGTGAACAGTCATGCATGGCTCTTTTACACATACATCCCCACACACACATTTGACTGAGGTTGACTGTGGTGAATCCCAAAAACATAACATCTGAAATCACCCTTAGCTACTAAAACATTCTTTGTAGAGCTTCTCATATTTGCATAGTAAAAATAATTTTTCTAGAGAGGAAAGTCATGAAGAAAAAAGTGAACAAGTTTTATATTCACTTTCTCCTATCATATGTTTTGAGCAGAGTATAGGGAACCCTGGGAGAGTTCAGTGCTATCCAATGGATAGCATGTTGGATTTGGGACTGTAAATTCTGAGGTTAACAGTTGACTTTGCAATGGAAGAGGCAATATAATAGGGAATCAAGAGAAAACGTAATGTTGCCATGAGTTATTAATGTCCACTAAGGTTCCATCAAATCTAATAAGGTTGAGACAATATAATTCAGATGATATCTTTTATTATGGGACCAACTCCTGTTGATGAGAGTGTGCAAGCTTTGGGGCCCCATAGGAAAGCTTGCACACTCTCATGAACAGGAGTTGGTCCAATGACAGATATCATCTGAACTACTTTGCCTTGGCACCAGCACAACAACCATTCACTCTAGACATAAACTTCAATCATATCCAGTGAACAGGACATGTCACAAGATGTGGAAGGGGGAGAAGCTAGGAAATAAATTGTGAATAATTATCCATTAGGAACTAGAATAACAGAATCCTAGAGTTGAAAGGAACCTCAGAGGTCATCTAGTCCAACCCACTGCTCAATGCAGGAAATCTACAGCTACAGCGTCCCTGACAGATGGCCGTCCATCAATGGGAGAGCACACCACTGCCCTAGGCAGTTTGTTCCACTGGCGAACAGCTCTTATCATTGGGAAGGTCTTCCTAATGTTCTGCCGAAATCTGCTTCCTGGTAATTTGAGTCCATTGGTTCTAGTCCTGCCCTCAGGAGCAACAGAGAACAAGTCTGCTCCATCTTCTATGTGACAGCCCTGCCCTTCAGATATTTGAAGAGGGCTATCATGTCTCCCCTTAGTCTTCTGTTCTCCAGGCTAAACATATCCAGCTTCTTCAACCTTTCCTCATAGGAACTAGACCAGTAGTACTAAAAAAATGGGTGGACAAAGTTCCCAAGCTGAACAGTTGCATACCAAAATCCTCAGGTCATTGAGAATTACAAGACACATTACATTGATCATGGCTTACTCCAATCCCAGGAAGAGGGCAACACATTTTCCCCCAATTCTGCTCCCCATCAGTTCTCTGGCCAGGTGGCCTAGCATGTCCAGGCAGCTTCAATAGTGACAGAAAGTATGCTTGTCCTGCTTCAATGACCCCCAGGTGGAAATGGTGGTTTGGCTTCTCTTACACCTGAGGGAGCCTCATGGACATGCCCCCTAGGCAGCTATTTCTGCCAAGAGCCACAGTACAGATGCCTGAGAACTGATGTGGCTTGTGAGCTGCCATTTGCCCACCTCTGACCTACTGGAAGACCTTCTCTAATATGGATCAATGGGGTATGTGGCAAGCTGCAGAAATCAGGAGCAGAAAGCAACTAAAAGCAAAGGAAGAAATATAAAAAAGTTTTGAGTCTGTCAATAGTCTAATCCTGAAATCAATAACCAAAGCAAATGCCAAATTCAACTAATTTGGTCTCTTCAAATCCATTTAATGAAGGGAGTACAATATGCTATTCTCTTCTTGCATCACTTCTGGATCCAGAGATTCATTTTGGTTATTTTGTTTTGGTAACTTAAGTTAATACATTGCTTTATTTACTTCATTAATTTGTGCCCTTCATTTATTCATTGTTTAAGTACTCGTTCATTTCATTCAGTATTCTTCAGCACATAGCACACAATTAGGACTGAAATGTCGTACCGCTGTGATAGCATTTACCAGCAGAAAGTGCTCTTCCACACCAAGCAGCATGGTTAAGAAGGGAGCAATTTTCACACCTTGCACTCGTGGTTTTCCGTGATTGCTGCCGGGGTATGTTCGCCACTGTAGATTTCACATGAAAGCAGCAGGTTTTCCACAGTTTTCCCGTTCCCTTAAGCGTGGCAGCTTTGTTATTCTCACAGCATTGCAGCCACCATGGCGCGGGAGAAGTTGCTGCCTTGTAGACAAAGTTCCTCTTCGAGGGGCTCCTTCCATTCTCACTTTCACGCCCTTCTCTTACCGGCATATACCAAGCTCACTAGCTTAAAAAAAACACATGTGACGTTCACACGCCCCCACCCTATATAAGATACCTAAAGCCAACGCAGTTCCTTCCAACCCTAAGCAATTAGGAAGAAAATTCCATGTGGGGTCGGAAGGGTGGGTGCTTGTGAGAATGTCTGGACCCATCTCGAAGAACCTTGTTTACAAGGCAACAACCTTCTGTTCTCCTTCAAGTGGCTCCTCCCATTCTCACAAATGGGAGATTACGAAGCCTAGAAAGAGGCGGTGGAGGAATTTTCTAACAAAATGACACTCGATGCAGGTTGGATCTACAGCCTCGGAGGGGGACAGCAGGCAGGGGGCAGCCTGGGGAAGGGTTTATTGTTCAGTGCTGTCTCTGTTAAAAGGATTGACACATCCTCCCTCTTCCCTTTGTGATCGGCCCATAAAGAGAAATGGGGGTGCAGAGCAGCTACAATGAGGTAGAGAGCCATCCCAACAAAGGGCAATAATTTGTCCTTGGCACCCTAACACACAAGAGAATTCACAGAAGAGAAGGGACACCTCCAGTCCCTATCCCCTGGATCAGCATCAGGAGCCAGGCGCTCGCTCACTGCTGCTGGGGTCGGGGATCCCTGCATTCTAAGTGGGACAGAGACAGTGACTAATGTGCAAGGAGGGATAACAAAGATCCCTCCCTCAAAGCTCAACTCTGGGTGCTACCCTGTTTGTTGTCCCTCATTGTGCACTAGTCTCTGTCCCGCTTAGAGTGCAGGGATCCCCGACCCCATCAGCAGTGAGTGAGCGCCTGGCTGCTGATGTGCGTTAGGGTGCCAAGGACAAATTATTCCCCTGTGTTGGGATGGCTCTCTGCCTCATTGTAGCTGCTCTGCACCCCCAGTTCTCTCTATGTGGCGATCACAAAGGGAAGAGCTTAGTATATGCTGGTAACAGAAGGGTGCACAAGTGAGAATGGAAGGACCCCCTTGAAGAAGAAATTTGTTTATAAGGCAGCATCTTTCGCTGCGAAGGAGGGGACGGGGGGGAACTCTTCCCCCACCCATGTAGCAGCACTGCAAGGCTACAACTGAGCTGTTTTAAAAGGTGGTGCCTTTGGTGCAAGAGAGACTCCTCCTCCAGGACTCGGGAGTGGGGCTCCTGGCTCCCGCGGATGCTGCATATGCGTGGGGCTGGCCTTGATCGCTGCTGTTTACTTAAAACATATGCGTGGGGCTGGCCCTGATCTCTGCTGGCCCCCTCCCAGGGCAGGGCACAGGCGCAAATGCACCCCCGCCCTGTGCCATGATGGCTATGCCCCTGCAGCAGACTCTCAAGCAGGTAGTCAGATTCACCCTAAGTTCATTCATTCAATGATCTTTTATTCAGCATCATGGTGCGTCAGGGACTCGCACTCAGTGGCGGAAGGCGGCATAAAACCGCTTGTGTTCACAAACTTCAGACATGCCCCATCTGCAGATACTGGCAGCAGGTAATGTAGAATCGCGGAAATATCGAGGGGAAGTCAGCGGCAAGACACATTAAATGCCAAGTTGTTGGAATGGAATGGCAGCGTGGTAACAGCTGCTTCCACTTCAGCCCTACACACAATAATGCTGTGCAATGGCAGAACTAGGCAAAGTCCCCAGTCCCAAGAGTCACATAGAATTTTCTTATGGGTGAGAGTCACAAGACCCACACACAAGCAAGCATACACAAACCTCTGCTACTTCATGATTGGCTGTTGGAATCAATGCTCTGCAATCCTTGCTGAGATCTGGAGGAGCAGCTGCAATTCAGCTGCTGAGACTTTGGTGCAATGAAGGACCATTAAGACAGCATGGTTACTGGAGCAGACCCTGGCTGAAAGCCACATTTGAAGTGCCCAAGAGCTGCATGTGGTTCCTGAACCACAATTGGCCCACTCCTGTGCTATGGCAACAGTATGGTGTGCAGTAGTTCTGAACAGTACTACTAAACAAAGTTCCAAAACCAAAATACAAATAAGCAAAGGAAACAAATTAACAAAACATGGTCCCAAACACACCACAGTTACCCCCAAAAATAAATTAGCAAATATCACATGGCTAATGAAGTTTTGTTTGGACATAATGGGTGTTTTTACAGACACATTTCTGCTGCATGTTTGTTGTTACATCCTGAACTTGCTGCGTGTCTAAAACACTCACCCAGTTCTTAAACATCTGACTGTTTTAACTTCTGCGTAGAACTTCTCCCAGAACTTTTGTGTGTAAAAACTTCTCCTGGTAAACTGCTTTGCTCCAGTCACTTGGTTTCCATGGCAGCCTGTCACATCTACAGCTGCGGCTACTTTAGGCTGCCTCAGGGCAGTGTTTGTTTTAAGATTAAAGCAAAGCATTTGGCAGTCATAGATAAGGGTTGAAGTGGGTTGGTTTCTGGCCAAAGGTGGGTTTTTTGTACGGCATTTTCCCGGGATTTTTTTTTTAATTATTATTATATTTTGTGGTTTTTATAATTATTTTAAGCCACACTGCCTTCGGGGAAGGGTGGGATATAAATTTAAATAAATAAATAACTGTGGGAAATAGAGTGAGAGAGTCCCCCTTGCCCTGTCCCTTCTAGCATGACCCTGCATCTTTTTGGGTTAACTCATCAGGAAAAAGGTGGCAATCCTCTGTGGACCTCAAAATCTAGCTACAGCAATTCTTAAACTAATAAGGATCAAAATAATAGGAAGATTCTTTGCTAGCAGGATTTGGTTTCCTTTGGATTGGAAATCACTCAGGGTGTTTTTAGATGAGCACCTCCCCACCCAACACCCCCACCCAACGTGCCTGTTGCAGGACCGCATTGGTGTCCTATGCAGCCCTGCAACATGCAGGATGGATGGGTAATAGGTTTGGAGGCGCTTGTCTAAAAACACACTTCCTGTAATCAAGACCCTACGCTTCTGATGACTGAGCTACAACACATGCAATCACTTCCTCTATTTCTGATCCATTCTTAAGCTGATGATGTCATAGTAGATGAGACTTCATCTACTGATAGATACATCCCTATATCAATATGTAAGATTTCAGTTAAGTCTGCATTGGAATTTAATATTAGTCATCTGCTTGTTAATGACTTATTAGGGTCCTGCCTGCTGTTTAAATCTGTATGTTCTGTAGAGTTGTGAGTATATCCACAAGATAAGGTCTTTTTCACATGAAATACCTAATAGTGGTCTCTACTGTGAAATTCTCTGTTACACACAATGGGGTTTAACTGGTATTTGTTTAAATATTCTTATCAAGATGATAACAAACATAACGGATCTGTCTTGAAACCTCTCATGCTAATACTTTACCTGTACTTCCTACAGATTTTTGTACACTTTTATTGCACATGCGTTTTGCAGTTATCATGCAGTAGGTATTAAAACCTTATATAGTCAACAAAAAATACCTAACTGCATGAACTGTAGATTTATTTTTAATTTTTTTGTTCCGCTGCTGCAAGGGGTTTGACAAAGGTTGCTACATTTCTTGAAAAGTTGATACAGAGATTGGGGCCATGTCAGAAGGGATGGGGGGCAAAGACTCTCCCACCCCAATTCAGATGTGGCTATGCCCCCTTTGGGGCATCATGATGTCACAAAGATCCACAGGGGGTTGACCCATGTCTAAAAAGGAGCAGGGGAGCGTTTTCAGCCTGCCCCTTTCCAATGCGGGCTCACCTCCCTCTGAAGAAATGTCCCTGGGTTATCCAGGCACCCCTGGATAATCCATGGAAATCACGTCTTCTCCCAGAACCCAGAGAAAATGTATGAAAACCTTGATACTGTGGATCAAACCTGCAGGAGTGGTAACCGTATGTCTGACATGCTTAGATGCTAGAATCTTCAAATTTGCAATCTAACAAAGTGAAAAAATTAATTTCAAAATCCCTACAAGACCCAGGACCCAGAAATATGCATCACACATGCAGAGCATGAATCTAATGGCACCTTTAGCATGACTAAGTTTAATAGAACAGATTTTCCTAGTGAGCGCTCAGTTAGCTGAAACTCAGGTTAAAGAATTGCATAGACAACAATTCACAGTTAATGAACAAAGGAGGACTCTAGGCTTCAGTGAATACTGAAGATAATTACGGGTCAATTGTGTCTGACAATTCAAGGAAATCGAAAATGGTGCCAGCTTTGTAATTGTTTATGCAGAGGAATATTTAATGGAATGGATAGAGTGTTAACAACTACTTGCGTTCTTTCCTAGTTCAGGAACTGAGTGGAGAGGTGGCATTTGCCCTTTTCCATGATGTTCAGTGGATTCCACAGACTAGTTTCACCCCTGGTGCAGATTAATACAGCTGTAGTTCATAGACCCAGTTGTAGTCTCTGGAGCAAAAATTTTGCATGGATTTTACTAATGCTGCTCAGGAGGCTAATAGACCTATAGTTAGAAGGCCTAGAGCCTTTTTTTATATATGGGCATAACTACTGCCCTCCTCCACCCTTCGGGCATAATTCCAGTATTATTGATGGCCGTAAAGAGTGTAGACAACAATGGAAGCCACCAATCTCTATGAGCCTTAGTAAAATCCACATGTATTAGATCGATGCCTGGGGCCTTGTAGTTCTTACAAGAATTCAGCAAAAGATCAACCTCAGCCTCAGTAACAGGAGGTCAGCCTGGAGGGGCATCTGGCCCATAAAGATCTTTAGAAAGAGCCACAGGACCACCAGCACCATATAGCTGTTGAAAACTTTAAACAAAATCACAAAATTTTGTTTGAATTAACAGAAAACAAACAAAATGCACACACCTGCTGAGTAGGCAGTTGGGCTGAGCATGGCTGAGCCAGCCCAGGAACTGAAAGGCTGAACCTAGAGCTGTGTAGCAGGGGTAGGAAGCAAGGAGACAACCAGAGAGGCAGGAGCCATGAAGGGCTCTGCCTCATAGCTGGCCACCTGACTGCAGGGGGAAATGTGCCCAGCTAGGGAGGCCTGAGGAAAAGAAGGGAGCCTCTTGTTCTTACAACCCAAAGGCTCTCTGCCAACTCTTGCAGAAGGATGTGTGAATCCAAACAGTTCAGGCCAGATTCACAAGTGCAAGCTTTTAACCATCTAATTTAGGAACATCCCAACTGTCGAAAACGTACTGGGTTAGGGTCACTTCTGTACCTACTCAGGGAACTCTCCAGAATTCTGTATCCAGTGTCAGCAAATGAACACACACCAACTTTAGAGTAAAAGTAAGCTTTATAAAAGAAATCAAATTCAAGTAAAAGTAAATAAAATTAGTTCAGAGCTACAGTTGCTTACAGAAAAAAACAGAAGGTTAACAATGCAATTCTAGTTAAACTGAATCATTCTTAATTCAACAGGTCACCATTAAGTCATTCTTAGCATAGTTTCTTCTGGACTCTTGTACCCTTCTTGCTAGGGATGTACCCAGGAAGCATCCCGAGGGAGTGCTTCCGGGGCGCTTCAGCCCCTTTACTCTCCGGCCGGGGCAGGAGGAGAGGGGAAGGTAGCCCACTCTCCGGTGTCAGCCCCTGTGCCGCGGGCTCGGGCCCGGACCTACCCGGTTTCCCCTCCCCCAAGTCCCAGCTCCCCTGGACGGTTTTGAGGGCCTGGACCCACGTTGCGTCACGGGGTTCCTCGGGCCTCTCTCTTTCCCTCTCAACTCTGTCCCTCCCCCAATGTTCCCTTCCCAGTCACTTCCCTGAGCCGAGCCCTGTCGGCGTGCCTCCAGCAGGGCGTGGACAAGGCTTCAGCTCCTCCGGCATCCGAGTTCAGCCCGGGTCCTGTCGTGACTCTAGCTGGGCCGTGGACAAGGCTTCAGTTCCTTCGGCATCCGAGTGCAGCACGGGTGAGACAGGGCTCCGCTTCTCCCTCTCTGGCCCCTCCTTCCACCGAGGATCCCTCTGCCCCCGTCCTGCACGTGCCCGCCCTTTCTCTCCTAGCCCCGTTTGGCTTCCGCTTTTGGCCCCGCCCCCCACGTCCGCCGGCTCCGTCGGCGGCTCCCAGCTGATCGCCACTGCCTCCTCTGTCACCTCGGCGGGGCTCCACTCACCCCTCCCGGTGCTGTCCTGTCTGACGTCCTGCTGCCCGGTGAGTAGGGGATCGCACACCCCCATCGGCAAAAGCCCGGCCGGGTCTTGCAGGATGCAAGGGGCGGATGGGCCCTGTCGTGAAAAAAAGTTCGCATTACCATGGCGGCGCCCCGCCCTATGGGAGATTGTGAAGGAGAAAGGTTGTAAGGCCAGGTACCAGCGCATCAATCGCGCATTATTCTCCTTCATTGATGCCAACCACTGTAGTGGGGCATGGTCTGTGACCACCTGGAATGGGGCCCCCGATAAATAATACCGGAGGGAGCCCACGGCCCAGTGGATGGCCAACGCCTCCTTTTCAATGGTGGCGTAGGCCTGTTCCCGTAGGTCCAACTTCCTACTAATGTAGGCCACAGGGTGTTCCTCCCCCTCTACCACCTGAGAGAGGACTGCCCCCAATCCTACATTGGACGCGTCCATCTGCACCACAAAGGGCAAGGTAAAGTCGGGGCTGTGGAGGACCGGAGCCTTGCACAGTTTCCTTTTCAACGTGACAAAGGCCCGTTTCCCCTCCTCCGTCCACTGTATTACCTTGGGCTGTTTCTTCCGGGTCAGTTCAGTTAAAGGAGAGGCTATGGTGGCGAAATGGGGGACATGCTTTCGGTAATAACTGGCCAAGCCCAAAAACTGCTGGACCTGGGTCTTGGTATTAGGCAACTCCCAGTTCTGCAGGGCGTGTATCTTTTCCCACACCGGGCGGATGCACCCTTTCCCTACCATATACCCTAGGTATTGCACCTCCCGAAGGCCTATTTTGCACTTTTTCGGGTTGGCTGTCAGGCCGGCTTGTCCCAAGGCCTGCGCTACGGCCTTTAGGTGCTGAACATGCTCCTCCCAGGTTTGACTGAATACTATAATATCGTCAATGTAGGCCGCAGCATACCTTCCATGACCGCGCAACACCCGGTCCATTAGCCTTTGGAAGGTATGCAACGGCCCCATGTAGCCCAAAAGGCATCCTGACAAACTGGAACAAGCCTAGGTGAGTAGCAAAGGCTGTCTTTGCCTTGGCCCTCGCTGTCAAGGGAATCTGCCAGTACCCTTTCGTAAGGTCAAGAGTTGACAAGTAGGCTGCTTTCCCTATGGTCTCTAACAAGGTGTCAACCCTGGGCATAGGATAGGCGTCAAACCGGGAGATTGCATTCACCTTACAAAAGTCTATACAAAATCGTGTTGTCCCATCTGGTTTGCCCACCAGCACGGGTTCACTCCGCCAAGGGGAGTAAGATTCCTCTATAACCCCCAAGGCCAGCATATCCTTAACTTCTTTTTCCACTAGCTGCCACTTGTGGGGGGATGTCCGCCGGGGGGGTTCTCGTATGACCCGCCCGGGTTCCGTGCAAATATCATGCTGCATCAGTGAGGTGTATCCTGGTTTGGCCATGAACACCTGCTTATACTCCTCTATCAGGGTCCCCAGTTGGTCTCGCTGCCGGCCATCCAAGTTGGCCCCTACCTGAATGGGCAGTGGCTCTTCCCCTACGGGAGAGCTGTAGGCCGCCTCTCCGCCCAGGCCCCACTCGGGAGTTCCTAGGGTTCTAGGGCCCTCTCGTTCCTGCCATTCCTTCAAGAGGTTAATGTGATAGGTTTGTCGTTCGGGCTGTCTTCCCGGATGCTTTACCACATAGTTAACCTCTCCTACCTTGGCCTCAACTTCATACAGGCCCTGCCAGGTGGCCAGGAGTTTGGAGTCGCACGTGGGCAATAACACCAAGACTCTCTGGCCCGGGTGGAGCTGGCGACGTTTGGCCCGTCTATCATATCCCTGCTTTTGCTTCTGCTGGGCCCCCCTAAATGTTTCTGGGTGAAGGTTGCCACCCTAGCTAACTGCTCGCTTGGCTGGGTAATGTACGGAATCTGGTTGACGGGCTCGGACCCGGGGGCTTCCCAGGCCTCTTTGACCATGTCGAGTAACCCCCGGGGCTGTCGCCCATACAGTAGCTCGAATGGGGAAAATCCCAAGGAGCTCTGGGGTACCTCCCTGTATGCAAATAGGAGAACCGGCAGGAGGGTTGCCCACGCCCGGGGTTCCTCCCTCACAAACCGTCTCAGCATCCCTTTCAAGGTTTGGTTGAACCTTTCCACCAACCCATCCGTTTGGGGATGGTACACCGAAGTTTTGAGATGTTTTACTTTCATTAGCTTACACAGCTGTTTCATTAGTTTCCCCGTAAAATTGGTCCCCTGGTCTGTTATCAGGGTTCGGGGGAACCCAACC
>QEPC01013498.1:9435008-9469207 GCA_003113815.1 Sphenodon punctatus | reverse complement strand
CCACGTTGCGCCACGGGGTTCTTCGGGCCTCTCCCTTTTCCTCTCAACTCTGTCCCTCCCCCAATGTTCCCTTCCCAGTCACTTCCCTGAGCCGAGCCCTGTCGGCGTGCCTCCAGCGGGGCGTGGACAAGGCTTCAGCACCTCCGGCGTCCGAGTTCAGCCCGGGTCCTGTCGTGACTCCAGCTGGGCCGTGGACAAGGCTTCAGTTCCTTCGGTGTCCGAGTGCAGCACGGGTGAGACAGGGCTCCGCTTCTCCCTCTCTGGCCCCTCCTTCCACTGAGGATCCCTCTGCCCCCATCCTGCACGTGCCCGGACTTTCTCTCCTAGCCCCGTTTGGCTTCCGCTTTTGGCCCCGCCCCCCCACATCCGCCGGCTCCGTCGGCGGCTCCCAGCTGATCACCACTGCCTCCTCTGTCACCTCGGCGGGGCTCAACTCACCCCTCCCGGTGCTGTCCTGTCTGCCGTCCTGCTGCCCGGTGAGTAGGGGATCACAGCTCTCCTCTCAGGCAGAGTCAGAGAGTTGAGAGGGATCTTAAAGGTCACCTAGTCCAGCCCCCACCAATGCAGAATCCACTACAGTCAGAACACACACACGCAAAAATCTATTCAACCAGAAACAGAGTCTTTATAAAAAATCGGTTACAAGTAGAGATCAGGACCAACCAGAGCTCAATGATGCAATAACAGGGACAATCTTATAGAAGAAACATCCAGATGACTCAAACAAGTGAGTCACCCCCACACTGCAGGTGAGGCAAAAAATCAACCCCAAACCCTCCAAGTCAACTGCCAATCTGACCCAAGGGAAATGTGTTCCGAACCCTAAATATGGGAATCAGTTAGACCCTGAGCATGTGGGCAGGTCCCAACAGATAAGTATCTGTCTCCAGGCATCAGAATACCCCATCAGCCCCATTTCCACTTGCTGACAACTTTGATGCTTCAGGAAAAACAAAACAAAAAATGTTTCTGGGGTTTGGTTTTTTTGTTTGCTTTGGGGTTTTTTAAGAGATTCTTTTCCCTGAAATATCATTCCTGAGTTGTGTGTCATCAGGATATTCAGGTTCTTTCCTCCCACCATTACCCCTGAAAGCTTATTCCAGTAGTTTACTGCTCTGATGGGTAAAAGTCTTCTTCTAATTTCCAGGCTGTAACCATTTGCTCTTGTACCCACGCCCACTAGTTTGGACAAAACTTCCCTTTCTATTCTGCTAACTCCTCTGATAGTTGTACAACATGATCATATCTTCTCTTTGTCTTTGTTTTCTAAGTCTATAAAGCCAAGTTCTTTTCACCTTGTCTCATGAGATGGTCTCCATTCCTCTGATTGCAAGTAGAACAAAATTGCTAGTTGGGTTCTCTTCTCTTAGATGGCCACAAGTAGAAATAAATTACATATCAGTTCTTAAATAACTTTTAAAGTTTTTATCAGTTCATGTTAATTTAATTCTCGTTCTGTCTCCAGTTCCTGTGAAATTGACAACCACACTGTTTACTCGCTAACTGAAGTGTCTTCCCAGCCCCCTTAAGACTCTGCAAGTCATTTTGCACACCAGCATCGTGGTGTTAGTGCCCATTGTTCCCAAGGCAGAGCTGTGCATTCACCTTAATTCAAATCTGTATGGCTCAGGCCCCTTTCTGTCACTCATATAAAGTTACATTTTATAATTTCTACATTACAACTCTGGGCTGTAAAAATTTTTTGTCATTTTACTCAACATTTCACAAAGACTAAATTTCCAGCGGACACAGCTTACATACATACATAAATGTATGCAGAAAGATCCAAAATCGTGTCCTTCAGTTACTCAGAGATTACACACTATTTTGGTGAGCATCAACAAACAAGGTATATGCAGCAACATGGAAGGAGTTTGTGGCCACGAGAATGGACATTTTCCATGGAATGCTTCACTTTCTTCAGGAGGGTCTCAAAATGGATCTCAAGGCAAATACAGTGAGCAGCCACACTCAACATCATTTGCTGCTCCTTGGCCATTTGCGCTCATGTGAAAAGATTTTTGAAGGTCTCTTTTCTTCTCTGGCCTCCTGTGTGTCACCGCTTTCCCTCCTGGATGTCAAACTTTGGACAATGATTTGGGCTCCCTTTGAACCTCTTTCCCAAGTATTTTTGTACTTTAGGATGATCAGGATTCAATTTCTGGTCACCATCTCACTAGCCAGAAGAATATTGGAGGCGGGAGCTCTGTCATCAGACCCAGACCATGTTAGTTCCACAGTGATAGACTGGTTCTTCATTCTGATTTTTGGAAGAAAGGAGGGATCAGTTCAGTTCATAGGGAGACAGGAGATCTCACTACATTTGTTTTGACTGAATCCACAGCAGCTTCAGTAGCAGCAGTGGCATGCCTCAATTTATTCTAAATCTAGGTCCTTTAGGATTGATTCTGCCCTGATTATTTCATTTGGGCATAAAAAGAGAAGAAGGAAGGGTTTAAGGAGTACCTTGGCTAGATGCTGGGGAAATTATTATGGAAGTATATAAAGATTCTAAACTCCCTTTCCCAGAAGGAAGCGGGAGAGGGTAACCAATGCAGCTTTGTTAGGCAAAGCCACCTCCAGGAAATTTGAAGGGATGGGCAAACAGAACTGAGTTCAGAAATTTGGTTTGGTTTGGTTCGAAAATCGAGTTTGGTTCAGAAGTTCGGTTCGGTCAACCGAACTATTTGAGCTTGGTACGAACTACGAACTTCCGAACAGAGTTCAGAAATTCAAACCCCATTGAACTAAAGGGAATATTATCTTTTAGGGATGGGCGAACAGAACTGAGTTCAGAAATTCGGTTCGGTTCAGTTCAGTTAGAAAATCGAGTTCAGTTCGGTTGACCAAACTGGTCAAAGTCAGTCTGAACTCCGAGCTTCCGAACTGCGTTCATCCATCTCTAGAAATTTGCAGAGCTGCCACATCTTCACCTGCCATTACAGAATAAATACTCTGGTACAGGCAACCTTTGGTCATGGAGTGCTTCACAGAGTCCTTCAGGACAACTAGCGTACTGGCCTTGAAGGAGGTAAGGAATTTTCTCCTGGCTGAAGGGGATCTGTCTGTCCTTGTGAAGAGACTATTTGGGGGCTTCCCTACAGCCAGCCACCCTGTCAGTAATAGCAGAGGGAAAGTTTCAGCTTTTCTTCCCTGTACATTTCCTTTCTGGTTTCTGGCAGGGTGGTCACTCTTCCCCACTCTTCTCAGATTCCAGGACATGTTGGTTGTAGTCTCCATTTCCCAGATAGGAGGGACAGGGCATTACAGATTTGGATTAATCCATACCTGCTCATAACGGACAGTTATGGATTAATCTGTACGGAACCACAACACGCCTGTTGTGGTTCGGTTTGAAATCTATAAAGAATTTTAAAAATAACCTTGCACATGCAAAATGGCCACTGGATCATTCTGTGCATGAGCCACCGCCATTTTGGAAAATGCTGTGCATGTGCAGAATGGTCCAGTGGCCATTTGTGCATGCGCAATGGTTTTAATTTTTAAAAGTTATTTTTAATTTTTAATTGATTTAAATACAGATCCGCAGCACCATAATTAAATCCAGAATTAAATCTCGGGATCCGTAATTCCCTCCAGACACCCATACCTACCAGGTAGTTTCCTTGGACAGTGGGCGGCAGGGGGAAGGATGAGAGAGGGTGCAAAATGGGTTGTGAACCAAATTTATAGCAGTTGCCTTGTCATTAAAAGTACAATTAATTGTATTAGTCAAATAAAATCAGCTTGCAGAATGCCAGATGCCCACCCTGACTATAAGTCTTTATAGGATAACCATCACATACAGTTTTTACTGTTTCTTTGAGAAGTCTCAGATGCCTTTATAGCCATCATATAGCAATGTCTACAACATTCCAAGCCACGGACTTCCATTCACGCTGCTCCTCACTCGGTTCATAGTTCCCCTTCTGGAGGGATGATAATCACGCACCAATTGATGCTTCCACAGCTGCCCTGGATTCCTGCAGACCCTCCAGGCAGGCGGAGGCCTGCCCTGGATTCCTGCAGACCCTCCAGGCAGGCAGAGGCCTGCCCTGGACTCCTGTTGACCCTTCAGGCAGGTAGCAGCTCGCCCCAGACTCCTGTAGACCCTTCAGGCAGGCAGCGGCTCGCCCCAGACTCCTGCAGACCCTTCAGGAAGACAGTGGCCCGGCCCGGACTTCTGCAGACCCTTCAGGCAGGCGGCCCTCAAGAAAATCATCTCTAGCTGCAGGTGTCTCAGCATTCATCTTCCCCTGGTCCTCTGCATCTGCCAAAACAGGGGGTTATCTCTCAGTTGAATTTTTTATTTCTGCAGTTGTCCCAGCTGTACTCAACCTGACCTTAGAATTTGTGGGGCCTAAATGACTTCACTCCCTTACCATGAACCTGCTCATTTAGCCAGTGGCAGTGTAGCAGAAAGGAGCATCTTGAACACAGAAGCTTTCACTCAACAACCGCCCCAAATGGTGCAGGGAGGAGACATCTCTTCCAATAGCTGGGGGGGGAGGGTGGAGAGGCAGCCCAATTTTACTGCCTCAGACTCCTGCAGACCCTTCAGGCAGGTGGAGGTCTGCCCCGGACTACTTTAGACCCTTCAGGCAAGCAACAGTCCACCCCGGACTACTGCAGACCCTTCAGGTAGGCGGCAGCCCAGCCCGGACTACTGCATACCCTTCAGGCAGGTAGAGGCCCGCCCCAGACTACTAAAGACCTTTCAGGCAGGTGGGGGCCCACCCCAGACTACAGCAGACCCTTCAGGCAGGCAGTGCCTGCCCTGGACTACTGAACACCCTTGAGGCCTGGACTCCTGAAAACCCTTCAGGCAGGCAGCCCTCAAGAAAAACTCCTCTAGCTGCAGGTTTCTCAGTATTCATCTTCGCCCGGTCCTCTGCATCTGCCAAAACAGAGGGGTATCTCTCAGTTGAATTATTTTACTTATGCAATTGTCCCAACTCTCCTCAATGTGGAGTTAGAATTTGTGGGGCCTACATGGCCTCACTCCCTTACCATGAACCTTCCCCTTTAACCATTGGCAGTGTGGCAGAAAGGAGCATCTCACACACAGAAACTTTCACTCTTACTCACCCTACACCACAAAACCACCCCAAATGGGGGAGGGAGGAGAAATTGGTTCCAGTTGTTGAGGGGGGGAGGCAGCCCAACTGTATGTGGAGAAGGGACCCGGTCAGAACCACCAGCAGTTCCAGCCACCACTGTGGTGGGGTCCAGCAGCAACTCATTCATGAACAGGAACCCCACCCCCAGGTTTTGCTGATTTCTGGAGAGGGCCCACCAACCAGGTAGTGGATAGAGAAGGCAGGCCAGGAAGTGACTGCAAACATCTGAAGCAGGGGCTCGGAAATTGCCCTGCCCACTTCCCCTCTCTCATCTCAATGGCAGTGTTAGAAACAGACAGAAACAGGGACCATGAGCTGAGCTTCCCTCCCCCACCCCACTCCCATTTGAATGGCAATGGTAGAGCCTTGAAGAAGGGGCCAGGCCGGGCCATGATGGATACCATGGCACCACAGCACGGGGGGAGGGGCTCTCATGAGGTCTTTATTCTCCCCACTCTCAGGTTACTTGGTCCAGCAGCAGAGATGAGAGCCCCTACAGCTCAGTGACAGGAGTCTGATGTGGCTTCAATACAGGCCAATGCTGCCATCACCACTCAGGATTGGGAGGGAGGAGAGTTGAACCTAGAGCCCCCACGTCAGGCCACTACCAGGTACCCCAATCCCAAGGGCAGCTCTCACTTACCCTTCGGGCACAGCAGCACATCAGGGTGGAAGAAGGCAGGGCCAATACTCAGAAGCCGTTACAGCTCTTGAAAATAAAATAAAAGGGGTTCACTGCCTTTCTGCACCCTGGTGAAACAGACCCTTTTCTAAAAGGGCTTCAGCTGTCTTTCCACACCCCGGTGAGGCAGATTCCCTTTTAAATTCTATCGGGACCAAGTGAAAATACTACTATGTTGAGAGGGTGAGGAATTACTCCTCTACTGTTTTAAATAATTACTCTTTGTTCAATCAAATAGATCTTTTATTTAGTGAGCAAGACAATTTAACATACCAATTGCAACTGAAGCATTTGCACCTTTAACATATAATCCTTCACCTACTCTTAACTACTTAAAACACATAGAAAACATGTATTCTTACATGTCAGAGGTCTCAGGTCTGGTCTCAGAAGGAGGGCAGGGTGGGGGCCCAAAAAGCCTCAAGCGAGAAAGCCTAGCTGTGGAGCAAGTTGCAGAACTTCCTAAGGAGAAGTTCCAAAGTGGGTGGATCACCAAGCTCATCAGTTCCCCTGAGGGATGGCAATCGAGGACCGTGAAGGCAAGTTCTTTGTCTAGGGACTAACCTTTTATGCTGTTTCCCTTATGAGTTATCTAGAGCACAAGGCTAACAGTTCCACATCAAGAAAGTCCCTCCCCTTCGCTATTCAGGTTTGGGGGTCCTTCCCTGTTTGTCACTTGTTTGGGGTTTGGCATGACCAGATTAGGTCCTGCCTGTCCTCCTTCCAGAAGAAAGACATGACCTTAGGCCATAGATCCCCCACACCCCTTCTCTGAGGCATCTCTCTGTCTGAGAAAGCCATTTTTCCCTTATTGCATTGCTTGGTTTTTATCTGCAACCTTGTTCTGGGAACAGAAAGTTCTTACTAGTAGTTCTTACTGGGGCCTTTCCTCTTGTTGATGACAAGAATGTATCCCCTTCCTAAGTCTCTCTCCTCCTGCCAGCCTGTTTTTTATAATATGCATTTCTAATAATTCCTAAGCTAAAAATTACTATAAAGCATATAGCAAGCAAATAAAACATATAGGAAACTCATAGCATCCTTTCAATAGTTACAGACATAAATGTAAATCCAGCATGCTTTGGTTACATTTCAGCAAAGAATAGGTTACAATAGCATTTGATGTCTCTTCTGGCATGTTTGTGTCAAAAGAACCACTTTTGCTTTGGTTTCATTGTAGCAAGGAAATTGGCATCTTTGTTGGGCCAAAAATGATTTCACAACAGTTGCCCACTTGTTAGTTGAGCACTTCGCAACTAACATATAACTCATTTTTTGATATTTTGGAACAACATAAAATGTTCTGTGTCTTAAAGGAACTATTTTGTTTTTCATCCTGGTTGTGTTAGCCAATGCTACAATAGTATTATTTGTTTCCTTAATTTGCTGCTTCATTAGTTATTAAGTATTATTATTATTATTATTATTAACAAACATTTATATAGCGCCAGCAGTGTACCTGGCACTTTACAAAGTAATAAAATAGACACGGTCCCTGCCCCTAGGGCTTACAATCTGAGAGACAGGAGCTGGGGGAGAGACTTAGGAAGGGGAACAGAGGGAGAGACAAGGGGTCTAACATTCATGAAGATACAAGGTCTCAAGTGCACGTACTTGGCTTGGTTACGATGAGAATGACAGCAGGCAGGTCCATGTTTCAAGGATAAGGGTAGACCGATCGTAGGTATAGGAATAGTGGCTAAGCAGGATAAAGAGTCAGACAGAGCAGAGTGAAAGAGGTGAGTTTTAAGGAGAGATTTGAAGGTATGAAGGAAGGGTGGAAGGCGGATGTGGACAGAGAGGGAGTTCCAGGCATGGGGGGCAGCAAGTGCGAAGGGACGAAGGTGCTTAGGAGAGCCGGGAAGGCATGGAAGGGTGAGAGAAGGGACAGAGGAGGAGCGAAGTGCATGGGTTGGAGTATGCAGGGCGATAAGTGCAGAGAGGTCGGGGGGAGCAAGATTGTGAAGAGCTTTATAGGTGAAGAGTAGGAGCTTGTGCAGGATTCGTTCAGGAAGGGGAAGCCAAGGAAGCGAAGAGAGGAGGGGCTGCACATGGTCTGTACCAATCAGGAAAGGTGAGCACCAGATGCTTTAGTCCCTCTTGAAGAACTTGGTTGCTGTTAGTTAGGGGCTGGCGTAGTGAACCCAGTAATCCTCCTGCAGTTCCCAATTTGTTGGCCATTGTTTCAATATTTATGCTATTTAATACAGCTCCACCTGTGCCTATTGAGCCTGACATATCTCTGGTATGTCTGGATTGACTGGCAAATTTTGTTTTTCTCCTTCTGCTCTTAAATACTGAAAGGATTGCAACAGGCTTCAAAGAGTTGCTCGACATATGGTGCGCACTGTGGTTGTTCTTTGCTAATGTTATATGCTGCCAGTTTGATGGTCAGATTTACAAACTGAATGTACCCATCCATTATGTGCACACATTTGTTCCATTGTGTTTGTATGGACGAGGTATTATGTGGGTGTGGCTGAGGTGTTCCAGTCCAGATATGCATTTACATAATCCTCTCTTGGGATTGCAAAGTTGTTTCTGCATCTATACCCGGGGTTTAGAATGCAGAAAGCTGGGTCCCATGGAGACTGGATCTGTGTGTCATTTTTGAAAACATCCAATTCCCCAGTAAATTTTTAATTTTTCCCACAGAATGTCCTCCTGCATACCTAATGTGCATGCCCTAGAAATCCATACATTCTTAACATTATTGATGGTACATTGCATAACATTTTTCCGTTTAAGTGTGACATTTACTACTTCCTCCCCCCACATGGCATACTTAACATATACACAGGTGTTTACAATGTTTGCTTCATGGGTTCCATCAGCGCGTAGATCGTGCTGCTGAAAGAATGTTTGTATTTGGGCAAGGATAAGGGGTAGCATGAAAATTTTATTAACACAGCAGTTCAGTGGTGTAGCAGCAATTGGCTAGGCAAAACATGGCAGCTTGGTGTGTTTAAGTTCCACTTGCAGCCCAAAGCAAGATCATGGGCTTTGCAAAAGTACAGAAACATTGCTATCTTGGATGCTGGTGTGGGTATGAGCTGTAACCTGTAAAAACAAATAAAGCATGTTGCCTGCAAAGCAGAAGCTAAAATTCATGGAGACAGGTCTGCGTTGCTGTGTGGACAAATATTTTGCATGATAGTGGATTGCAGCAATGAGGTGTTGTCACTCAGGGTGTCATCTGGCACAGGATGCTGGGCTTGGGAGTTGTTTGGCAAAAGGAATCTGGGGCTGAGATTCGGTAGGCATCAAAGGCAGGGCATGGGAGTCATGTGGGACTTTTCAGGTGTTTAGGAGCCATAGGCGTTGTTGATGGCAGGGACCACATTAGGAACATCACAGACAAGATAAAGAAAGGGTGCATGTCCTACTTTTTAAGTAAATAAAACACAACAGGTTAGGTAACAATCCCCCTCTCCCCTTGTTCTTAATGTTCCATTCAGAGGAATAAACCAAGGAAGAATGTTGCCTTTTGCCACTTGAATCACAGACAATTTGGCAAATTCTGGTCTGGGTGTGGGGTGCAAGTAGCTGCACCTTTAAACTGTTTTAATTGGATCAGCCTTGCCAAAATGGCAAAAGGTTCAGCCCACTTACTACAAACTGTCTTAGCATGACAAGAGATCCCACGGACCAGTCTATTCTTGCATGTAACCTTTTAATTTTGTTTTGGGCCTTTTTACTGCTTAAATTCAGCAGTAATAACTTGATTGATTTTACTTTTGCAAAGCTCCAATTTAATAAAACATCAATTGGACACCCTGTAATGTGGACTCTATACAAAGGGCTTCCCCCACCCCCCTGGGAAAAGTGCCCATTGAAACAGAAACTCTGGGTTTTTTCCTTGACTGTGGCTGTGAGAGTTTGAAAAGGAATGTAAACTATCAAGGTTACAGATAAGCAGTGTGTGAGATTTTGTTAGAGGCAGCTTTTTGAACAGTCTGTGGATCTGCACTCCTGTGCTGGATTTTAAACTTTTTACACAAGCTTTTAAAAACTTTTGCCACCAAGCTTGGATTTTTAATCACTACTAATTACTTTTTGGGACTTTAAATTTGAAGATGACAACAAAGAACAAATCTAAAAATGACAACCAAAACTTTGGTGCCAGCAGTGTGGTTTTTAACACTAAAAAGGTACTGGTTTTTTTTTGTAGCTTTGGGTAATTTAGCAATGTTTAGCTGGTATTCTGGTGTCTGCTTGATTGCTAGCATAGGGGAAACTATTATTATGCACCCCCCTCCTGGGCCAATTCCTTGTCTAGTCACAATCTTTAACTTCTTCATTGGTTCAGTCAGAGACTTCCTGTTACATAATCCTTCTTTAACCTTCTTTTACAGCTTTTTGCTGTTTACATTTCATAATCCTTCTCCTATTTTACTTTCCTGCCCCAAATACTGCTTTCTATCACTTTTCCTATTTGCAGCTCCCTGTGCGTGTCACTGTATGGACAGTATTAACACTTTGCATTCCTTACCCTTCTCTTACCCTCTGATCTACATATTTTGTCTTGCTACTGATGTGTTTTGCAGCCCAGTCACTATCACTTAAGAGGAGCTTGACAGTGGAAACAATTCTTCATACAATCCTTTTGTGAACCAACCATCATTACTTCAATTAATACTAGCATAGGTCTTGGCTTTGGGAGTAACGACACCTTATCTGTTTTTATTTTGATTTTTAATTCAATATGCTTTGCCTGGTTGTTTTTTTTACTGCAATTGGCCAGAAGCTTATGTTTGAGTTCATAGGTTTTAACCAATTGTTTGGGGGCTTGTGAGCCTTGCAAATACAGTGTCTTTTACTCTTTGCTTGGTGGGGAAAGTTTGCAAAACGGTGTTTAAAAATTGGTAAAATATTCAGGTCTGGCTCTTTAAAAATGCTAGCTGCAAAAATCCTGACAGCTCCATTGCTGATATGCTAATTGCCTTTGTTAACTATGTGATTGCTGGTTGCAGTAGATGAATGCAAACCTAGCCCAAAAGTCCAAATGTAGGGGAATTTGCAAAGAAGCAATTAGAGTCCGGGTTTAGGAGAATTTGCAAAGAAGCAATTAGCCAGGTTCAGCACCGCGAACCACTTAGAGCTTTGTGGGATTGAAGCCAGCACATGGGGCAATTTGACTACCATGGGGAAACATTTGCAGGAGTTTTGCCATCTGTCTTTAAAACTGGCCAGATTGGGGAATCAAAGGTGGATTGAACTGGTACCAGTACTGCTTAGAGTGCTGTGCGGTACCTGCAGACACAGTTAACTTTCTGCCTTGCAGCTGCTTTGTGAAAGAGTGAATCTTTGCCTGACATACTTTATGGGTGTCTGGCTGTCCCTTTTTCTGCTCCCTAAGCTGGATAACCAACATTTTTATTTTTGTCTTGCTTTTCTCTAATCTTTGCCTATATTTTGGTTTGTCTGGGCAGGATTTTAACCCTTTCCCCAATTTCCCACGGGGGACCCCTCCCCGCTCGCTCCCTTTGAACCAGAGCATAATGTTTGGTGCAAATGCTTTCCTTGGGCAATCAGATTTAGTATTTTCACTGAGAAGGGATGAACCCAGATTGCACTTTACCAAGACAGCAAGCTGGTGTCTGGTTACATGCAGCTGTTTGTGTACTGCTGCTGATAGCTAAGCAACAGAAGTAGACAGAACAGCGATTTTTGGCAAATGTGCCATTTTCGTTGGTAAATAGTTAGGTGATCCCCGCACAACGTGTCGCCTTCAGAAGTGTGCCTGGTTTCAAGCACAACCTCCCTTGTCCCTGCCGTTTTGTGCAGCTGGCTCACCAAGTATTTTTCACGATTGTTTAGACTTTGTCTATTACACAGGTCGACTACTGTGAGCACTCAGGCATAAGACCTCAGTCTTTATGGGCTCAATACCCCCCCTCATGCATATCTTCACCACTGAAAATAAAATAAAAGGGGTTCACTGCCTTTCTGCACCCTGGTGAAACAGACCCTTTTCTAAAAGGGCTTCAGCTGTCTTTCCACACCCCGGTGAGGCAGATTCCCTTTTAAATTCTATCGGGACCAAGTGAAAATACTACTATGTTGAGAGGGTGAGGAATTACTCCTCTACTGTTTTAAATAATTACTCTTTGTTCAATCAAATAGATCTTTTATTTAGTGAGCAAGACAATTTAACATACCAATTGCAACTGAAGCATTTGCACCTTTAACATATAATCCTTCACCTACTCTTAACTACTTAAAACACATAGAAAACATGTATTCTTACATGTCAGAGGTCTCAGGTCTGGTCTCAGAAGGAGGGCAGGGTGGGGGCCCAAAAAGCCTCAAGCGAGAAAGCCTAGCTGTGGAGCAAGTTGCAGAACTTCCTAAGGAGAAGTTCCAAAGTGGGTGGATCACCGAGCTCGTCAGTTCCCCTGAGCGATGGCGATCAAGGACCATGAAGGCAAGTTCTCTGTCTAGGGACGGGCCTTCTTTGCTGTTTCCCTTATGGGTTATCCAGAGCACAGGGCTAACAGTTCCACATCAAGAAAGTTCCTCCCCTTCGCTATTCAGGTTAGGGGGTCCTTCCCTGTTCGTCACTTGTTTGGGGTTTGGCATGACCAGATTAGGTCCTGCCTGTCCTCCTTCTGGAAGAAAGACATGACCTTAGGCCATAGATCCCCCACACCCCTTCTCTGAGGCGTCTCTCTGTCTGAGCAAGCCATTTTTCCCTTATTGCATTGCTTGGTTTTTATCTGCAACCTTGTTCTGGGAACGGACAGTTCTTACTAGTAGTTCTTACTGGGGCCTTTCCTCTTATTGATGACAAGAATATATCCCTGTCAGCATATTTCTCTCTCCTCCTGCCAGCCTGTTTTTTATAATATGCATTTCTAATAATTCCTAAGCTAAAAATTACTATAAAGCATATAGCAAGCAAATAAAACATATAGGAAACTCATAGCATCCTTTCAATAGTTACAGACATAAATGTAAATCCAGCATGCTTTGGTTACATTTCAGCAAAGAATAGGTTACAATAGCATTTGATGTCTCTTCTGGCATGTTTGTGTCAAAAGAACCACTTTTGCTTTGGTTACATTGTAGCAAGGAAATTGGCATCTTTGTTGGGCCAAAAATGATTTTACAACACTCTATCCATGGAGCCTTAAGGACAGGCAGTTACATTAGGGGTGTGGTGGGAGCCCTGCCACTCTAGAGCATCCACTCAAGGCCAAAAGCCATTGTTGGGCCCCAGAACAGACAGGGCCCTGAGCAGCCACCCTGCTCTTTACCCCAGCCTAAGGCCACCCCTGCTCTTTCCCAGGCTCCTGCAGCCACTACATCATCACTCAAACATCTGAGAAAAGGGAATACAAACAGCAGGTGGCGTGGCTCAGTAAAGCCTTCTCCAGCATTAATCTACCTAAGCCCTAGGGCCCTTCAGCCTCTATAGCCCTCAAATACCTGTTCAAGCAGGGGTGTGTGACTCAAGAAAGTTCTCCAGCTGTAGATGTCCCAGAGTTCCACCCCAGGGGGATGGTGTGTATCACCTATTGATGTGCTCCAATCCCCCCTTTCCCAAGCACTCCCTTGCCAGATAAGCTTGTTATATTTAATAAATCATGGTCTTTGGACAAAGTCTTCTAGAGCTAAATCAAGAAATACTTGGGTTATAGATATTTAAAGTATCTCATACAGCATTCAAAATGACATCGATTCATGGGAAAAACCAAGCACAGAGACACCGGCAGTGGATAATTTGTAAATAAAATCAGGAAGACTGCCCAAAATGCCACATCCCCTGCCAGAGGAAGGAACTGATCCTTAGTTTCCAGCTAGCACCCAAATACTGGGCCACCCTGCCTCTTTAGAAAGTCAGGCGTTCTTCCAATTTAATCTGTAACCAGGACAGGGGTTGAGACAGGAAAGTCATTAAAGAGTGCCAAAGAAGCCATCCATGGTTTTTTTTCTGGCTTTTGTTTCTAACCGTGAAATAGCCAAGATTGGCCTTTTCCTGGTCTGTCACATTTTGGGATACATATTCCTACTGGGAACATTTCGTGGGGCTCACCCTCCCCCCTCCTTTGAATTGAATAGCCAAGACCAAGCCTTGGAAAGCCCCTTCCCCCTCCACAAATTAAGTCCAGGACACCAGAGGCATGTCTCCCTCTTAGGTATAATATTCCCCAGGTATAATATTCCCCAGGCTCTGAATGCCCAGAACACAAGTTAGCATTCCCTTCCTGACTTCTTCCTACCATGTGCTGCTTTTTGCTGGGCAGGGATCTGATCCCTAGTCAGGCAGAAGGCAGCTCTGCATCACTACTCTCCTTGCCTTCTCCTTCTTGGCACTGCAATGCCAGGTACTGCTCAATGCAGATGCTCTAGTCAGGAAAACGTTCTGGGGAGACAGGACCTGCAAAGCAAAGAATGAGCTGTGGTGAGGATGGAGGGTAGAGCAGATCAGTTTGGGGACGGGGCAAAGCTGTTGGCACCAGCTCCCACGGAGGTGCCATTGGTCTGCTCGGTGCAGCATTTATGTCCTTAGGAAGGATCTCTTTCTGATCATTTTTCTGTTGGAGACATCCACTCCCCACCAGCCTGGGAACCTTGTCACTCCCTGACAGAGGGACAGACCTGATTGGGAAACACCATCCAGAATTTCCAGGCAGTTTCTCTACTCTTTCAGCTCTGGGTCGCTCACCATTATGTGGAAACTAAGCCTTCTCCCACTCCTGTAACCTCTGCCACAAGCTGGAGAGAGACCAGAACTGGGTTAAAGTGAGAACCAAATTGACAAATTTGGTTCCCCCAATACTCCAACTACATACTTCTTTTGAAGCCATGTCGCCCTCAACCCGGCCCTAGGGGGTGGTTCTGGCCAGGAAACACTGGTGTATTGAGCCAGCAGATTGCATCTGAGTGTGGGCAGCCATGTCTGTGAAGTTTCCATTGTCATGAAGTGATGATCACTGTTTCCTGTTTGGCTTTTGCTTCTCTGAAGCTCTTCAAATCAAGAAAACTGCCCCTGCATGGGTAGGAAGCATTGTTGATCCTATGCCCTATAGAAAGAAGGGAAGTGAGGTTGGACTGAGAGAGTCAAGAAAGCCCTGGGGACTGGGCCCTTTGACTCAATCAGAGAAAGACTTTTATTCTCACCCCCAAATCCCCAGTCTCCAGTGGCCCCTCACAAGCGGTGGCAGCAGGGTCATAGGAGCTTGAGATGTAGGAGCAGGATGACTTCCTGTGCCCTGTCCCCCTGATCCTAGGGCAGCATAGCTTTCCTCCTGGGGCTAAGGACAGCACGACTCTCCCTTCCCACCTCTTGGGACCAGGGAACAGCATGGGTCCCTGCACCTCAGCCCTTTCTGGCATCTGGACTCAGCCCTTTGGCCCAACCCCTACCAGGGCTAAGACCAACCCTGCTCAAGGTCCTCTCACACTCACAGACTCTTTATCATTCAGCAGCAGCACTGAACTCTTCTCTCCTCGGCCACCTCAACACAAATGAACATAGATGGCTTCCCCAGGCAACAGAATCTTGCTGCCTCTGTGAGCTCAGTGTGATGTTATCACCCTTTATGAGGTCACAAACTGAAGCCAGCACCAGTCATGAACCTGGTCACCTTTATCTTCCACCTTGTCCAGTCCTATTTTAATTCCCTTTGAATTGACACAAAGATGGGACATGGGGCAGCCTGGCTGGTTAGTGTGATCAGAAGGAGCAGGCAAAGTAAAGCCACAGGATCCACAGGCTGCACTGGCTCCCCAGTTAAGGGAAGCTGCCCCAGAGCTCTGAGTGCTATTAGTCCCCAAGGCCTCCTCACTAAACACCCTCAAGCACCTGACCCACCCCTGCCCCAGACACCACAAATACAAACAAAATGTCCAATAACAGCCTGCTCTGGCTTTGAAAAACTTCCTGCTGCTCTATAATCTCTTTCATAAGCTAGACATGAACCTTTGTTTTGCCAGTATTTATTTCATAGCTCTATCACAGTATTACCCTCTACTTTGTCCTACACCATCCCTGCACAATCAGCTGTACTGGACACACGGATGTGTGTAAAGTATAAAGTACTTCCCACTAAGTGGGAGTACTTCCCATTAAGTATAAAGTTTTTCCTAAATTCCAGATGTGTCTTCTCCTGTGTGGCTTCTCTGAGAGCGGACTCTCTCATAGCTCAGTGCACAGAAGCTTTATTGTTGTTTTAATAAGAGCAAGTGAAATAAATCACAACTGTACCCTATTTCTAGGGCCAAATGTGAATCCTTGACCTTTTCTAGGTCCTACCAGTGGAAATGGCTACTGCTTTTTGTTCAACCCAGGGGCGTTGCTAGGGGTGGGCTGAATGGGCTAAAGCCTCTGATCTTTTCCCCGGAGCCCCGGATCGCAAGCAGACTGTGCAGTGATGTGACAGCCTCCTGCCTGAGATCTGGGGCTCCAGGGAAAAGATCTGAGACTCAAGTGTGGTGTGCGCTGACCTCAGGGAAGCCGAGCAAGCCCTTGTTTTGTTTGTGGCGGCTGCAGGGTGGGCTCAACCCCGGCACCCCTCCAGTCAATCATGCAGCAGCAGCACGTGCTGTGGAAAGGAGCCAGTCAGCAGCCTAGAGAGCCATGCAGGTGCCTGAGACCTGCACACAGTGACCAGAGCGCATTCCTTCCACTGTCCTTAGTGCTCAGCGTGGTGGTGGCCAGTGAGGCTTGTGAATTGGAGGCGAACTAAGAGAGTCTTCTCTTCTTCTTGAGGAAATTGAGGTGAGGACTGGACTTGGAGTGACTTAGAGCCGGAGAGGAGGAGGCAAGGTGGGCAGTATCACAACAGATCAGATCAGTGCCGCGCTGCCCGCCCCATAGAACTCCAGTCCAGCCTCCAATGAGTGAAGCTGTGTAAGCCTGTCACAGGCAGCAGGGCCTCTCCTCAGACTCAAAGCTGCCCTACCACTGCTCAACCTCTACCAACAGAGCCAAGATCCTCCTCTGTGGGGCTTCTAGGGACAGGGGGAAATGGGATCCCCCCATAGAGCCAAGCTCCTCCTCTCTGGGGATGCTAGGGACAGGGGGAAATGGGATCCCCCCATAGAGCCAAGATCCTCCTCGGTGAGGTGGCTAGGGGCAGGGGGCAATGGCATCCAAGAACTTCCTCTGTGGGACTGCTAGGGGCAGTGGGATCCCCCCATAAAGCCAAGACCCTACTCTGTGAGGCTATTAGGAGCAATGAGATCTCCCCCATCCCTAGAACCATGAGATGTCAGATTTCCTGTTGAAGGGCAGAGTGCAAGGTGTAAAGGTACTTACTTTTGTATGCTACTTGAGGCGGGGACTCAGGGAGGTGGTTAGTTACTGAGAGGCCCACAACTCTGGATGAAAGAAAGGGAAGGGAAAGCAAGTCAAAATTTCACTGGCTGTTGGGAGCTAGGGAAGTATATTAAAGGAAAGTATGGGGAGGGCTTGTTCAGAAAAGATCAGGTCCTCTAAGGTAAACTGCCCCCTTTTCAGGAGGTAAATGACCAAATGCTTGGGCATGTAGCCTGTGGGGTATGAATTTTCTCCAGTGGCAGATTTGCCCCCAAAATGGGGCTTTGGTCACCACAGTTGTAAGCCCCCTTGCCTCTGTTCCTGTCCCTGATTGTGGTACGGAGAGCTGCAGGAAGTGGCAGCAAGACATTGGGGGTTGGGTAGCAGGAACTATGAGGGGGAGTGGAGGAGATGCTGCACATTTGGTGGGGGTAGGGATTGGAGCGGGCAGGGGGGCACAATGGCTATGGGGTGGGGGAGCGCAAATTGATTATTGGTGACACAAATGAACTGGTTATATATCTAGAAGAATGTCTCTTTGCATGGCATAATGTGCTTAATAGGCTGCCTTTTGCGGTGTCTTGTGTGTTTGATTGTGGCTTGGCCATTTGGAATTTAGTGCTCTGTATGCGTGCTTTATTACTTGCTTTCTACTTGTGGAATGCTTGTAGTTGGAATTGTGGGAAACACCCAGTTGTAAACCATCATCGAGGGTGCAGTGAGCACAGACAACCTCCATTTTGAAGAAGACCAAAAGCGCCTTTAAAGTTAATTCACATTCACGCAAGCCAGGCAGTGGCCCCCAGGCAGTGCCCCTAGGCCTGTAGGACTGCCAGCAGCTTTGTCGCTGGCAGGAATACTTTAAGTAGCTTGGGTACAAGCCCCTGACCTTTTTAGGACCTAAAAACGCCCCTGGTTCAGCCACTAGAAAAGAGTCGTTACTAAATCGACCCAGCTGAGAGGTTTGTCTATATGCGCTCAGTGGAGAGTACACACACATCCGGTGGGTGTGTGCACGTGTGTTCACACAGGGTGGATGCGTGTGCACTGGGTGTGCACCCACGCACCACCCATTCATGCCCCCTCATGAAGTAGCCAGAAAAAAAACAGGTTGCTCAGTGCGTGGAGATGGGTGGTGATGGGTGGAGGTACATGGGTTGCAGGAGCATGTGCCCACCTACTGCCACTTTTAGATGGGCATTTGCACATATGTCCACTGAGTAGAGACGCATGGGCTTGTTCTGTTTGAAAGCAGCCACGGACACTAGATATTGGCCCATTAGCTAGCTATCTGTTTGTAAGGCCGCCACAACGGCAGTAGCTGTATGGCAAAGTGACTAACCTTTGTGGCAGTCATGACAGGAGTCCTGGGTACTGCACTCTTGTGTCACCTCTGTCAACTTCTTTAAAGGAAAATGAAGGAGCAGTTCCTAGTTTGAACACAGAATGCCCAGTGGGCACTATTACTGCTGCTGCTGACTACCTATCTATCTTCATGGGAAGTTGGGTAGACCAGGCAGCCATAAAAGACCCCAGCCAGAGGTGAGCAGCTACTTTTACTGCTTGCTGCTACTCAGAACTCTCAGCCAGCTACCAAGTAGCCCATTATCACCTCAGAGAGATGGGAAGGCCGCTTTTTTTCAATACCCTGCTTGCATTATTATTATTATTATTATTATTATTATTAAACATTGGTTAGATCAGGAGATAACTGCTCTCTCAAATGCATTACTCTCTCATTCAATGCAGAAAATGTGACAGATCTGAAAGAATAATGTTCTTTCACCTCCTTTTGCAATTCCACAACAAACTGTACTTGCTCTCTCCAGGCAAGGCCTCTCTGGCAAATTTCAGAACCTAGATTGGAAACTAGTTCTATTGCCCAACTTTTCTTACTGCTCTTTCTCTAAATACAGCAGGTCAGAGACTCAGCCTATGTCAGAGTACCAGCTGAAGAAGATGGTGCTATGCTCATTCACTCTGTCCCAGTGTAGGTAGTTATATGTAACATATATATATTAACTGTATTATATATAGCATGTTCAATATAAATAGCTGGGTAGGATATCAGGCTGCTTCTCTCCTCTTCTCTTCCTTCATGGCACATGAAGGCTGGGGCAACACAAGGTAAAAGACAAGCCAGAAAATCTTTAAAGGGGACAGCTAAAGCAAAGCATTTGGCAGTCAGAGATAAGGGTCGAGGTGGTTGGGTTTCTGGCCAAGGGTGAGTTTTCTATAAGGAATTTTCCTGGGATTTATTATTTATTATATTATTATTATTATTATTATTATTATTATTTATTATATTTAGTGGTTTTTATAATTATTGTAAGCCACACTGAGCCTTTGGGGAAGGGTGGGGTATAAATTTAATTAAATAAATGTTGGAAATCGAGTGAGAGAGTCCCCCTTACCCTTCCCCTTCTGGCATGGTCCTGCATCTTTTGGGGTTAACTCATCAGGAAAAAGGTGGCAATCCTCTGTGGGCCTCAAAATCTAGCTACAGCAATTCCTAAACTAATAAGGATCAAAATAATAGGAAGATGCTCTGCTAGCTGGAGTTAGTTTCCTTTGGATTGGAAATCACTCAGGGTGTTTTTAGACGAGTGCCTCCCCACACAACACCCCCACCCAACGTGCATGTTGCAGGGCTGCATTGGTGTCCTATGCAGCCCTGCAACATGCAGGATGGATGGGTAATAGGTTTGGAGATGCTTGTCTAAAAACACACTGTCTGTAATCAAGACCCTACGCTTCTGATGACTGAGCTACAACACATGCAATCACTTGCTCTGTGTCTGATCCATTCTGCTGATGATGTCATAGTAGATGAGACTCCAACTAATGATAGATACATCCCTATATCAATAGTAAGATTTCTTTTAAGTCTACATTGGAATTTAATATTAGCCATCTGCTTGTAAATGACTTATTAGGGTCCTGCCTGCTGTTTAAATCTGTATATTCTGTAGAGTTGTGATTATATGCACAAGATACAGTCTTTTTCACCTGAAATACCCAATAGTGGTCTCTACTGTGAAATTCTGTTACACACAATAGGGTTTAACCAGGGGTGTTGCTAGGAGGGGGGATGACCAGGAAGGAGCCCCTGATCTTTTCCCCAGAGCCCCAGATCATCTGGACGTCTGAGTCTGTAGCTGCATTGAGAAGACTGCTACTTTGTTATCAAAGGTTCTTAGAGATGGCTACAAACGTTCTTACTTGTGAGAATTCTCACTTGTTGCAAATGAGAATATTTAAAGTCATCTCGAAGAACCTTGTTTACAAGGTAGCAACCCTCTGAAGTTGAACTGAGTGCTGCCCTGCCAACCCTGCACATCGCAGGAGCCGTGGTGTTCAGCAGCAGCAGCAGCAACATGAGGCAGGCTGGAGTCAGGAGAAGAGTGGTGGCTCCTGGTGCCAGAGGGGGTGGTGTGGTGAAAAGCAACTCAAGCAAACAAGGTGGCTGGTGGTTGTTGTTTTTGTTGATTTCTGTATTCCAAACTCCCACTCTTGGGGTGATAGGGGCCTGAAGCAGGGAAAGTGAATTCAAGCAACTTCTGTTCCTATGTTGTCAGGTTACAAGTTCTTGTAAGTTTGAAATTGCTTTGCCAAGCTTTAAAAAATTTGCTTCCCTTGTATTGGTGTGATAGTTTGTTCCCCCTGATCATACAGGTTGACCCTGATCCTGCAAGCTGCATTGTGCAAGAGACAACCCCTTAATTCAGTACTCGATGGGGGTATCTTTCAGGATCAGAGATGCTGAAGGGAAAGTACTATCAATACACAGAAACAAAAAATCAACTAAAAGATGCATCTCAATCCAATGTTGCTGCCTCTTGCAATTTTTTCTTTTTTTTAATCACAAGTCTCTAGCTACTTAGTTTTTCTTAAAGCTCCAGCTTCTGTCATTATATGAGAATCTCTGCATTATGGTTAACAAAATATATGATTTTATTTCTGTTGTTTTAGAAACATCATTCCATTAAAGTGTGAAAAAGAAATGGCAACTACAAAGAGTTAACCCTTTCTCTTTTTTTTTTTGAACTTGCGATTTTAGTGTGGCCTCACTTAAGATTCTGAATGCTGGATGGCAATACAGCTTATCCTTAATTACAAGAATTTTATATTATATTATTATTATTATTATTATTAGCATTTGTGTAGCACCAGCTGTGTACCTGGTGCTTTACTGAACAATAAGAATGATGCGGGGGGGAGCAATGCACATGAGCAAATGCTAGAAGCGCCGAAATTCCGCTCCTCCCGGCAAGGAAAAGAAAGCGCACAGAAACGGCAGTAAATAAAAAAACTAAACAAAATAATACCAAGATCCAGGCAGGGGAGACCTCTGGGCTTGGGCCCAGCTAAAAAACCGGCAGAGAAAGGGCCGATAACACATTACTACCAGCACCGGCAGACAGCAGAGCCAATACAAGAAGGAGTCACGGTGAACTGTAAAATGGCATCTGCGGCCCAGCCCAGTGCCCTGGGGGACCCAGAGAGAGAACAGGCCACAATGGATAGTATCCTTGCTAAGATACTAAGATAAAAGCATCCAGGGCTGTAGCCCAAAAGGACAAACAGGAAATATTTGAAAAAATAAACAGAATAAAAAACTGGAAAATCTGAGTAAACGCTTGGAAGGTGCTGAGGAGCGCATATCTAATTTGGAAGACCAGTCGCTAAATGCAGAAAGTGACTTGGTAAAGATAAAGAATCCCTGACCCACTTGAGAGCTAAATATGAAGACCTAGAAAACAGGTCCAGGCGCAGCAACCTGCGCATATTGGGGGTGAAAGAAGGTGCAGAAGCAGGGGGAACACAGGAATGGAGAGGGCATTCTCCGTGGCCGGGCTGCGTCTTTGGAATTCCCTCCCGGAGGAAGCTCGCCTGGCCCCAAGCCTCTTAACATTCCAGCGAGCCTGTAAAACCTGGCTGTTCACCCAGGCCTTTGGGGAGGGTAGGTTAGTGGGTTTTTATCCCCCTACCCTTCCATATTTTTTGTTATAATCTTGTCTTTCCCTGTTTTAATTGTTAAGATTTTTATGATGTTTTAAATATTTTAAATATTGTTTTATTGAGATTTGTTAGCCACCCCGAGCTGTTTGCAGGAGGGGCGGGGTATAAATATATTAAATAAATAAATTAATAAAAAATAAATAAATAACATTCAAGAGGATGTGAGGTCTCAGGTGCACGTGCTTGGCTTGGTTGCATTTAGGCAAGAGTCTGCGGGGAGGGCAGACAGTAAATATTGAGAGGAAAGTTCTAACAGGTGTCAGGAAAGGTGGCGAGGAAGAGGTGGGTTTTGAGGAGAGATTTGAAGGTGTGGAGGGAGGGGGCAAGGCGGATGTGGGCAGGGAGGGAGTTCCAGGCATGGCGGCAGCAAGGGAGAAGGGACGAAGGCGGTTAGGGGAGTAGGGGAGACAAGGGAGAGTGATGGAGGGGACAGGGAAGGAGCGGAGAGTGCGTGCAGGAGTGTGTAAGGAGACTAGGGCTGAGAGGTAAGGGGGAGCCAGGTTGTGAAGGCATTTTTAAGTGAATACCAGCAGTTTGTGAAGGATGCATTTGGGAAGGGTGAGCCAGTGAAGAGAGGAGAGGAGAGGCTGCACATGGTCGAAGCGACAGACTGAGTGGATGACCCTAACAGCGGAGTTTTGGATGGAGATAAGGGGGGACAGTTGAGAATGGGGGAGGCCAGTAAGGAGGAGGTTGCAGTATTGAAGGCGAGAGATGACCATGGTGTGAACAAGGGTTTTGGCTGAGGAGACAGAGAGAAAGAGGCGAATCCGAGCAATGTTGTGGAGGGCGAAGCAACAGGACTTGGCAACAGAGTCGATGTAAGGTTTAAAGGAAGGGTGAGTATCAAAGACGAAGCCCAAGCTACAGGCTTGGGGAACGGGGCAGATGGTGACCCCTTCAATAAGGATGGACAGGGAAGAGGCAAAGGAAGGGTAGGGAGGAAAAATAAGGAGCTCAGTCTTAGCCATGTTGAGCTTGAGCTGACGTTGGGACATACAGGTGGAGATATCAGAGAGACAATTGATGAGGTGAGCTTGGACAGAAGGGGACAGAGGGGGGTGGAGAGATAGAGTTGAGTGTCGTCAGCACAGAGGTGATATTGGAAGCTGTGGGGGGCGATGAGTTTGCCAAGGGACAGGGTGTAGATAGAGAAGAGAGCCCAGGACAGAGCCTTTGGGGAACCCCAACCGAGAGGGGGAGAGAGGAAAGAGTTGGAGTTGGGAAGAGACACATTAAAGGAGTGGTCAGAGAGGTAGGAGGAGAACCAGTCAAGGACAGAACCACAGAAGCCTAGGGAGCGGAGAGAGTCCAGTAGGAGTGAGTGGTCGACAGTGTCAAAGGCAGCAGAGAGATCAAGGAGGACAAGAATGGAGTAAAGGCGCTTAGATTTAGCGACAAGTAGATCATTGCTGATCTTGGCAAGGGCAGTTTCAGTGGATTGAAGGGGGCGGAAGTCAGATTAGAGAGGGTCCAGGGAGGAGTTGGCAGAGAGGAGATCCAGGCAGTGGAAGTAGACAACACATTCCAGAAGCTTAGAGGCAAAGGGAAGGAGGGAGACCGGCCAGTAGCTAGAAGGGTCAGTGGGGTCGAGGGTGGACTTTTTGAGGATGGGAGAGACCGTGGCATATTTGAAGACAGAGGGGAAGGAGCCAGTGGAGAGGGAGAGATTAATGACATGTAAAAGGGAGGGGGGCACAGTGGGAGCGATGGAGGTCAGGAGGCGGGAGGGGGTTAGGTCGAGAGGGCAGGTGGAAGGGTTGGAGTGAGAGAGCAAAGAGGAGATTTCCTCAAGGGATGCAGGAGGGAAGGAGGAGAGGAGAGAGGGGGGAGGGGGCAGTGAGGGAGTGGGGAGAGGAGATGGGTGGGAAGCAATGTCCCAGCGGATCTTGTCAATCTTTGAGGTGAAGAATGACGTGAGGCCCTAAGCAGAAAGGGAAGTGAGTGGAGGGGGACAGGGGGGCTTGATAAGTGTAAGGGAGTCAAAGGTGGAGAAGAGGCGGCGAGGGTCACTAGAGTAGGATTCAACCCAGGAGGCATAGTAGTGTTGTCTCGCCAGAGAAATAGCGGAAAAGAGGGAGGAGAGGAAGAATTTATAGTGGAGGAAGTCAGGGTGGGAGCGGGAGTTGCGCCAGAGGCATTCAGCAGCCCGGGTGCAAGAGTGGAGGTAGCAGATAGTAGGGGTGAGTCTACCCTAAAAGCCTACTTTTAGGGGCAGAGAGCTGTGTCCTGCTAACTTTAAAAAAGTTAGCAGTGTCTCCACTGCTTCTAGGTCCCCAATTTGAGCTAAACTTTGTGAAGTGCTTTTACCTCCAGCTGAAGTCAGTGGGAGCTCTGAAAAGCTCAGCACCACCAACAACTCAGGCCTGATGTGTCTGAAGTTAAGCACTCGATTTTGGTGGTTGCTACTGAAAATTAGGATCTGGCAATTGGTGCCTTTCTTTCTCTCTCTCTGAAATGGGGATAGCCCCTCACTGATGGGCTGTGAACTGCAGAAGCTTGCAGAGTGTTAGCAGCTCCTTGAATGAAAGGCACGTACTGTAGTGGTTATTTCTGTGAACAGGATTGGGTTCACAATGAAATTAAGTAGCAAAGCTCCCAGTAGGTGCAGAGCTTGCCTCTTTGAGTGAAAACAGACATGCGTATAACTCCGCTTTAACATGACTAACATTTCTTAGGCATGTTGCAGGGCTGTATTACCACCCTATGCAGCCCTGCAACATGCCTAAGAAATGTTAAAGCAGAGTTAAAGTGCATGTCTGTTTTCACCCTTCGTGCAAATCAGATGAGTGAAGCTAGCAAATGCTTGCTATTCCTTCAGTTATGGTATTAGTTATGAGAGAGAGACAGACAGACAGACAGTCTGTGTGTGTGAGAATCGGTGTGTATGTATGTGTGTGAGAGAGGGGTGTGTGTCTATGTATGTATGAAAGAGTGTGTGTAAGTGTTTGTGTGTCAGAGTGTGTCTATGTATGTATGTCTATGTGAGAAGGATTGTGTGTGTGTGAGAGAGAGAGAGAGAGAGAGAGAGATGCTCCCTCTCCTACCCCATACCCCCCTCCTCCCTCACATGGTTGTCCCCTCTTCCCACTCTCCCCATGTCCCTACCTCTCCCCATGAGGCTGTCCTGTTGGCTACCTTCAACTGATTATGGGGTGGGGGCAGCATGAATTGATTATGGGGGCCCAAATGAACTGGGTATATATCTAGAAAAATGTCTCTTTGCATGGCATAATGTGCATAATAGGCTGCATTTTGGGTGTCTTGTGTGTTTGTGGCTTGGCCATTTGGAATTTAGTGCTCTGCACACGCACTTTATTACTTGCTTTCTGCTTGTGGAATGCTTGTACTTGGAATTGTGGGAAACACTCAGTTGTAAACCATCATTGAGGGTGCAGTGAGCACAGACGACCTCCATTTTGAGGAGGGCAAAAGCACATTTAAAGTTAATTCACATGCATGCGAGCCAGACAGCGCCCTCAGGCCCACTGACCCAGGCAGTGCCCAGGGGAGCCCCTGATCTTTTTAGGAGCTAGCAACGCTCCTGGTGAAGAATGCATCCAGGAACTGCCTCAGGGCAGTGTGTGTGTGAAAAATGCATCCAGAACTTACTTGTGGACTTGTAAACCCAGAAGATTGAAAAATCTGGAACTTTAAGGTGTGTGTAAAATGCCCACTGATATATTCATCTCAGCCCTACGGTGTTCTTCAAGGTCTTTAATATCAATGGAGAGAGTGAGTTTGAAGTTTGAATTCTGCTCTCACTAGGGGTCTTGGGAAAGTCCAGTTTCTGCTGATAGAGTTGCAGGCTGGTGGGGTGGAGGGCATGACCACCAGCAGGGGGCATGGCCACCAACAGAGGCCCGATCATGGCCACCCAAACTTAACAATTTTTATTCAGTTTTAAAAGTGGTAAACCCAAGGACAATCAAGCAGGAAGGTCTCCCCTCATGCTCAGGATTAAAAAGTTTTAAAAACCAAACCCTATGTTTCTCCCCAAAACAATTCTTAATCAATTTTAAAAGGGGTACCAAAAGGGAAATCACGCACCAATACTTGGCCCAACCCTGGGATTTAATCCCAAACCATAGATTTCTCCCCCCCAAATAATTGATAGTATAGTTTAAAAGGGTATAGCAAAGGGCAATCAGGTAGGAATAGCCCCCCCCCCTTCCCTTCCACCAAAAGTAATAAAGAGTAGCTCTTCATCTCATCTTACCAGATCTGGTGAAATCAGAAAGGGGGAACACCCTTCTACAATCACCCTGATTTAAATGTTTCCCTCCTAGAAAAGGTTGAAATTGGGCAGAGAGTGCGGGAGTGGGCTTTGAAACAAGAGATGATACTAAGCCAGAAATGTAAGATAGCCCCCCTATATTCACAGGTAAAGACGACCTGCGCCCTTGAACTATACTTACAGCAAATCTCAAATCCTAAACTGAGAAGGATGGTGACTCTCCTGCGATTTAATCTTTTTGAGACTGCTGTGGTTATGGGGAGAAGGCAACAGATACCGCATGATGACAGAATTTGTACTTGTACCCTAGGCAAAGTGGAGACCCTGGATCACCTGTGTCAGGGGTTGGACGTTCGCACCCCCACTTTACTGGGTTTGAGTGACTCAGTTTCGCTCACGCACAGACCACTTGGATCAGTTTTCTCTCTCTGGCTGATTCAAGGCTGCCGCAGGGACAACCCCTTTGTCACTCAAGGGCCCGATTCTTCCCGTTTACAGACTCTTTATTCTCTGGGTTTGCAAGAGCTTGAGAACTCTTGTTGCTCACTTGTGTTCCAATGTTAGACACAGACACTTCTTCATAAAGATAAGAAGTAAGTTTATGGATTACATAAGCATGATTGTTGATACAGAGTGGTTACTAGAAATCAAAGGTAAATATAACGCATTCCTGAGCTATACTGGTTGAGTTCCTAAATAAGCATCTTACCCTACAAAGGTCCATAAGTTCTTCTCAGCCCTTGATGTAAGTGACTGGGTCTCCAGACTTAGAGTTGCTAGAAAGCAAAGTCCTGTCTCTCAGTTCATGGTTTCCAGCCTTCCTCGCTGCAAGATGGTGAGTGAGTTCCTGATAGTCACTGCCCCCTCTGGGGTACAACTCCTTATATCCCCAGGAGGAAACTCCTCATATCTTCTCGAGACTTCTAGAATTCCCTTTGTTCTGTTTATCAGCTTTCTCTGTCTCTTGCACGTAGGCAATGGCTGCCAGCATTAGCATTTTTAATGTCTCTGTCTGGGCAAATCAACAAACTGTCTTCCCATTTCCTGGGGCTTGGTCACGTGTCACAGCTCTGATTTGGGTTTTATAGTTCTCAATTGTAACATTACATACATGTGGAACCTTTTGCTTTACATATTTACCAGACTTGTAGTCTACATGTAGGCCCGTGTTACACCCTATGGTCCTCCGTGACAGTGCCCCTGTAAGATTGCATGTGAAGCGGGCACGACAGAGTCCCGTAACATGCTGAGACTGGTGTATCCTACCGGTGTGTGTAGGGATATGTAACCCCCTTACCTCCTTGCCATGTGTTTTAATCCTATTTAAGTTAGACATTTGGTTTTCCAAACCCTCTGTCAGCCCTGTGAGGCTATCATGTTCACGTGTTTTCCACCATGTCGAAGTGGAGTGATCCTCAGGATTCAGTATTTTGGGGTTCACTCTCTTGTAGGGGTATACCCTGAGGTGTCTATGTCCCCATGTCATAACTTTTTTGTCTGCTTTACCTGGGCTATCCAGACTGTAGAGCAGAAGTATTATTAGGAGACAAAAGAGGGAGTGTGGAGTAAGTGTGGTACCTTTTACACTACTGAGCACCCCCTTGTGTTGTCTGTGTAACTCTGCATTTGAAAACACTTTTCACCTGGAGCAATGTTGTAATACCCAGTGAGTAGACTGTTTTTCTGTGGCATTTGCATTTCCCCCATGGCTGTGATGCTGTGTGTGGATGGCTTTGCATTTAAATCAATCACCCAGCCAAAAACTGTTTCTGTGAAGGAGTTATTGTCAGCAGCCTTTCTTGTGCCCTGCCCCCAAGTTCTGTTTGTACCTCCAGGATCCTGTTTCAGTTTGCCAAGTGTCGCAACTTGACCCTGGACACTCTTAACCATTTCCTCCCCTCTAGTGTCTACTTCAGCAGCATTTCCCTGCTCTTTCTTAGGTAAGGCGGAGGCACACAGTTCACTCTTAGACTGATGCTCCTGCCCCTTTAGGACTACAGGATGGTGCATTTCTATCCCTGGGGGAAGAGACACCCATTTTTCCCCCTTCCATCCCAGGAAAGGTTTCCTGCACCTTCGAGCCTTCTCTTAAGGTAGAATCCTCCACCTCCTGGCTTGTCTGCAACCCCTTGGGTTCAGTTAGCTGATTCCCACCTTCACTTAAAGTAGGACAACAAACCTCCAGGCCATCCTGCAACCCCCTGGGTTGAGTAGGGGTGTCTGCAGCTTCTAACTCTCCCCCCGCAGTGGTTACTCGGTTTGATGCTGCAGGGTTTGGTCCCTCCTGTGTAAGGTGGGGTGTCAAGTCCTGGGCTTCAGAATCAGGTTGACCTATTGGCTTCTCTCCTTTCAGTTCCCCATGTAAGGCAGAAACTTGCAGTTCTCTCCCCAAGTCTTGTCTTCCCTTGCCTTCTGACTGGTTTGGAGACTCCTCTTTGGGGTTTTCCTGCCCCTGAGTGGAGTTCACAGATTGGGGTGCAGGATCTGTAAGGTTGCTAGAGCCTTCCTGTAACCCTTCCCCTCCACTAGGGTTGCTCTCTGTCTCCCCACGTTCCAGGGGTAGAGGTGCAACTTGTTTAGGGCTCTCTGAGTCTTGTTGCCCCTCACCCTCCCTTCCCGGGTTGCTCTCCGGCTCCCCGTGTTCCTAGGATCGGGCTTTTTCCACGCTCCATCCCAGCATCCATTTGTTTATAGCATTCCCCACCAACATTTAATTTTGTGCCTTTCTGGGGAGTACTGCAACCTGGATGGGTCTGTTTGAGCCTTCCCATTCTAAATCTACAGTTGCTGTGGGCAAAATATCCTTGATTCCCATTGCCAGGGATACCACAACCATTCTATGAGTGTTTATTTTATGTTTTGGGATCAAGTCCTCCCATACCATAACCATGTGTGCCCCATTGAGATGTGTGATCTCCTTATTCAGCAGCTGTGCTTTTAAATTTGGGCTACACAAGGTATAGAACTGTTCAAGAAATACAGAGTTAATAATTTGTTCCTTAGTGGCATTCCCACATGCATCTAACCATTTCACCCCATATTGTTTCAACTTATTACAAACATCTGAATATGACATACCCTCTGCCTTCTTGAAGCTGCATAATTTTTGGCGAAAAGTTTCTGGAGTAATCCTGTAAGCCTCAAGAACTGCCTTTTTGGAAGCATCAAAAGTCAGCACTGGGTTCTCCTCCATTTTTGTGTTGTAGACTTTTTTCGCTTCTTTACTGGTTGAGTTCCTAAATAAGCATCTTACCCTACAAAGGTCCATAAGTTCTTCTCAGCCCTTGATGTAAGCGACTGGGTCTCCAGACTTAGAGTTGCTAGAAAGCAAAGTCCTGTCTCTCAGTACATGGTGAGTGAGTTCCTGATAGTCACTGCCCCCTCTGGGGTACAACTCCTTATATCCCCAGGAGGAAACTCCATGTATCTTCTCGAGACTTCTAGAATTCCCTTTGTTCTGTTTATCAGCTTTCTCTGTCTCTTGCACGTAGGCAATGGCTACCAGCAATAGCATTTTTAATGTCTCTGTCTGGGCAAATCAACAAACTGTCTTCCCATTTCCTGGGGCTTGGTCACATGTAACAACTCTGATTTGGGTTTTACAGTTCTCAATTGTAACATTACATACATGTGGAACCTTTTGCTTTACATTTTTACCAGACTTGTAGTCTACATGTAGGCCTGTGTTACACATGTGCGACCCTATGTTCCTCCGTGACAACCTGATCTTTTGGTGCCCTATCTTTGATAACCTTAGGAAGGCTTGGATAGACCCCTTATTTAACAGCAACTAATCTTTTGGAAAATAGTAAATTGCTTAGGCTTGTCAAGACTTTAGACCCAGAGGTATCAAAAGCAGTTGTCTGCTTTCTAATGCTAGTAGAAAGGCTCAAAAGTTCAAGGAACCTAGGCTATCCCCAGGTCCTATAGGGAGAATTCAATTTTTCCTCGATGTATTTCTGGATAGCCAGCTGTTAAATTTAATCACTTTTCTTGTATTACAACCCCAATTGGGGATATTGTTGACCCCTCGGGGCCTGATATTTTATTTTATATGTTATATGTCATTTGGAATAGCCTTGTGCTAGAAACAATAAATAAATATTGATTGATCTTTCTACAATGCTTTTAAATAAGCTCTGACTCCCCCCTTCCCCAGTGCCTTCCGCTTGCACCTCTTCTTGTCCTGATTGGCTAGGGTGATGGTTCTATTGCCCCCAAATTAGTCCAATTCACTGGATTGCCCTACCTTCTCACATAGGCCATTTTTACACAAACTGAGGTGGGTGGGTGGATGGAGGTGGGTGGGTGTCCTTTTACACAAACACCCATTCACCTCCAATCATCCCCCCCACGGAGCCTCCTTTGGTTTTCTGGAGGGCTCCATGGGTGGGTGATGGGTGGAGGTGGGTGTTGCGTGGAAGCACATATGCACCCCCGTGCATCACCTACAGTGTTTGCACAGACGAACACTGAGAAAACACCCATCTCCCCCACCTGCCACCGGTCGTTTGCACGAATGTCCCCAGTAGTGGAACACGCGCCCAAACACCGAGCGGGGGAGGGGGCGTCCATATAAAAACGGCCATGTTATTTTGATCTCTCAGTCCCCAGTCCCACCTTCCACTAGCCAACACAGGCCTGGCCTGTGTTCCAAAATCACTGACCTAGTGGTCCTGGCCACCGCTATTGCTTCCCTCCATACATGAAATATGGGCATGACTGCCACCATTACCCCGGATGCATGCATTGGTCCCAAGAGTACAGGGAATTGCTTCATGCATGTGCAAATCAAATCCCTATTAATTCAGTGGCTACGCATGTTCTAGGGCAATGGCAGCAGTCCGGGGAGTGATCTAGAGGATGGTCTAGATCATATGTGCCATTAAGGCACAAATAAATATTTGAGAAGCAGGTGAAATACAGAAGTGATTACTGCCCTGTATCCTCTTCTCAAAAGCAAATTTGAATATGACAGTTTTGTCAAAATTTGGTGTTTTCACCAAATATTTGTTTCAGAGCTAACACAAACATAATGACAGCCTGGATTTCAATTTATGTATCAGCTCACCTACTTGACCACAGCAGGCAAATAGCCTCAAACTCAAATTTAAAATGGTATCGCAATCTCACTTAATTACTCTATTTACCATGTGTTTGCTGTCCAGTTTTGATCATTATTTGAAGAAAACTTACTGAGGGGTTTTATGCTTTTTTCCCACTGCAATTATCTAGCTCTTAAATATTCCAGAAAATAATGCAGGGTTGGACAGGAATATATGGTTTGCTAGGTAGAGGTCTACAGCATGGAGAAAGGAATTATTTGGCAGTTACTGCCTACGTATATCTCCCCTTTCAAAGCCAAATACATTTTGTTAGACAATCCATCACCATTTTTCACTTGTCCATGTTGCAAAGATTGCAAAGTTTGTTATCTAAGTCAATAATTGTGTCCTTTTCTATTAAATAAGCCAATAAATTGCAGGGATAGGAAGTTATATATTAAGGACAATAATTATATTAATCTTCTGTCCAGTTTCCATGGGTATGCACTGTCATCCTGTCCTACAAAGTCATGGCAGAGCCACTGCTAATAGTGTATGGAAAAAGGCATTTAGAATTTAAAGTTATGGAGGCCAGGATATATTCGTTATTTCATTCAAATATACCAGGTTGTAAAAATCCCAACTGTTCATGCTTATTGGACGCAGACCTTCGTCTGGAGCGGCAGGTGGAGGCAGTCGCTAAGGCTGCCTTCCGCCAGCTTTATCTGGTACGTAGGCTGCGTCCGTATGTCTCTGGCCCGGACCTGGCCTCCCTCATCCATGCCTTCGTCACCTCGAGGCTCGACTACTGCAACGCGCTCTACGTGGGGCTTCCCTTGTTCTTGGCCCGGAGGCTGCAGCTGGTGCAGAATGCGGCGGCTCGTCTTCTTACGGGGACGGGTCGCCGGGAGCACATTACACCGGTGCTCCGAGCTCTGCACTGGCTGCCGATAGTGTGCCGGGCCAAGTTCAAGGTCCTGGTGATGATCTATAAAGCCCTACACGGTCTCGGCCCCTCATACCTTAGGGACCGCCTCGCCCTTCGCGCCCCAGAGCGGCTCCTGCGGTCTGCCGGGGGTGCCTTCCTGGAGGTCCCCCGTGTTAAGCGGGGGGCCACGATGGAGAGGGCATTCTCGGTAGTAGGACCGCGGCTGTGGAACTCCCTTCCGGAGGAAGCTCGCCTGGCCCCTAGCCTTTTAACATTTCGGCGAAATTGTAAGACCTGGCTGTTTGCCCAGGCCTTTGGGAGGGAGGGTGGCTAGGGAGGTTTTAGTCCCCTACCCATTTGTTTTGTGGTTTTGGTTATTTTCTAGCCCTGTTTAATGTTTAAAGTATTCTATGACTGTTTTAAATTGATTTTATTGTATTTTATTATGGTATTTTAATGTTGGAAGCCGCCCCGAGCTGCATTGCAGGAGGGGCGGGGTAGAAATTTATAAAATAAAATAAATATAATTATTCAAAACAAGTGCTGTTGCACTGGAAACAAATCATTGACAGCAGTAAGAACCAAACATGACCTATTTGGCCAAAGGTTCCCAAATTATGGTTCATGGTCCCAAGTGGGGTCATGTCATCTGTGAATGGGGTCACGATCGCAGTTGATATTATAAGACTGCTTTTAGACAAGTGGGTGAATGCAGCGCGTTCTTCAACGTGCTTCCTGACAAACCCTACAGGGTGCGCTTGTGCAGTCTTTATGAAGGTCCATTATGAAGGACCTTTATGAAGGTCCAGTCTTTATGAAGGTCCATTTTGGAAACCTCGATATCGGGGTTTCCAAAATGTGCCTTCATAAAGACTTCACAAGTGGCAATTCTTATGGCAGCCGGTTACTTCCGGTGCTTCTAAACACACGCCTTGGGGCTTTTCAGGAAGCGCGTTGAAGAACACGCTGCATCCAGCAGCTCGTCTAAAAGCAGCAAAATATGTTTTGTGTCTTTGTTTCTGTCTGGGGTCATAGAATTATATCACACAAACAAAAGGTTTGGAAAATGTGATGAGTCTTTTAAAACAAGCAAGGTGGGCAGGCGGGGTGATGGCCATTGAGTGGCATGGCTGTGGGGTGTCTACACACCTGAAGTGTGGCTTCAAATGGGTGGCTTCAGCATGGAGGCAGCCAATATACATTTGGCTAGCTCTACATGGGGCATTCCTGATTTTTCAGCATTGCTCCGTGTGTGGCCATGAGTGGCCACTGTGCATGCTCCACCTTCACACAAGCAGTTGGATGCATGGTAAGTGGGGGGGGAGGGGGCATGAATGGATGTGTCTCATTTTAAAATATCCTAATTTAGGCCTTCTGCTCCAGGCAACCATGGGTATTTTCAGACGATACGGCAGCCGTTGGCTCCGTACTGGCACCAACGGCTTCGTTCCCCACCGGGGTCACCCCGTAATGGCACAACAGATGTGCCGTGGGGATCCCGGTGGGGAAAGTGGGAGGGGCCGGGGCCACGCGGTGCAACGTGCGGCCGCGCGGCCCGCCCCCTCCACGCACCCCGCCACCCACCCTCCGAGGAGACGGGCAGGCGGCGGGGCCAATGCGGCCGCCGCGTCCGGCCGATCGTGCCACGGCCCGGGATCCCCCCGGGCCGTGGCACGCGGCCAGACGTTACTTTTCCTTGGCCATGGCCCGGGGTCCATCTGACCACGCTTCCCGGGACCTTCCCCTGGCTAGCCCGGGAAGCGTGGTTCAAACGAACCCCATGTGGGGATTGACCGTGGCCAACATCTGGCGCACCGCGAACAGACGTACGGGACACGGTGACCACAGGTGGGTATTCACCGTGGTTCACCGTGTTCACGTAACGTCTGAAATCACCCA
>QEPC01013498.1:9411913-9432469 GCA_003113815.1 Sphenodon punctatus | reverse complement strand
GGACCTTCCCCCGGCTAGCCCGGGAAGCGTGGTTCAAACGAACCCCATGTGGGGATTGACCGTGGCCAACATCTGGCGCACCGCGAACAGACGTACGGGACACGGTGACCACAGGTGGGTATTCACCGTGGTTCACCGTGTTCACGTAACGTCTGAAATCACCCCTTGTCCTTTCTCTCAGTATTGGAAATATTGAGCATACCATATTTAGACCCATCAGCCTCAACTACTTCCGCTAAAGAAGTTCCAACTGGTCTCCTCTGGAGTAAGTAGTTTAAAGATTGAAGCCTTGGTGTGGTTTGTAATTAATTTCTGGGACAATATTAAGGTAGTTCTCTTGTGATTTTCTTTTCTTTAGAAATAGGTGATTTGTCAGAAGTCTTTGAGAGAAAAGAGGAGATGGCTTAAAATTAGCAAACAACAGGTTAATTATCTTACATCAGAACTCCTAGAAGTTTAATATCACACAAATAGCATTCCATTGGGCTATGCCTGAGAATTGGTGGGGCCTGGACTGATTAATGCTGTATAGATTTTATTAGAACATTAATTAGATTCAGGAAAATGTTTCAGAACATACTTGGGAGTCCAAGTCGCCAAGTTCTAGTATAAGTGTAGTATGTGATTTGATCTATAGGGAATTATTTATCAGCTTCTTTCCTCTGTGGCAGTGACAAACGTCAATTGTAGGGCTCAGATGAAGTGTAGTATCTGTTATTTTCTGATGAAGATGCAGTTTATAAGATACGGCTATAGTTTATTATGAGTGAGCATATAGTTTAGTTTCCAAGGTCCATATACCGGCAAAATATTGAAACATTCCCAAGGATATTACACAAAATGACTCCCAGTAGAAGTACATTTCATCTGTAGCAGTACTGTCTAATATTATTATTAGTATAGATATCTATGCTGTCCTTTTCCACTAAGGACTCACAATGGCTTACAAAAGGTAAAAGCACAATATAAAAATACCCAGACCATTCACTCACCCAACTTAAAAAATGCATTACAATTTATAAGTATACTCCAAAATTAAAGTACAACTTACAAATTACAATGTTATTACAGTCTCCCCATGTAAAGCCACATGAGACAGAGCCATCAGGATCCCTTGCCCGCCCTGGGGAGGGCAAACTCAGCTGCCACACTTTGGCCTGGCAAGGAGAGTACTCCCAGGAAATTGCCCCCCTCTTCCCGCTGAGAAAACTGGATGGGCGGGCCACCATCACAAGTCCCGCCATGTCCTAGGGTGGACTGTGGAGCTGTCAACACAGGTGGGCACCTGACCCTGCCCCACTCACCACCACTCCAGTCCACCCAACATCCTGCCCCCTGCCGTGATGTAGATGCTGTTACCACATGTGCCCTTCTCCATGTGTTTCCACTGGATCACCCATGAAGTGGGTCCCAATGTCCAGACAGGCGTTTCAAAAATGGTCAATTTGGGGAATTTCTAATCAGGGCACACAAGTGTCTGGGATCTTAAGTTTGGAGATGTGATGTGCTACGACCCCTTGAACCACCCCTGAAAGATAAGATATACAAGACTCCAATACAGTAGAACTACTATTTATTAAAAGGGATTAGGGGTACAAGGATCAGGAAAAGAAGATATTGGTTACACTTTTATACATTCCAGTACAAATGGATACACTGTTAGCGAGTGGAGTGGGCGACGGAGACCAAGGAATGCAAATTTGCATTCTCTGCTAGCCGTGTGGAGTGAGCCCTGTCTGGGACTGGGTACATGTGGTTGGGGCCACAGGGTGAAAAATGAGAAGGATTTGAAGGGTGGAGAAGCTTTTAGCAGAGCAGAGATGACCGAGAGGGAAAGGTAAGATGGGAGACAGGCGGACTCACTGTGAGTCATAAGGGTACCGAGACGGGAGGCGGGTTAATGGCAAGGTCCAGAAGAGCACTGTTTGATCGTGCCAACAGAAACCACGTGGGTCCCAGATGAATACTCTGAACCCTTGTTGCACTGTAGCTGCAGTGCAACAACGTTCTTGGCACAAAAAGGGCTGGCAGGACCGATCAAAGGAGTCCTGCTGGCCCAGCCACAGTTGTTAAGAATAGAAGCGGGGAGAATCCCTGAGGAAGAGCGAGGGTTCCTTCTTCAAGGGAAGAGGAAGTTTTAAGCAGTAACAGAGGAGTTGGAGTAGCTCAACAGCTAGAAGAGTGGGGAGAATAGGAAGTGAATAGGAGAGAGCGATATGGGTGGTGGTTACCTTTCCTGGCCTGTTGCAGAGGGGATGGGGACCCCCAAAGATCCAGCGTCAAGGGTAGAAGCTGGGCAGACAGACGCAAGGAGGAGCGCCTGACTGGGAGGGTTTCTAGAGCAGTGATAACACAGAGTGTCCGTGTGTAACCCCACTCCAGAAACAAGACTCACTCAACAAAGGGAGTCTGGGCCAGTTATAGGGACTTTGTACAAAGGCAAAACAAAGTCTAAATGGGTGTTTGGATAGAACTTCCTGGGTGTATGAAAAGGAAGCAAGGCGGGAGATCGGTCAAAGTCTGAATGGGTGTTTGGATGGAGCTTCCTGGTTGTGTGAAAAGGAAGCAAGGTGGGAGATCGCTCAGATATGCGAGGGGCACTGGTGTCGCACTGGGTTACTCTTTTTACAAAAGGAAAGAAGGCTAAGTTTTCCAGCTGAACTAATCATACTGGATTGGGCCTTTTTCTCCTAATTGTATAAAATGAGTTTACACTTTACTTTGAGGCCAGACTAGCAAAGCAAGTATTGTAAAATGACAATATATTTATAAATAAATGGAACATGAGACTTTAGAATATATTAAAAATATGAGCGTAGTTTACTTAAATATAAATAGAGAACATCAGTAGTTTACATAGAATAGCATGGATAGCCAATCAAAATTACATGATCTTAAAACATCTCTATTTTAAGAAAAAAGCTTCTAAAAGCTTAACATATGCTCAATTCATTGGCTCAAAGATATCAAGAATCATACGTTACATTCTTCCCAGTTCTTCCCTTTGTCTGCCAAGAAGTTGGTGAGAAAGAAATCCCATGGTGTGTGGAATTTCAGTCTGAAAAAAACCAGACTGTGTCTCTCTTCTTAAGCTTGCCTGCATGGGAGGCTCACATTCCTGAGGACTGACGTTGCTGACGTCAGTTAGCAAGGAAATACACTGGATTCTAATTGGGTCTCTTAATTCTGAGCAAGTAAGGAAAGTTTCAATTTCCTTCAAGGTTTGAACAAACCTCGTATTTCCATCAAATTTAATTGTCAGATTATAGAGAGACTCGATCACAGCTTCAAGGTTGTTTTAACTATTAATTAAATAGATATGTTAGCTAGAAAAAACTAACTTAAATCTTCCTTCTCAGTTTGGAGATGTTTATGGCCAGATCATTTGTCATTTAGACACATAAACTGATAAGGTTTCCAGACACCTCAACTGGCAAGAGGCCCTTTGATCTCACCTCTCACTTCTAGCCATTTGACTCTGTTTCCTTAGATACGGTGAACGTTCATTTGGGAAGTTCCGACTGACTGATCCCCACACATATTTAGTCTGTGTCCCACCCACCCACCCAAATATGCGTTGGGGGGGCATGTCTGAAAGTGGCCTTAGTTGGGCATTTCCTGCTTCCCAGGCTTTCTCTAAGGTCAAGGAGGCTACGTGCTCTGCCCACCTGTGCGGAAGGGAAGAAGTTAGATGGAAGTTTAGGGCAGGCTAACAAGATCACAATCAGGGCTTTTGGCTAGACAGGAGGGACCCATGCTTCTGGTGGTTTTACAAGTAGAGAGAGCTTGGTGTCTTAACTGCGCCTTAATCTACCTGACAGCTACTCCTGATTACTAACAGGCCAGGTGTGTGGAGAAGGGGGCAAGCAAAGTTAACAGGCACCCAGCTTACAACATATTCCACACAGATGCCCCAGACTGCTTCTCTTAGATAGTTTCCTTTAGCTGAGGGGGGGAGGGTTTCTTGTGTGTTAGGTCCTTCCTAACAATGTACAGGAATGTCAGATTACGTCTACAGCTCTATGGTGCTGACAAAACTTGCCACAGGGCAGAGCTGCACAGGACTGACCTGATGGGAGGCAACCCATTATCCGGTGGGGTAGCAGTATCCCGCAATGTATCACCAGCCTTCTCCAGAAGACAAATTGCATAGCAGCCAGCTGCCAACCCAAGGGTGGAAGTGGGTGAACATCTGGTGGCTGCCAACCTGACGGTCAACTGTATCATAGTCTAGTTATTATTGATTGATTGATTGATTTAATAGACTTATAACCTGCCCCCCTGCTAAAGCAGCTTGGGGTAGCTAACAAAACATAGAAAATATACTAATAAAATATCATAAAATAAACAATAAATATATAATAAATAATAAAAATCATTTAAATGGAGGCAACAAAGTTTGAGGTGGTCCCACAGATAGATGGGGCCCAGACCATATGGGGCTTTATAGGAAAGCACCAACACCTTGAATCGGGCTCGGAAGACTATAGGAAGCCAGTGCAGAGAACGGAGCACTGATCCCATAAAATCGGTCAAGGTGAGGATTCCATAACCTCTGGTTCTCCTATCGTAATAAGTGCAGCCTCGAAGTCGTGGTGAATACAAGCGATTTTATCTGCAAAGTAATCAATGAACATGTCACAGCAGGCACTGGAAGATTCCAGTTCCAGGCAAAGGGAGACCGGGCTGATCAGCCCCCTCACCACCCTGAAAAGCTCTGCTGGATGGGACTTTATGGATGCTATGAGAGCAGCAAGGAACTCCTTCTTTGCTGCCCACATGGATACAGCATAGGCTCGTAAACTAGCTCTATGATGCAATCTATCTGTTTCAGCACAAGAATGGCGCCACTTGCTCCAACAGTCACCCTTCTCGCTTCAGCTGCCGCAGTTTCTCAGTAAACAAAGGAGGTCTGTGGTGCTGTTGCTTAGGGAGCAGTGCCTAATGTGGGGTAAGGCAGAATAACGTGGGTTAATGTCTCATGTGGCGTTACTTACCACCATTCACAATTCCAATTTCAGTTCCCCCCTCATGGGATTATCCACCCTTCCATTACCTAAAACTCCAGGTTCCACCCATAAGCTCCCATATTTCTTTCCCTCCCCTCAAAAACATACAAGTAAAATAGTGGCAAAGTAAATAACAAAAGGGAAGGAGGATTCCAAGGGACATCTTCCATGCAGAGAATCACTGCCACAAAAAGCACAAGGTCCAGACCTAGACAGAGAAGGCTAATAGACAGCTGCAAAATATTGGCAGCTGCCCAAAATTAGAAGATGAGATGAGTGCCCACAAAATAGGTACTCATTGAAATTGCAGTACACAACCCAACCATACTAATCAATATATCGGTACCTGATTAGTGCCCAATGATGGACTACCCAACATACGAATTTACCATTTTCTGTCCCAATTTTCCATCCTAATCCCTCCTGCCCTCAACATCTATGTGCCCATAGATCTTGTACCAATTTTCAAAATGGTCCATAGGAGGGAAGAGGTTTTCCATCCTTGGTTTAAGGTATGACCATAAGTCTGAAACAACAAATCATGGTGAATACTGTTTCCATCGAAAACAGGTAATTTCTCTTAATTCGTGTAACACAGAAATTTACAGGGTTTTCTACTGGTTTTGCCATTATTTTTTGTGAGTTGAACAGAGCTGCTACAGGGATGATTCCAAGCCCCATGTGCACCGCGCACACACCTCCAGGGGCTCTGGAGACCCAAAAGTGCAAGGGAAGTTCTGTAAATTGCCAAGAAAGTGCTCTAAAATGGTCATAAAAGTTCTGAAAAGTGACAAAAAATGCTGGGAAGTGATGAAAAATGATGAAAATGCCAGAAAGTGAAATTGATGGGAAATGACAAAAATCACAGTTGTCTTTATCAACAATGGAGGAAGCACGGAATCACTAGAGACTGTTTAAGTTCCGATGGACACTAGCAAGCACTCCCCAAAAGTTGAAGTAACAGAGCGACCTCCTCAGGGTGTAATATCTCCCAGGATTTGTTCCAAAAAGTCAGCCTACATGCGACCTTAGCTCCCCTATGACCTTTTTTTTTTTTTTTACCTTACCCCATCACCATGTACAGTCTACCTCAGTCTGTCTCATTGATATACACAGTCATACTTTGCTCACAGGCTCTCACGGACAGGAACAATCCCTCCTGAGCCAATCATAGAATCTTACAGTTGGAAGTTATCTCAGAGGTCATCTAGACCAATCCCTCGCTCAGTGCAGGAAATCCACAGCTACAGCATCCCTGACAGGTGGCCGTCCAGCCTCTGTTTGAAAACCTCCAGTGAAGAAGAGTCCACCACCGCCTTAGGCAATCTGTTCCACTACCGAACCGCTCTTACTATTAGGAAGTTCTTCCTAATATTTAGACAAAATCTGCTTCCTTGTAATTTAGTCCATTGGTTCTAGTCTTGTCCTCAGGAGCAACAGAAAACAAATCTATGCCATCTTCTATGTGACAACCCTTCAGATATTTCAAGACAGCTATCATGTCTCCCCTTAGTCTTCCCTTCTCCAGGCTTAACATACCCAGCTCCTTCAACCTTTCCTCATAGGACTTGGTTTCCAGACCCCTGACCACCTTTGTCGCTCTCCTCTGAACCTGTTCCAGTTTGTCAATGTCCTTCTTAAAATGAGGTGCCCAGAACTGGACACTGTACTCCAAATGAGGTCTGACCAGTGCAGAATAAAGTAAAACTATTACTTCTCATGACCTGGACAATATGCTTCTATTAATGCAGCCTAAAAACTGCATTAAACTTTTAATCAGCTTCATCACCCTTCTGACTCATCTTCAGCTTGTGATCAACTACAACGCCTAGATCCTTTTCACATGTACTTCTGCCAAGTCACATATCACATCATATACTTCTGCATTTGATTTTTCTTACCTAAATGTAGAACTTTACATTTATCACTGTTGAATTTCGTTTTGATAGTTTGGCCCAGCTTTCCATCCAGTCAAGCTCATTTTGAATCTTATTTCTGTCATCGAAGGTGTTAGCTATCCCTTACAGTTTTGTGTCATCTTCAGATTTGAGAAGCATCCCTTCTACTCCTTCATTCAAGTCATTAATAAAGATGCTGGACGTAGAGGGCCCAAGACCGAGCCCTGAGGCACCCCACTCAATACCTCCCTCTAGATTGATGGGGAGGCATTTATGAGCACTCTTTGGGTATGGTTCTTCAGCCAGCTGCAAATCCACCTAATGGTAGTATCATCCAGCCCATATCTTACCAGCTTGTCAAGAAGGATATCATGGAAGACTCTGTCAAATGCTTTACTGAAATCAAGATATACTACATCCATGGCATTCCCATGATCTGCTAAACTATTAACTTGATCAAAAAAGGAAATAAGATTATTCTGGCATGACTTGTTCTTGACAAACCCGTTTTGGCTCCTAGTAATCACAGCATTGTTTTCTAGATGCTTACAGACTGATTGCTTTATAATCTGATCTGGAATCTTTCCAGGTATTGATGTCGGGCTGACCAGTCTGTAGCTTTCTGGATCCTCCTTTCTCCCCTTTTTGAAGTTATGGACAACATTTGCTCATCTCCAGTCTTCCAGCACCTCCAAGAGTTCTCAAAGATTATAGACCGAGGTTCCAAGATTACATCTACAAATTCCTTCAGTACCCTAGGATGTAATCCATCTGGCCCTGAAGGCGGGAACTTGTTTCAAGAGCTAGGTGTTCTCTGACCATCTCTGTACCTATTCTGAAATGCAATTCCTTCCCTTCATCATTAGTGCTACTCTTGCCAGGTTGGACATAGTTTCCCTTGTGGGAGAAGACAGCAGCAAAATAGAAGTTGAGCAATTCCACCTTCTCTCTGTCACCTGTTAAGATTGCACCACCTTCACCAAGCAGTGGACCTACTGCTTCCTTATTCTTTCTCTTGCTTTGGACGTAGGTGGAAAACCCCTTTTTGTTGTTGTTTGCATCTTTCGCAAGCCTTAGTTCTTTCTGAGCTCTAGCGTTCCTGACATCATCCCTACAGATTTGGGCTAATCGTCTGTACTTGTCCTTGGTGTTTTGTCCCTCCTTCCATTTCTTATACATGTCCTTCTTAATTCTCAGTTCATCAGAAAGCTCCTTGTGCAGCCACACTGGTTTCTTTAGAAGTCTCCCATTTTTCTTTCTCATTGGAATTGTTTGCAATTGTGCTTTCAGTATTCCATTTTCAGAAACCACCACCCATCTTGGAGGGATTCCTTTCTCCTTTAGATTTTCTAGCCATGGGATCCTACCTAGCTTTAGCTTATCTCTGAGTTCGCTAAAATCAGCTTTCCTAAAATCTAAAGAACACATCCAACTATGTTCAGCTTTCCCTTTCCTTGATATATTGAATTCCAAGATGATATGATCAATTTCCCACAAGGTTTCCACTACTTTCACCTCATCGACCAGTTCTTCCCTGTTGTAAGGATCAAGTCCAAGGTAGCCGACGCCCTCCTTTCTTCTTCCACCTTTTGAAAGATTACGTTGTCAGCAAGGCAAGACAAGAATTTATTGGATATTCCATTCTTAGCAGAGTTTGATTTCCAACAGATATCAAGGTACTTGAAGTCCCCCATTACTACTAAGTCTTGCCTCTTTGAAAAGCTTGTAGTCTGGTTTAGGAAAGCATCATCCACATCTGCTGTAGTCCAACCACTCCAGACTTGGACATTACTCTACAAGCTCCTGGGTTTGTGTGGAGATCAAGCTCAACCCAGCTTCTGACTCTTGAGCTTTCAAAGTGTCTCCAAGTCTCCAGGTTCCCAGAGTTAGCCCTCACCTCTGGGCTGCTCTTACTCTCAAGCAGAGCTCCCCTGAGCTCTCGCCCCTCTCAAGGTCTCTCTCAAGAGTCTCTCCACCAGTCTCCTACCACAAAGACCCAAGGTATTTTCATATGTCACAGCTCTTTGAGCCATCACGCATCGATCCTCCCATAGTGAGAGCTCACGACGGGCAGGATCAGGCTCATCCACAATGTGGTCCACACAGCCATGCCCCCCATGGTTCTCAGCGCAGCCTGGCCCCCTCCCTGATGGGTGGGTGCAGCAGTCTATCAGGCCACTACGCCCACCCGGTAAAGCTCTGGCCACCAGTTGGAGTTAGATAGAGCAGGCCAGACATGATGGCCCACTCTACCACGATCTGGGGTTGCCTTCCCTGCACCATGGTAAAACTAACTCAAAGATGTGTGCTGGCAGGGAGCCCAGTTAGCCCTGCCATGGTCCAGGGTTACCTCTGCTTCTGTCCACAGCATACAGGTGGTAGGTGGGAGCATACGTGACAGCACCATGAGTGGTCACTCCAGAGTTAGCGTGCTCACCTGTGGTAGCATCACGTATAAAAAATACCCCCATTCATGCTTTCTAGGCTTGGGTTGACCCTGCCATGCTCAAGTTTGAGGTATCCAGATGTGATCCTCGTTCCCTTAAGTGCCTGCCCCTTGGGTAGCACCTGCTTCACCTTTAAAGAGCCAATGTTCCAAGTAGCCTGTACCCTGTCACAGTCATTATTTCCTGCAGAACAGGAACACTTGCTCTTGTCTCAGCCGTAATGACCTATATGTTCATAAGACTTTTTCTATCTGGAAAATCATTTCAAAACATACTGACACAGCTGTGGCCTGCCAAGATAATTTAGGAGAGTGCAGGAAATGCTTATCCAGATACATCATCCAAAAAAATTGATCAGGAAAATGAATTCATCTTTTTGTAAAAGTGGAAAAAAAGAAAGCACAAATCACATCAAATATTGACTCAATGAATTTAACTTGTGATTCAAGGAGTATCTACTCCGCCTGAGCTGCTTGTGACTTCCTCAAATGTATTAATTGACCAAAGTATTTTGTCGGGTTTTTTAAGGTTTCTTCTTTTTATGTAAAAGCGTCACTGTACAATTTGCCTGTGAAACAATAATCAACAACATATATGGGGGACGGAGGATATAAATCTAAAGTCATTTTCTCCCCCCAAATCAGTTCCATAAAAGTATGAGGACTTCAATGCAAAAGAACACTATTGGAGACAATCTAGGCTGCTGTGGACTGCACATTTTTTCCCCATGGGCAATACCCACAATTTTGAGCACCATGTCAGCTGCCCAACATCGTACTCAAGTACTAATAGTAATCAGGCACCCAATTACCAACATTTCAGGCAACACCGAGATCAGCTGCCCAACACAATTTTCCAAGGTACCGATATACTGGAATTTACTGACATACCAATAATTTACCACATACCATGTTACTGTTTCTGGGTTACCTTTTCTGGGTTCCTTTCTGTTCCTTACTTTCTCTGCTTTAGCCAATCTCTTTTCATTCTCCCTTGCCCCATCCCTACTTTGAATATAAAAGGACAGTGTCCTCCATTTTGTTTCTGTGGGTTGTAACAGTTTGTGGAGGGAGGAGAGTGCTTCTGTTGCTGCCAGTTCTTGATTCTTTTACACACACACACATACCCTGAGAATAAAATAGGTTAGTTATTATAGAGCCACGGTAGTGACTCCATAGTTAAGGCAGAGCTAACTTTCTTCATTGGGAGGCCCATTGAGTTCAATGGGGAGTACCATTGAAATTCCTCTGGGTTGCAACCCACTGTTGATGGGGTTTTCTCATTAATTTTTCCATGAACACTGAATGTGATTTGCATAGGAGAGTTGGGGAATGCTCAAAGTACATGCCACAGTCCACAGATTGTGCAATGGATAGGTAAAAGATGTTTAATTATGATTTTAATGTACGGTCTGTATACTTTAATACTTATGTCATGCACTCTTCCTTACCTATTTGATTTGAGGACAAAAAAAAACAATGCCACACATAGTAGAACGTGGCGGTCTAGGGGTAAGACTCTTAGGCTGTTTTTAGACGAGCGCATGGTGCGCTCACGCATCGTTGCCAAAATCCCACGAGACAGGATTAGACGAGACGCTGCCACGAGTCACGCGCACAGGAGGGGGACGCGCATTCTTTTCCGGCCACGATCTGATCGGGTCGGGAATCGAGGTGGTCAGATTGCAGCCAGAAAAGAATGCACGTCCCGCTCCCATGCGCGTGACTCACACCAGCGTCTCATCTAATCCCGTCTTGCGGGATTTTGGCAACGACGCGCGAGCACACCGCGTACTCGTCTAAAAATGGCCTGACTTAAGGGGCAAGAGGTCCTTGGTTCAAATTCCCTGTAGTGCTGCTGTCAACAAGTGGGAGGGGGAAAGACTGTACCTTTTAGATGGGGGAGGGGGAAAATTTGATGCTTCTGGCCATCAAAGGTTCACGTCCAGTCCTGTGCATGGGGCCCTGATCCTGGAATCCTTTCTCTGCTGGGTGGAGGATACTTGGGATCCAGTGGGGTGCTCATCCTGTGGTGGCATGAGTCTTGAAATCAGTGAGACCATTTGCAGAGCATAAATTTAGTCACGTGCTGTCTCAGTACAAATGGAGCTAATAATAGGAAACATCAGAAGAACACCACAAGCAGAGAGGGAAGCACAAACTACATTAGGTGGTGGTTATGTTGTATCTGCTATATAACTGTTGTTAGGTACAGTATACCTGAGTCTCGACACTGATAGATCGAACAGTAGTGTGTGCATGCTCATGCTGTAGCTACTCCCTTTGTGGAAACTTTGTGGGGGTCTTTTGCAGAGGTGGGAAACTTCAGGCCCAGGGACCAAATTCAGCTTGTGGCTAGTTTTTATTTGGCCCCTTTCTAGTTCCTGGATTTTCCCCAGGATCCAATTCCTGCCCCAAGCACTGAAAGACTGATCTCAAGGTAAGGCAGCAAGGATGAGGGTGTGCACCCAAGGACAAGGGACAAATCCATGTTCTGGACCCTCTTGCTGAGCACAACCCTTCAAACCTCCTTCTTTGCCCCAACATCTCTGTGGTCCTCGGGGTGTGTACTAATTTTTAAAGTGACCCCTGAAAGGGAAAAGGCATACAGGACTGAGCATGCACTTGATTCCTTCTAAATAGAGAGCCAGGGTGGTGTAGTGGATAAGGTGCTGGACTTGGACCTGACATGACAGGTGAAGTGTGTGGGGGCTGCCTCCCCCCCACAGCCAAGACAACACCCACCACAGCTCCCTGCCATGCCCCCATAGTGCAATCCAGACAGGGAGAGTTTAATCTCTCGCCATCTCTCAGCAGCCTGAGAAGGGCCCAGGGATGCAAAATTCTTCAGTCCGGCCCTGGCAGGGAGGGAGCTGGGGAAGCACTGCAGGAGACGGTGGCTTCAGCGCCTCTCCCACCAGTTTCAGAGTTGCAGCAGAGGTTCAGGGCCAGACACAAGCAGCATTGATTGCAGAATCAGCATTTCAGGCAGCCAGCCAAGCCCTCCACCCATCACCCCAAACTGGCAGAGCAACTGGTTCTGTAATACATGAAAATAGTGAGTCCCTAACTGCAGTACGAGCCATGGAGCCTCCTGGGGGAGGGAGCTAACTAACTCATTAATATATATGTCTGTGAAATTTAACTTGTTGTCCACTACAAGTTCTCTACTCTTTTTTTGTGAATGACATATATTAATGTCTTCATGACCATCTCTGCAGAAAATGTCATATTTTCTGAAACATCATGTAACCGAAACATAGATGTAGTACAGTCTCTTGCCATCTTCATACTCCTGATCCAAGAGGTCGTGTGAGCAGTGCTGTGGCGGCGAGTAGGGCCCAGAGCATCCTGGCAGTTCCTCCCCCTCTGCCCCACACCCAGGCTGCTTCTGAGGGTGGGGAGGCAATTGATTTTTTTAAAGTTACAGCAGCGCTCAGCTTCTGTTTGAGGAGGCAGTGCATAAGTGCAGCCAAGGAAAGAGAGCAAATTCTGGACAGAAAAAGTAGGCTCCCCAGGATAAATCTGGACAAATGGCCACCCTGTCAGCTACACAGACTAGATCTCAGCTATACCAGCCTTTCAGCCAGAGACAGTAACAAGACTGCAACTGGCCTAGAAAGCAGCAGCATGGCACTGGGGAAACAGGATCCAGCAAGATCCAGGACATGCTACCCTGACAGCCTATTGATGAGTGAGTAGAAGCAGCTGGGCCCTTTCTACTGGTTGAACTGGCTGCTTAGAAATCCTAACAGGGGAAACTGAAAGTCCTGGTCTCCATCTGGGATGGATAGGTGGGAGAGACCCAGGTGAAGCCTGGGATTTACATGCCCAGACTGAGGAACTGCAAAGATCCTTGCCTGAGACAGTACAGGGGTTTATTTATTTATAATTTATTTTATAATAAAATTTACATGCCACCCCCTCCTGCTAAAAGCATCTCACGGTGGCTAACAACATATTAAGACAATTCAAAGCAGCAATAATATAATTTAAAACACTATTAAAACACAATATAAAAACATACCTCCCCCACCCTAACCTAACCCACCCAACCCTCTCCCTCAGGAAAAGCATGGCAGAACAGCTAGGTCTTACATAGTCTACGGAAGGAGGGGAGGTCGGTAATCAGGTGGACCTCCAATGGGAGGGAGTTCCACAACCGTGACATGGCCACAGAGAATGCCCTCCGCAAGGTCGACACCTGAGAAACCCAGGGGACTTCAAGGAGTGCACCCCTGACTGACCACAGGGGCTGATCCAGGTCCCGGAGGGTGAGGCGGTCCTGCAGTTAGGTGGGGCCCAGGCCATTCAGGGCTTTAAAGGTCAACACCAACACCTTGAATTGGGCCCGGAAGACTATAGGCAGCCAGTGCAGAGAGCGAAGCACTAATGTAATATGCTCACGTAGGCCCATCCCCTTTAGAAGATGGGCCGCTGCATTCTGCACCAGCTGCAGCCACCAAACCAGCACCAAGGGTAGCACCACGTACAGTGCATTACAGTAGTCCAATCTCGAGGTAATAAAAGCATGGACAATCGTGGCTAGATCGGAGTCCAAGACATACGACCGAAGCCGACGCACCAGATGTAATTGGCGAAATGTCCCTTTCACCACAGCCGCCACATGGGCATCCAGGTGAAGCTGCATGTCCAGGAGCACCCCCAGACTCCGAACCTGAGATACCAGGGCAGAACGGATCCCATCGATGATGGGAACCACCACTCCCCCGGCCTTCCCCACGACCATCACCTCCGTCTTGTCGGGATTTAACTTCAGACGGCTCACCCTCATCCAATCCCCCATAGCTGCCAGGCACCGGGTTAGCACCAAGACTGCCAGGCCTGAGTCGGATGAAAATGAGAGATAAAGCTGGATGTCATCATCATACTGATGACACCGTACGCCAAACTCCCTAACAACCTCCCCCAAAGTTATGCAGCCAAAACAGTGCTTTTTGTCCTTACAATTCTGAAGGCAGGTCACTGGGGTTAATGTTCTGGGATAAATAGTGTGCATTATACATTTCCTGAGACTGTGTATGTTTGGGCTAACAGTGCCATGCGTGGTTGTAATTTTATGTCTTTCATGTTTTATGGGTGTTTTCATACAAGACACTCTCCACCCACTATACATGTTACAGGGCACCCATAGGGAAACACTGCAGCCCTGAAACATGTATAGTGGGAGGGTGGTGGGTGTGTAGTGGGTGGAGAGTGTCTTGTCTGAAAATACCCTATATGCAATTTCCCTCTTATTTTAGCACCATTTCTGTGAGGCTCATGTTATTATTATTATTATTATTAGTAGTAGTAGTAGTAGTAGTAGTAGTAGCATTTATATAGTACAAGCAATGTACCTGGCGCTTTACAAAAAAACAAGATAGATACGGTCCCTGCCCGAGAGCTTACAATCTAAACTGTATCTCCCATATGTTAAAGTAGATCAGTGCCTGTTACCCTGTGGATTGCTCTATTCTTCCCCTGATTTGGAATAAAACCCCTAGTTTATCCCTGCAGGGCTAGAACTGTCTGATTATTGGAGACTGAGATTTCCAACCCCATGACAGCTGAGACTGCAATAAAACTGTGTGCTGCTAACTGTCAGCGAGCCTTGAACTGTGTTGTGAGCTGTGAATGCTAGACATTAGGATAAAAAACATGCAAAAACTGATTGATGTATGCAGTTTGTGCAATAAACTCAGCATTCTGTTCATAACCAAAGTTTACTTCCAGCCAGCAATTGCTGGCAGGTTTAAAAGCAGGTATGCACTTCCATGTGTGGACAGGGACAGCTGGCTCTGAACCACCTCCTGGAGTCATAATAGCCTAGAAGAAAGAAACAGCTGGGGCAGCTTCTTCACCCTGTAGTTTGGCATGGCTATGAGCCATGGCAGGGTGTGGGATACTGGAATGGGGAGGGGAGCAGTTGGTGGGAAGAGTTCAGTGGATTAGGTTTGACCCACTAAACTTGTGAGGTGGGGGCTACCTGAACAGACAAGATATACGTTCAGAGGCTGCCCATTTGTTAGGCTCTACACGCTAAACTTGTGAGTGGGGGCTGCACAGACCAAACCCAGACTCCAGTGGGCTATTGTCTCATTTGCTAACGCTCTACAATTTAACATCTGTACATTTGTTTAGGCATTTATTCAGTCAGACCTTGTCTGTGGAGATAATGGGGCCAGTCCTAACCTTGTATGGCACACACTGCACACACGATGTGCGAAACCCACATACACCTTGCACACACATCCACTATGGGGATTATGACACGCACACAAACTGCATGATCGTAAACTGTGCATGTGGATTGGCCCCAGTGTGTATAAGGTGAGGAGGTATCATTTTATCCTGCTTAACGAGGTACATTTTCACCAGTGTTTATTTATTTATTTACACCATTTATATCCCGCCTCTCCTGCCTAGGCAGCTCGAGGTGACTTACAAACATTAAAATATTTTAAACTATACATAAAATATATAAAATACATAAAAGGGAGGCATAAAAGAAAATAAAAAACCCATCCTCCCCCCTCACCCACCCTCACCCACCCAGGGGACAGCAAGAAGGGTGCCCCTGGCAGACCCCAGGGGTAAATCCAGGGCACGGAGGGTGAGGTGGTTGCACAGGTAGGAGCCCAGACCACATAGGGCTTTATAGGTAAGCACCAACACTTTGAATTGGGCTCAGAAGACTATCAGCAGCCAGTGCAGAGTTCAGAGCACTGACGTAATGTGCTCATGGTGATCCGTCCCCGTAAGGAGTCGGGTCACTGTGTTCTGCACCAGCTTCAGTCTCCAGACCGCCAGCAAAGGTATACCCACATAGCGTGTGTTACAATAGTCTAATCTTGAGGTGATGAAGGCAGGGATGACAGTGGCCAAGTCGGAGTCAGAGACATACAACTGAAGCCGTTGCACCAGATGTAATTGGCTGAAAGCACTCCTCACCACAGCCTCAACCTGGAGATCCAGCCAAAGCTGCAGATTGAGGAGTACCCCCAGACTCCAGATCTGAGAGACCAGTGGGGGGACGAACCCCATGAGTGATGGGGGATGTCACACCCACCGCCCTCCCCACCAACATCACCTCCATCTTGTCAGGATTTCATTTCAGACGGCTCGCCCTCATCCAATCCCCCACAGCTTCCAACCATCGGGTAAGCACTGGGTCTGGGTTGGATGAAAAGGAGAGGTAGAGCTGGGTGTCATCAGCATACTGATGACAGCACACCCATACTGTCTCACGACCTCGCCGAGTGGCTGCATATACACATTGAACAAGAGAGGGGACAGAATAGAACCTTGCATAACTCCACACATAAGGTCCCAGGGAGAAGATGAACAATCCCCAATCACCACCCGCTGAGTTCTCCCAGCCAGGAAAGAGCGGAACTATTCAAGAACAGTTCCACCCACCCTGGCATAGATCCGCAGGTGAGTCACCACTTTACCAGTGAAGACTGTGGCAGTTGAAATTATTTTAATTGCAATTTTGCTGCTGTTGCAGTTTTGCTAACTCAGCCCCACACATTCCAAAACCACGATCCCAGAGCATCTTGGATCAGGATAGGAACACCTTGGAGTTGACTGAAATACAAGGTGATTTTTTTAAAAAGAAAAACATTGTTCGGGGTGCATCAAGTGTGCGCAAGAAATAACAGAGTGGAGACTCTGCTCCTCCTGGAGCTCCTGATAAAATTCACCTTAAAACCAGTGCAGCCAGAAATAAAAAATATAAAACCAGCCTTTCTATCAAGGTGGGAATGAAATCCACATGAAATTCAACTGAAAAAGAACTTGATGACAAGGTATTGTCAGCAAAAACAGTAGGCCTGCTCAATTCATCACAGACAGCGCAGACAACATGGCAGCTGCAGAAACTAATACTGCTCCCGGAGAGCCCGGGAGTGACCAGAGCAGCATGGCACTCATCCTGCCCAAAATTAAATCAGTAAAAATGGAGGCTAAAAAGGATAGAGAGAAGCTAGTCACAGAATTAAACAAGTTAAAGTCCATAATTGAGGTGGAGAATAAAAAACTAGAGGCTATGGAAAAAAGAGTTGATACAACAGAGGATCATATTTCCTCCCTGGAGGACTAAGCTCTGAGTACAGATAATCAGGTAGCCTAACTTAATGAGCGAGTAAATCATCCCTTTCAAAACATGAAGACCTAGCAAAGAAGGTCAGAGTGCGCACATCCGGGTTCCTTCTCTGCCAGGAGGGGGGTAGAGAGAGCCTCTTCTTGAGATCTAAGAACAAAGCGACAGACACGCCTCCCCCCCACGAGTCTCAAAGGGGTGTGGACAGAGGCAGAGGGACATCAGCATCAGAGTGAGCAGTGGGCTGAGACTTCTGGGTTGGCGGCATAAAGGTGGCGCTCTGACCCGGCGGCGCTGAGAGCAGCAGAGGGGCATGGACAGAGGCAGAGGGACGCCGGCAGCAGAGTGAGCAGTGGGTTGAGACTTCTGGGTTGACGGCATAAAGGCAGCGCTCAGACAAGGCGGCGCTGAGAGCAGCAGAGGGGCGTGGACAGAGGCAGAGGGTGGGGTGGGGACTGAGGGGCAGCGGCAGAGCTGAGGGGAGCCCAGGGCTGGGGGAGCAGGGGCTGTGGGTGGGGGGGATTGAGGGGCAGCGGCAGAGCTGGGGGGAGCCCAGGGCTGGGAGAACAGGGGTGGGGATTGAGGGGCAGCAGGAGAGTGAGCAGCAGGCTGAGACTTCCGGGTTGATGGCATAAAGGTGGCGCTCTGACAAGGCAGCGGCGGAGGCGCACGCCGGGGCCAGCCAACGCCTAAGGACTACATGCGCAAGGGTGCGCCCTTGTGCACGCACCCTTGTGCATCAGCTGGGTGCTGGGCCTCAGCGCTAAGTTCAGCCTTTTTGTTCTTGGATATACCTCGAACCTCCAACAATGAACATAAGGATGCAGTAATGGAGAAAAAGAAGAGGCAAAGGATACCCTCATCTATTGCACACCTGGCTGATACCCCTTGATCTAAACATGCAACAATAATGGATTTTGCCTCTGGGAACTTATTGCTAGTATCTGCAACTCCTCAATTGGCACAGAAGACAGATGAGTATTATGACAGCTTGCAGGATAATATAAACAACTCTGTGGCTCTGGGTAGTGAAATTTTTAGGGACTTGTCCCTTTTACAACCCAGTGGGGCACAACAAGGTAACCCTATTCCTTTGGGCACTCCAGGCTCAGGCCATTTGAACAATTCTCAATCTGCTCGATCACAGGATTCTACATCTTTGCAACTCGGGGAATTGCTGGAAGCCCAATGTAACTTGACTGCTCAAACGGTCCTTTTGCTTTTGGGGGAAATTACAGACATGAGCCATTACTTGTTTACAATTAAAGGACAGCTACAGGCAGTCATGGGGAAAATAGAGACCATTACGGCTGATATGCAAGCTACAGGGGGACAAGGTTTACAAGATAGTAGGGACCATTGACTTGAGATGGTCCCAATAGAAACTGCCGAGGGAGCGATCAATGAGCCTACAAGGAGGCAGCCCTTTTATGATAATAGGGTATTTCTGAAAGTCAAACCATTACCTAATTATGGTTACCTAGCTTGTCTAGTGTACCCCTTGTAGCTAGTAACATGTTGCACCTTTTGAGGCATAAAATAGAAAATTAAAAAGGTGACCTGGTTATCCAGTACGCACTTATCTGTTAAGATGTCAATAGAATTTTCTGTGTCACAGATAGTACAAAATATATTCCAGGAAAGGAAGCATCTATTAACCAGAGGACTTAGTAATGATAGGTTGGCAGTAAAAAGAACAGAAACAGGTAGGGTTGACGGGCATGTTGATAAGGACATTCAACCTCCACAGGTATCCAATGGTGATCTATTTATATCTTTGGAAGATAAGAGACTCAATGATCCAGTAATGGAAGCATTGCAGACAAGGGGCCACAGAACACTAGACGTTTTTGTAATAAAAAAGAGCAAGGGAGAACAGAACGGGAAACTAGTCACTTTGATTTTTTTTCTCGCCCTGGGGCATCAAAGTAAAAAGGATGAGGAATATGAGGCTGAATATGAAACTTTGTCAGTGCCGGAACAGAAGTTAGTACTCCAACACATGAATAGGTTGTACAAGAAGCTGCAAAGAAATGCTATGAATCATCCCATTAGGGGTGAAGTTAGTCCCCTGGTTTTTGCAGTTTTAATTAAATTAGCATTACAGTTGAAAGGCAAGCAGTTAAATTGTGAAATTGATAACACCTTGGCAATTTTAGTTTGTGGGAGTGAAGGTCCTCTGATGAACATAGTAAATATATATCTACCTCCCACATGGAGTCTCTATGTTAGGCAGAATTTTAGGTGCACATTGGAGAACCAAATGGAGACTTGGGATACCGGAATATTTCTGTAGTACTGCTAGGTGATTTTCAATGGAGAAGTGGTCACTACAACCTAATGGTAGTACTGCAAAATCTCCATAATCAACAATATCTCGGCAGGAGACGACTATATAATCAATAACGCTCATTCCCGTCCAGACCCCCCAGGTCATGCAGCCACCTCAACAGCAGCCCATGGTCCACGGTATCAAAAGCGGCTGAGAGATCTAACAGGATGAGAAATGTTGAACATCCTGCATCCATCACCCGGCGGAGGTCGTCTACCAAGGCCACCAGTGCCATAGCCGGGGCGGAACCCAGATTGAAAGGGTCTAGGAAACCGATGCTATCCAGATGCACCTGGAACTGGAGTGCCACCGCCCACTCAATAACCTTCCCTAAAAAGAGACAGGTCGGTAACTGGCAAGCACGTCCAAAGATGGTTTCTTCAGCAGGGGATGCACCACAGCCTCCTTGAGGCAGGGCGACAACCTCCCCTGCTGCAAGGACGCATTCACTACCCTCGCCAGCACCGTCCCCAGCATCTCCCTGGAGGCTTTCACCAACCAGGACGTGCATGGATCAAGTTCGCAACAGGTGGCCTTCACAGACCCCAAGACATCCGCCGCATCAGCCGGCATCACTTCCTGAAACTCCCCCCACAAAGCTGGACCAGACGGGGCCTCCATCGCCTCACGCTCTTCCCCTACTGCCCCTAATCCAACGTCAAAGTCGGTCTGAATCCGAGCAATCTTGTCTGCGAAGTAGCTAACAAACTCCTCACAGCAGGCCTGGGACAAATCCCCATCCAGGTGGAGGGAGGCTGAACTAA